>CM031861.1:2047373-2198217 GCA_018697195.1 Certhia americana | reverse complement strand
CCTTCCCGTCCCCTTTTCACCTTATCCCTTTCCCGTCCCCTTTCCCTTCCCTTCCCTTCCCCTTCCCCTTCCCCTGGTATCCAAGCACTGTAGAATTTATCGTTAATATTTTCAGTTTTTTCCAAAGTGAATGTCCTCCTCCATTTTTCCATAGAATAATAATTCTCATATCCTGGTGCAGCTTTCAGTTTGTGGGACAAAAAAAAAAATCTTTTGCTCTTGGAGGTGAAAAAGCCCAGAAGGAAAATGTTATGCTGTTCTTGGTGGGAGACCCCCTGATTACAAATGTCTTTAGTCTGGAATAAACATGACTTTCATTTTAGCCTAAGCTGTATCACAGATTAAAACAGCTTCTAAACTCTGAGTACGTATAATGGACAGATTTGGGTGATGTTGGTTTAAAGGGACATTGTGTGAACCACAAACCACAGAGCAGCATCTGTGTCTGTCTGGCTCCCTGTAGGATTTCATTTTTTGGTTGGTTCCACTATTTGGGAATACTGACTTTTATGAAAGCCCCACCTGTGCAGATTCTTCATGCACAGGATGATGTTAGTTTAGCATTTACATTAATTCCCTGAAATGTGTTTTCACTGAGAGGAGAAGGCTTCAAAGCCAGACCTAGCTCTTAGTGCAGTTTACAGTGGTGCTGGCTAGCACAGGACTGGGTAATTATGCTGGTTTTTCTGGATCCTTTGGGAGGTTGGGTGTGCCTGGGAAGGAAGGTCATCTTCTTTTTTTATTACTCTTTTTTCCCTCTCCTGCCCTTCCTTTTCTCTAGTAAATTGGTAGCCAGATTTATTTCCTTTACACTCTGCCTATCCACATAATTGACAGAAAGAAATAAAAGGAGGATAAACCATAAAACTTCCTTGTTAAATGCATGTTATTTCCAAGAAGAAAAAAATTTGTAGCTGATTCATTTTGAAGATTTGAACTGTAACTTATTTTTTTCTTTTTCTCCTTTGTATTGGCAGGATAAAAAAACTTTAACATGCCTCGTAGCCCGACATCAAGTGAAGATGAAATGGCACAAAGCTTCTCTGACTATTCTGTTGAATCTGAAACAGACAGCTCCAAAGAAGAAACTATTTATGACACAATTAGAGCAACTGCAGAAAAGCCAAGCAGCAGAATGGAAGACAGTCAGAGCAACACTTTAGTGATTCGAATTATCATACCTGACCTGCAGCAAACGGTAAGGCAGAGTGCACTGCAATTAAACAAAGTGAAATTAATGATTAGCTTTGCTGGCTTCAGTCTGCAGTACAGCTGTTCCCTTTTCTTACTTCCTTTTTTGACATATTACAGACAAAATTCATGTTTTATTTTATGCTTTGTACCCAGTGGTTTATCTGACTGGTTGCCTCAACTAAAGGCACCATCCCTTCCAGGAGGATGGATTTAATGTGTTAACCTGATGAAAGCCATGTTCATAAAGCAAAACATCCCTCTGATCTGCATTCAGAGATTCTGGGTAGGAGAAAGAGACTTAGGAATCCATAACCTCATCAGAAGATTAAGATTGAATCAAAAAATTACATTAACTCTATAAAAGCCTCATTTTTAAAAAAATATATATTTATATATATATATGGCTTCTCTTGTTCCTCTTTTCATGAGATAGTTTGTGATTTACACTAGACTGGGGTCCTGCAAGTCATCAAATTCTCTCTCTTTACTATATTTGTTGTCTTTCTCTGTCACCCTGCCACACAAAAGCCATCCCTTTTAGAGAGCCTGTAGCTTTTTGAGTGTAAAGATGAAGAAAGAGAAGCACAAATAAATCTTTCCTTCCTCCTTTGCTGCTGTGTCTTTACCTACAGGGTGTTGTTTCTGAACCTTCCAGCCAGAGAAACCAACATAAATGCTGTGATAGGAATAACAGTGTAGTGCTAGAAAAGGTCTTGGGAGAGACTGATTCCATCTAGAACCACAATTTGTCTGAGTTTGTTATTAATTATCTGAATTACCTCAGGTCTCCTTGAATGCAGCTGTTGGGATTTTTCAGTGGTGGCACCAGCCTTTTGAAATTTCCAAGATGATTATAAAAACACATCCATTTTATGGATGTGAGCTGCATACATCACTCTGTGCTGACATGTGAGAGCTGCATCATGCCCTGCTGCCATCAAAGATCTATTTCAGATGAAACTCTTCCTTTCTTCTTAATTAGGTGCATTTTTAGACTGATAGAGATGGGCTGGCTACAGCCTGACAGGGAAGAGCTGTTTAGACAGTGTGCCCTCAGGTGTGGCTCTGGAGCTCTTTTTTGATGATCTTACCAGCTTGCTCTATCTGTGACCCTATCAATGGAAGGGAAATACCAGCTTTTCTTGCAATGTTTACTCTGCTGTTAAAACCACAGGGATAATAGCTTCCTGAAGCCCTCTTATTTAATTACTCTGTTTTTTAGATCAATAGTAAGTTATTTATTGACACTAACAAGACAATTTTTAAAATTGATTTTATAATTTGTTCATTTTTATTGCTTTAAGTTTTGGGGGTTTTTTTCCTTTTCAAAAAGCTCTTCATGAAAAGTAACTGAATTGTTTTAAGCAGTTCTAAAGCAGCTGATGTATTTCTTATTTAATTTATCAGCCCACAAACTCTTTGCAAGTGAAACCTGCGTTCAGGTTAGCAAACAGGAATATTGGTGGATTAAATATAGTGGAGCAAACTGTGGAGAAGATCAGAGTGTGAGCTGTTGTACAGCTACAAGCCAGAGCAAACATAGGCCCCATTTCCTGTATAATTATAATTAATTTAACATATGAGGTGTTTAAAATTAGTCTGTTTAATCAAAGAAGCATGAAATAACATAATTTAGTTTTCTGCTTTTTTTGGTGTTTAGGGAGTGTGAGCAAGACTATATTTGTTCTAAGGAAGACAAGTTTAGGTGTTTTGATAAAATTCAGCCCACTGGGAAGCTTTAAAGCCTTAACCAAACTCCCAGAGAATGAAGTTTGCTCGTCTGCAGTGGCTGTGGTACAAACTTCCTTTATTTCACTGCAGGTATGAGATAAACACCAAGCACCATGAGTAGGATGTGCTGCCATGGAAAACTTAATAAATTACCACTCATTGTAGGAAGTCTGTCTTGATGCTCTTTTATTCTCATTTGGAACTTGGAAGACAATGTGAACCTTGACAAGTTCATACAGAGCCCTTAAGAACAATAGCTTTTCAGTTCTTATATCAATTATTTTTTTGTCTCCTTCTCAGTTCAGGTGATAACCCAATTTACTGAAACACTGCTTGGTAGAAATGATAATTTCTTATTGCCTCTGTGCATGACCTGTATTCAGTAAGTGCCATACTTCTCACAGGAGGGTAGAGAATATTTAAATGAGTGACTGAAAGATTTCCTGAGCTCAGTAAAATTCCTGAGGGAATGGAGAGCATAAAAAGCCCTCTACAGTCACAAGGAGAGTGGGCAAAAAAAGCTGTATTATCTGGCATATATTATTTGGTCTGAATTCAGGCCCAATCATCTTGTATCCATCCACTTTCTTTTCCAGCCCATGCTGGAACAAATCCCAAGTGATGCTGCCAATAAGTGAAATCAGTCTGATTCTTCAGGAGGTGTTGTCAAAAAAATCTCCTTTAGCTTGATATTCTGACAGTGATGGCATTTAATGTTTAGGATTGCTCTTTGCCACACTGAGAACAGTTCTGTCAGCCAATTGTTTTAAGGAATGTTTTCATCATTTTGTTATCAACACATGGTGCTTGTTCTACTCTTTTGTTTTACCCTGTACTCATGTGCTCCCTCTGGGTTGTGTTTAAAGTCAAAATGCTCAGATGCATACATTTTATTAAATTCTGAGTCTGAGATGGGTTTGGGTCTGCTAAAGAATTCTCTGCGATGCTTTCTGCCCATCTGTTTTGCTGCTCCACTGCAATAATAAGCATTTACTGATTCCTCCCTCCCCTGGTTTTTGGAGTTTTAAAAATGATATTGGACTTTTCATGCAAAATGTTGTTTGATAAGTGGCAATTCGGTATAGCACCAGCCACTTTTTAGTGTTCTGTTTCTGCATTGCTTTTTATACTTTTGTATCCTTTCTTTACATTTTTATTTTTTGGGTTTTAGGATTAAGAATATTTTCCTTTAGTGCTTTTGCTTCTCATATAAAACACCTTGTTTACTTTGTGCAATTTTTACCTTAAAAAAGTAGGAACCCAGTTGTCACAACTGCAGCTTGAGTCCCATTTTTCCTTGGGATGCCTCCATTTTCACTTGTTTCCAGTCTGCTGCCTCATAGATACTCCAGACTTTCTTTGGAACTTTTCCCAAGTATTCTGTATCCCACTTTGTGCCTGATTGTTCCTTGCTGCTTTCTGTTTGTTCTTCCTCGTTTTATCTTCAGTTTGCTAAGAGAAGCATTGTGCTGCTGCTATCTGTTCACATGCCCTTGATCTGAGCAGGTGATCTGCTGACAGCCTGGCCAGACTGGTTTTCCTGACCTGTCCCCTCATGAATTCTGTGTTTCCTGAGTACAGTCTGATGAAGGAGAGCAGTGTTTCAGCAGAGAATCAGATTGGCTGAACACAACTCGAACTAAAACGGGGGACTTACTCCCTTTCCTTTCTAGGATGCCAAACTCTCATTTGTGTTTCCCACTTTTTGGCTGCCACGTCTTTAATATCAACATCTCCCATTGAAAGGAATAACTCATATTTTGATATCCTGGCAAACATATTTTTGGAGGTAGCTGTACAAACCATTTTGTCGTGTCCCTCAGTCACAGCACAGTATGTGTGATTGACAGCTGAGCAGAAAGATGTGTTTGCAGATTGATTTTAAGCAGATAAATATTATCCCTCAGACATTCTCTATCATCAGCATTATTCCTACTGAATTAATATCTTCCCTTCATGTGGGGGAGTTGCATTTCCCTGGCTTCGCATTCTGCCCTTCTCCCAGTGACTTGTTCTCACCAGCATGCAGGAATGCAAGATTATAATTGACTGTGTCTCCTGTGATTCAAGGAGCTTTCACATCCCAAACACAGGCCTTGCATCTCAGCAGCCAGTGCTGACGTGCTGTCTTGCTGCTACACTTGCATTTTGAGGGGCCTGGTGTGGTTTTGACAGTGACTTTGAGCCACTCAGGGCTTT
The DNA here is from genome assembly GCA_018697195.1 of Certhia americana. Taxonomy (NCBI): domain Eukaryota; kingdom Metazoa; phylum Chordata; class Aves; order Passeriformes; family Certhiidae; genus Certhia; species Certhia americana. Next base: position 2,193,093 of record CM031861.1, on the reverse strand, counting down.
TTTTTTTTTTTGGCTGTTCTTTGTGTTCTGTTTAGAGCGAATGTATCTGTCAGTGCAAAACATCTATGTTTCATGTGTTTCTCTAGCTCCTTGTCACTAAAGTATCATTATTTTATAATTTTTTTTCTTGTCGTTGAAGATTAGAAGAAGTTGTCCTTTTTTTTTTTTGACTCTGCTGCTGCCTCCTTTCCTTGTGGCCACCACGCCATGTGTGCCTAATGAATTGTTCCTTATTTCATAACTAAAGCACACAGCCTGTGTGTAGGTCCTGCTGTGACTGAGCTGATGTTTCCTCAGGGTACAGAGTGTGGCAGTAAGTAATGACTTGTCTGCAGGACAGAGGGGGTGGCTGTGGTGCTCCCTGCCTGGAGGGCTGCCAGGAGGACACAGAAGAAACACAGTGGAGTTGTTCCAGGGACAGGCTGATGGAAAATGCACCTTGTGCAGCATCTGAGTGCTCCTTTTTATCCTCTTGGTCAGCACCTGCCTCTGAGAGAGTGGTAACAGCTCCACTTCTATCCTGCCTGGCTTCGTGGAAAGCATAAATAATCACTTTTCTCACTAATTTCACTTTTCTCAGTCCGAAACATTTTGGTAGCAAAAAATTCTCCAGTTATCAATTTACTTTTTACATAACTGATCTTATTTCATTCTAAATTGCTAATTTAATGAGCTTTTTTCACAATAAGCCCACTTTTGTTTCTTATGAATGAATTGAATCTTATGAACTTACGTTTCTTATGATCACTAGAAGAGCTGGGGCTCTCACTGAATTAGCTTGTGAAATATTTGCCTGCCATCAAGAACAGAGAGAACACAAGAATAGACTGAACAAAACTGAACATGCTGGATTCTCCAGGTGCATTAAAAAACAGCAGACTTAATTAAACTGTGATCAGAAGTAACTGCTTTGTATTTTTAAAATCAAAACAGTTTAATGCAAGTAAAAAATTAGTTTGTTTCATGTAAGAAAGGCTTTCCTGGGAGAAAAAGGAAATTTCCTTCATTTTGCATTGAAGACTGTAAAAGATTAAAGCAGTAACAGCATCAGTGTTAGTGATGCACATCAGAGGCACCAAATTGCTCTCTAGGCATTGCCACCTGCTGGTACCTTGGACCAGTGACTGCAGTGTAGACAAAATCCCTGAACTCCTCAAGCCCCTGAATTCCAGCTTGGTAAGAAGCAGAGAACTGGCAAAATTTGTCAAGGTTTTCAAGTAATATACTTCAGGTTGTATCATTCCTCCCATAAACCTATCCTCAGATAAATGCAGCTAAAAGGGAAGTAGAATTCTTGCCTGAATACCATTCTTTTGATGAAATCTTTGTGGATCTAACTGCTATTAGAACAGCCAAGAATCAAGTGGATGGTTAAGCACCTTGTAACATCTCTCTTGAACAGGTTTTCCATGGAGGTGCTCTCTCTGAGGAAGTATGTGTGTGTTCCCTGATGTTCATGGAAGGACTTGAAATGTCCTGTGTTTTCACAGTGCTTGTGCATTAGGTTTTATCAATGCACATCTGAAATAGAATTCTTGTTGATCAATGTTTTGTCATGGAATTTGTATATTTATTGTGCATACTGCTAATTATTAATGACATTTGTAAATTTTAGAATGTAAGATGCTGTTTAAATGTTTTTTTTTCCACTAATCAGATTCCTTAAAATAATTTCTCCTTGCAGAAATGCATTCGATTTAACCCAGAAGCTTCAGTGTGGGTTGCAAAGCAACGGATTTTGTGCACTTTGAACCAGAGTTTGAAAGATGTCCTGAATTATGGACTGTTCCAGCCTGCAAGCAATGGGAGAGATGGGAAGTTTTTGGATGAGGAACGGCTTCTGAGGGAATACCCGCAGCCAGTCAATAAAGGAGTGCCTTCACTTGAGGTATTTTTAGATCTAACATCTGAAGAATTTCTATGCGGATACAATCTGTGCAGAAAGCTGTATTTGAGGTGTCTGCATGCACCTGAATTATCTGCTAATCTGAGCTTGAACCCTTGCTCACAGAAGTGCTGCTCGTGGAGCTGGTGCATCCCCAAAAAGTTGCAAAGAGTCATCTCTCCTGGGACAGCGGATTTTGGAGTTTACCTCTGCTGAGGACACAGGACATTTATCTTATTCAGTGATTTAATAAAGAAATGTAAGGTTCTAGGTGAAGCTGTTGGGCAGAAAGCACAGGTCAGTTATCCAGCAACTGTTACACTGCTATTGCAAACCTCATCACAGATCCAAGAGATCCTTCAGTCTCAGTGAAGCCTTTTTTAACCCCCATCTAGTTCCCTCTGTACCATCTTTCACAGTGCACAGGTTGCCTCTGTCTGCCTCCTGGGAAAGCAATAAGGGAGGAGAGGGTGTGTGCTGGGATTTCCCCCTCTCTGTTGCTCCTGCAGAGGCTCTGCAGCCGGGGATAAGCTGGGCAGAACTTTTATGACACTGGACAAACTTGGAGCAGAGCCAGATCATGCAATATAAAAGCAAACTGGGGCATGAAACTGGCATTTAATTAATTTTGGTATTGCCTGTATGGTGGCAGATCAACCATTAATAATGTGCAGTTAATAGACTTACTCCACTATAACACAAATCTGAGAGAAAAGAACCAGGGTACTGAGAAGGCTTCAGGTTTTCCCTTTTCTAAAAGTTTACTTCAGAGTTTCAGTCACTGATGACCACATTACAGCTGTAAGCAAATTAAACAGCCACTTAATTTTGTTTGTCGTTTTTCACGAGTCTTGACTGCAGCAATTGAGGTGTTAAAAGTGATCATGTGGAAGGCTGGTGTTAAAGCCTCATTCAGTGCAGTGCCTTGTCCAACAGACAGGCTGCATTCCTGGAATTCTGCATGGGACAATGAGAGAATGGTAAATTATAGCTATGGAAACTCCCATGACTTCTGCTACAGATCTTGCTACTGCACCCAAGTTACTCAGGATAAAATTCAGCTGAGTTTCAGCCAAAAAAGGAGGCAATCCCTAGAACCTCATTCACAAAACCAGTCCTATTCAACATCAGGAGAACTATTCCCTTGTGGAAGTTCCCCTTATTTTGACTAAGGGATTTTCAGGTATCCTTATTTTTGTTTTTTTTTTTTTTTTAATATTTCAGAAATGCTAAGCTGCAATTTTGAAATCAATATATTTTTATTTAACAGGCCTTCCCAGCTCTTTCAGCCTGAGACTATAAATGAAAGTGCACAGAAATCCTTGGGGAAAAAAGCTCTTTTCAGTAATTCTTGCTTATTTCTGTAGATTCTAGAGATTGATCTCATTTCCCACACACCTTCACTGATCTCAATGTACTCGTACAAGATTTGAATTTTGCTTAAATGATGTAAAACTGTATGAAATACTGTGCCTATTTCTAAATTTTTAAAAATCTTGCCTGAATCTACCATCCCCATGGATGATACTTCCTGGTAAGGTCAGAGAGTGATATTATGAGGTTTAAGTTTTAAAGTTTTAAAATTTCTTCTTTCCCTCCCTCAGTTTCGTTACAAGAAAAGAGTGTACAAACAGCTGAACCTCGATGAAAAGCAGCTGGCCAAGCTTCACACCAAGGTATCCCAATTACCTACAGTGGGTGCTGACATCAGTTGACAGAATGCTTCATTTTTAGACAAAATTTTATTTCTGAAATCAGAGGATGATTTATTTCTTGCTCTTTGTTTCAGGCCAGTTTGAAAAAATTTATGGATCATGTCCACCATCTCTCTGTGGAGAAAATGACCAAGATGTTGGACCGAGGACTGGACCCAAACTATCATGACTTAGAAAGCGGAGGTCAGAACAACAAAACTAAGCAACATAAAGGAGTACCTTGAGTTAGTTAAACTTAAATTAACAGGGTGAATCTCACACATTCCTTTGCAACTCTGAGCCAGTGGAATCTGTAGGGCTTTGCTGTCCAAAGGAGATAATTGATAACTTTATGCTTTTCTTTGAATAGTATTTTTAACATTATTTGATAAAGTAACTTTATTTTATAATTTAGCTCACCTTTTTCCAAGTATATCCTATTCTCTTCCTTAGAAACACCCCTAACTTTGGCAGCTCAGCTTGACAATACAGTAGAAGTGATAAAAGCCCTGAAAAATGGAGGAGCACATTTAGACTTCAGAGCCAAAGATGGAATGACAGCTCTGCACAAAGCAGCCAGGGCCAAGAACCAAGTAGCCCTCAAGGTAAACGCTTTCAGGAGCAAATGATGTGATATCTTATTAAAAAAAAAATGTATACAGGAGCCTGTTTGCAGTTAATTGCTGTATTGTCTTCCATGGATCCTTTAGGATGTGCTTGTTCTACTGCTTTCTTGTGGCTTTCAAATCTTAGCCTTTGCTTTCAATAAAGAGCTTTTTAATTTCTGATTTGTCTTTTTCTGGGAGGAAGAAAAGTGGTGAAATTTAATCTCAGTGCATTCATGGTTACACTGAGGTCTGTCTGAGGAAATAGGAATAACATTATTGTCACTCACTTCTTTGAAAGCAGCTTCCAGTGGCATGGATTGTGCATTATGCCTTAACACAGTGTCTTCTGTCTTCTTTTGTATTTTAACAAGTATTCTTAAATTGCACTGATGGTCTAGATGAAGTCCTAGGTTTACGGCTTTTGCTTATTCCCTTTTGTCTGATACTCAAATTGCATGAGGTTTTGATAAAGCACCTTGGAACAGAAGAGATGACTGCCTTGCAAAGGTGAGGCAGCATTTTCAGAGCTGACATTTCTGAACCTAGTGAGAGGATGGAAACTGGACATTGCCACTCCTCCTTTCTGTACCATCCCCACAGATCCTTTGGATCCTAATTCTTCCAAGGCTATTTCTTGCTTTACTTAGTCTGTATGGTGGCCCACTCTTACCAGGTGATAAATAGGTGAGCAAAAACTTGACTTGTTATGTCAATTATCAACCTTATACATACTTTTTCAGGTATTTTTTCAGGTCAAGACCCTTTCTATGTGGAAGTCCCTCCCAAATCTATTTTTCACAGTCTGTGATTGCTTTCAGACCCTTTTAGAGCTGGGAGCATCTCCCAACTACAAGGACAGCTGTGGCTTGACTCCGTTGTACCACACAGCCGTGGTGGGAGGGGACCCTTTCTGCTGTGAGCTCTTACTCCATGAACATGCTACAGTCAGCTGCAAGGATGAAAATGGATGGCAAGAAATTCATCAGGTAGGAAAGATTTGCTTTTTGTTTGGAGTTGGACTTGCTTGAGGAAATGTGCCACGGTTGTTCTAGGGTCAAGCACTATTTTGAAGTCCCCTGCACATTCAAGTATAACATTTATTCCTTTTTCTATCTGCTTTTTCTATTTCTTTTTATTTATTCACTTTGCATCCTGCTGTGGTGACTTAGAAGTAGCAAACTGTTCCAGTGGTGTTCCGTAACTTTGAAATCCTCTGGTTACTGTGGATTTTGCTGCAGAAATTGCACTGGTCATATCTATGTTGTGGACTCTTGGAAGTTTAGATTCCTGTTCGTGGCACTTCAGTAGGAAAATGTAGTTCATTCTTTTGGTTAGATGCCAATGTCAGTAATGGTAATTGGTGTCAGTAATTGGTAAAGCCCCTTGTGTGTTTGTCAGGATGCTTTCCCCTTGTCTCTGCTGAACTTTACAGGAAGATTTGGGTTCAGGATCCTGCTGCTGGGATCCATCAGCCTCTCACTGTCGTCTCCATAAATGCCTGAATGTTATCTAGCAGTTGTGTAAAAATGCTTTGTTGATTTCCCTTTGCATAGTGATAAACTCAGTAATAGATGAAGTTCAAGATTCTAACAGTCCCAGTGTCATTGCAGCTACTTTCTCATTTCTCTGTATGGGTGAGTTTGGATAATTACAAAAAATGGAACTGCAGTAGTATGAGAAAATTAAAGATACAAGTAATCAACCTTACAGGTCTGCCTGGGTCATCTTGACTCACTTTATTTTCTGTGCACTTAAATTCTTTTTAGTACACAGATTTTTTTTTCTTCTTTTCTTGGAAAGAAATGGGAGGTAGCTTTGGCACCCACATTTGGCCATGAATCTGAAATTTTTCACTAAGTGAGTCCAGGTCAAGGTTGTTTGGATCCATCTCTAGAGGAGGGCAAAATAAAGGAATTATTTTATTGCCATATTTTCTGAGTATGTGGAGGAAATGGATTGTCTAGATCAAAGTATTACCCCATCTGGACTCCCTGAAAATACAGAGAAAATCTCCCTCTTTTGGGTTTAAAAAGCCCATACACAAAAGGTTATTACTTCTCATAATGAAATAGAGCTTTCCAACTCCCCCGTGTTGTTTGTAATCCTAAATAAATCAATGTTTACATCTGGGTTAGGAACAATCTGTTTTGACTAATCAATAATTCAAGCATTCCTCAATGAGGATGGGGATTTCATTTGTGCACTGAGCAGTCCACTTAACTTCTTTCTTCCAAACTGTAGATCCAAGCCAGGTGTTTCTGTACCTCCCACTGAATTCAGGAGTGATGAGGTACCTCAGAAAGTCTGAATGGATTTCTATGTCTGTATCTCTTACCTTAAGTTCTGATTTATGTAGGAGTGATGCTGATCTGAGACAACACAAAATTCAATACATTAGAAACTGGGAGGTGCTTGGTCAGTGGGTCATAGAGGAGAAGGAAGTCAAGTAAAAGAGGCTGAGGACTAGAATTATTGTGTTTTTTCTTAAGCTTATTTGGTAATCAGGAAAACTTCTAATTTCTATTAATCTTCTTCATAGAAGCTTATTTCCAAAAATCCGAGGTCTAACCTTTTGTTTGTGAGACAAATGAAGTAACTCTCTAAGATTTCCCCCTGTTTTGGAGCAGTGCCCTGTCTATGCTGTGTGTCTGCTTGACATCACAGGACCAAGAAGATTTACTTGGATTTTTCCCAGATTTTCCTTTTAAGGCATGTAAGCAGTTTGGGAAAAAGCTCTGGCAGTCTGATCATCTTCAGTGCCATCTGGTGGGCGGCGTTACAAGAGTGTAGCAGGACAGAAAACTTGTCACATTTGAGTCATGAACATTAGTGGATAAAAAGTTGCAAAGGCAGTATTTTCTCGATCCCTTAAGCTGCCATTCCCAAAATAATCAGATGGTTAAACTCAAGCACAGGATTGCTGCACCTGAAGTGCCCACATTGGAGTTGGTGGAGGAATGCACATCGGAGTGTCTGTGCTCCCATCAGAGCACTAGGCGTGGTTCTAAAAATCAGACCCTCAGTAAAAACAGCACTTTCTCTGCTGAAAATATTTCCCTGGAAGCCTTGCCTAGGCTGTGTAATAACCAAAATATTGCTGTATTCCTGCCCAGGCTTGCAGATATGGGCATGTCCAACACCTGGAGCACCTCCTGTTCTACGGCGCCGACATGTGCGCGCAGAACGCCTCGGGGAACACGGCCCTGCACATCTGTGCCCTCTACAACCAGGTAAGAGCCCCTGCCCTGTCACCATGCCCTGCTGGCCCCCTGCAGGGACAGAAATGTCCTCAGCAGGAGCTGGGAGCTCACAGAATCATGGGATGGGTTGGCTTGGAAGGGAACTTGAAGATCATCCAGTTCCAAACCCCTTCTACTATGCCTCATTGCTCCAATCCTCATCCAGCCTAGCCTTGAACATTCCAGGGATGGGCCATCCACAACTTCCCCAGGGCCTCACCACTCTTTCCAGGAATGAGCTATCCACAACTTCCCCTGGGCTTCACCACCCTCTCAGGGAGGAATTCTTTCCCAATATCTGCTCTAAACCTGCTCTCTTTCAATTTGAAGCCTTTCCCCTTCATCCTATCAATACATTATTTTAAATGCAATGAAGTCCTTCAGGTTTTAAAAGGTGGTCTTAGAAATTGGAAAGAACACAATTGAAATAATTTTGTTGGTGTTTCATTCACTGAGTACAAATAAGGCTGCTCATTGTAGGTAGCAAGAGTATGGATATTAGGAAATAAAATATTATGCTTTACCAGCTTTTTTGGGCTTGATTAATATCTAAATGTTTGTTTCCTATACAGAATTTATTGCTGTTATTCTATATTTTAATTTAGAATTACATAAGAAAGAGTTGTAGTGGATTCTTTGCTGTTTACAATTTGTGTAGTCATTTACAAGTAGTAGAACCTTTTGATTTGATAGCATTTTATACTCTCTTTGCAGGGATGGGATGGGTAGGTGATGAGTTTGACAACTATGTTAAAATTCAGCACATGAAATATTACATTTAATTTGGAAACCATGAGATGTGACTGTAAACAGTGAAACATCTGTTAAAACATCTGCTTCTTAATTAATTACTATCTTAGTGTTTTTCTTAAAGTCTTGTCAAGATAGATTCCTCAATTAGGTCTAAAATACCCTCATCTTTAAAAAAAAAAAAAGAATTTTGGGGGTAATCTGACATTCTTCAAGACCATACACTTTTAGCAAAGGTTTTGCAGTATGGATGGAGATTAGATTAATCCTGTAGAATGACAGTGTTTTTCATACAGATATGTGTTTTCCTGACCTCAGTAGAAAAAGTTATTCTGCAGGAGACTTAGAGACTGTAATTGAAACTGCATCTACAAATTTTCAAATATTCACACAGTCACTAAGCTTGACTTGGTGAATGGAACTAAATTTAACATCTTCTGCCTGCACTGTGGTCCTTCTGTTTTCCTTCCCCCAGTGTATGTGGAAATACAAAGTTTCCCTCGGGGTGCTGTGAACCTTAACCTATGCTGATTTTGCCAGTGGCTTTTTTTGGGGTTTTTAAAATGGAAAGTTGTTACTGGTTCATGTGGAAGGAATGGTGCTGCCTTTTCCAGCTGGAGAGGATGGGAAGGACAGCAGTATCCTCGATACCCCCACATTCCTGCAGATGGAGTCGTTACCCCATTGATCTTCATTTCCAGTCTTCCCGGGGGAATTTTCTGGGGTTACTTTCTGAAACTGGTCAATTTGTTTTCTTGGAATTCAGCAAAGTCCTGATCTGAATAAACTCTTGGTTTTGAAAGATCTTCCAAGGCCATGAAATAAGTCTCTTTTTTCCTGGGATGAAATGTGCTCTCTTTCACTGGGAGGATTGGATCTGAGATGAAAGCCATTGTAGTATTAAAATTGAATAAAATCTGACAGATGGGAAGAAAACAAAAAGGAGCAAATGTGAATTTAAGAATGCTTCTGTTTGTTTCAAAAGATTAAAAATAAACAAACAAATGCAGTACTTAACCCAAATAAATTTTCTTGAATTTTTTTTTAATGTTGAGCAGCTCTTTGACAGCTTTTGGCAAAACTTTTCTAAACACAACCATTTAGTTAATAAATTTCTTTGCATGTTTTTGTTACACTGCATTAACAAAATCTCAGTTAAATTTGTAGAGTTTTTAAACATATAATTCTTTTGGTGTTGTAATGTTGGATGATTTACTCTGATAAACAAATGAATAATCACCCAGTAAATACAGTATGTTTTTCAATATAATTATTTATATCCTCAAGTTCTTGATTAAAATTGGGCATTGATCAATTGTTTAGAGATAGAGAGTATGCAATTAAAGTGCAGATTGCAGTGCAAGCAAATGAGACTATCTCAGTTAATTGTATATCATTAAAAATTATAATCCAAGATGTAATTGTTAATTTACATCTTGATCCATTCTGTTGTTTTTCAGTTGAGGAAAAAGTAGGATAACCTCCTTTTCAGATAGACTTAAGGCAACCCTGTGATGGGGAGACTTAATAGGACCAAGATTCCACTGTGGGAAATAAGAAAACACAATGACAGAAATGATTTTCAATCATAATTTCTGCAAATTAACCTGTGACTCAGAGTCTAGTAAATAAGCTTCATTTCTGTCACTAAAATTCCTAAATTGAAGCACTTTGTCTTCTCTCTGGCTGCAAATTTACTGTTCAAAGTGAAAGGTAGCACATCCAAATACCTCATCAGGTAGAACTGCATAGCACAATATATCAAAACAAACCAGAAAGCACAACAAAATTAAGAACAGTATTTATGATGAGGGAATATAAAACCTTTTTGAAATGTGAATTGATTTGCATAAGACCCTAAGATGAATGTTAAAGATGGAAAGTAAGAAACAGAGTCCATACAGGTATCATCAAAAATTCTGGGAATCCACTCAGAACCTCCAAGAATTTCTACCAGATTGTGGTCAGTCATATTTTGCAGCCATGGAGAGCAATGATTTAACCAATTCACTGTATTGGCCAAAATAAATTGTTCTTAAGGGATTTCTTTGCAGATTTTCTCAGTTTGGAGGGTCTGAAGCCAAGCTTTCATTCTTGTGTTATGACTGCTAGGTTTTTTTAGGGGAAAAAAAGAGGCAATAAGGCTAGTCAGTGCAGTTTGTACAGACAGATCAAATAATTTCATGTGTACTAAAAAAATATCATACATTTAATATTGAGGATAGGTTGAAAAAAGTCCCCAACAATATAAGTGGTAAAACTGCTTTACTTAATTTTTAGCAGGAGTAAAGGATATAATTCATCCCAGTTCTGTGAACAGTACTGTTTTTCTTACAAAATATGAAAAAAACCCCCATATGGGAGTCAAATTTGTGCAAAATCTGATTTGTCAAATATGGAATTTTGTTGGTACAGTTGCCTAAAAATTTAATAAGGTATTTGCTTCTTGTATTCCTGCATGTTTCCAATATACTGCAAAGTACCTGAAGTTTTGTCATTTTTAAAATGCTGTTTTAATAATTAAAGTTCTCAGATCATTTATTTGATTTATTTTTTAATCATAAAAATATGGCCCAAACACCTCATAACCTCTGAGCAGTCACAGACTGTTTAGTGTCAAAGGATTCTTATGAACAAGTTTCCTTTTTCATCATTTTCAGGAGAGCTGTGCAAGGGTGCTGCTATTCCGGGGAGCCAACAAGGAGATCAAGAATTATAACAGCCAGTCTCCATTTCAGGTAAAAAAAGGAAATACGTCTTGTTTCTGAAATATTGGGAAGAAAATATCACATGAACTTAGGTTTGGGGAGAAGTCACACTGTACAAGGTGGAACACAGGTGTGGAGCAAGTGAGTGAAAACTTTGGCTTTTATCTAATTCACTAAGTGAAGATATCATGGAATAATTAGGAACGAGAGGGATACACCCTGTGGTGACAGTGTTAATGAGTCTGAGAATTCTGTGAGCTGTTGGTGACAAAAGATGAAATCCTTGGTGTTCTGCAGTCAGATGTGCCTTGTTCTGTGCCGATCTCCAGCTCCATGTAAGACAGATCCAAGATCCACCTAAGAGTGATCCAAGGATTGTCTGGGCACTTTGGTTTGCTTGGCCCCTCTTGATTCAGCCACAAAGAAGCTCTTCCTTCTTTGGATGTGAGGCCAAAGACCTGGGCTAAGTTTCAGGGATGGGATTGACCTAATGCAGCATCAGTGTTGGAGGCTGAAGCTGCCATCTGTTATCTCCAAAAGAAAATGGAAGTCTTGCTTTGGATTAGTCAAAATTTTGTCCCATTTTCTGATATGAGAGCACTTTCAGTAAACTTAATTAAAAATCCAAATGGAAGAGAATTGTTTGTCCAAAGGGTTGTCAGGTATGGCTGACAACCTCAAGCCCTTATTTCTGAAGCAGGCTTAATTAGCCTGAATGTCAGAGAAACATTCCTAATGCAAAGTGACACATGAGAAATAGGGATGGAAATGGTAATATTTAAAAAAAAACAAAACCAAAAACAAAACCCCAAAACAAACCAGAAGAATTTTTTTCAAGTTTCAAAAATCAGTACTTTTGGAAGAATGATGGCACAGTGCCATTAACAGGAACAATGCTGTGGTGAAGCAGGAGGGGGCTGTTTCCCCAAACCAAGGAGTTTTTCAACTACAAGAAATCCTGATTTATCTTTCCTTGGTGTGTCTTCCCCCTTACCTTTTTTGACCCACTTTGGATAATGCTGACACAGGATTCAAGGAACAATGCTTTGGCAAGTGAAACAGTTGGAATTTTTGCTGGATACATGTGAGTCTTTGAGTTAACTCCTCCAAGTTTATGTGTAGTTACAGGGTATTAAAAAAAACCCCTTCAGCCAAATATTTCTGTATCAGTTTAATTCCCTCCATATTTTGAAGGTTTTCTGGGCCTAAGTTCTGCATCTCAAGAGCTTAAGGGTTCTGCTTGCAAATCCCAGTCAGATTGTTGATTACTTTTGGGACCATTTTCCTCAAACTGGGGAAACGGTGCATTAATAATTTAATTTTAGGCACCATTTTCAGACTGCTAATAATTTTCCATCTAAATACATGCTAAGCACAAATTCACCAAGTACTGGCTAATACTTTCCTCTGCACCTCAGAATTATGAAGTGATCAAAAAATGGAGGAAGAGAAAACCCTAATTATGGGAGGGATATGTTCCAGGGTAATCTCTTGGATTAGATTATTTTGTTACTTGATGTCTTTGACATTATCTTTCCTTTTTGATTTAGGATTTTGGGGGAGGGTAAATGTCACACAGTTATGCTGACTGCTCCAACATTTTTGTTTTTGGGCTTAGAATAAAAATGGTGTAGGGAATGTAGAAAAAGTTTCGTTTTTTCTGAGTGGAGTGAGTAGAGGAAACCCCAATGCCAGCACTGAAAGAAAGCAGCCTTAGAATTAATTCTTTGCCATCTGTCTGTTGCTGACCCAGTCAATCAAACACCACAAGTGGAGCTGTTATAAAATTATGCAGAATCCCCTTGAGTTAATAGGATTTTGCATACTAAAAATGTTTGCTCATGTAATCAGCAGGCAAGAACATTGAGGCATCTCATATGTACATAATGAGAGTGGTTGTAGCAGCAGCATCTATTCCTTTGAGTCACCTCCATTATGTCCTTTTCTCAGCAACCTTAAAAGGGTGATTCTTTGTAGTTGCTGCTCAGAAAATTGATGATATGAAAGCTTTGCTATTCTGTAAAAACAACAGGTTCCAGACACAGAGAAATTTGTGTGTCATTTTCAAGACCTGCCAAGGCTTTGTTTCTTTTGATGAAAATGAGTGGCAGAGTTTGTATCAGGCATCAGTGTCCAATGAATGTGGTGCAGTTTTGCCACCAAAAGAATAAATGTGCACGTGCTCACTTCTCACCAAATCACTGGGCTTGTTAAAGGAAGCATAGGTATACCAGATTGCAGAAAGGAAAACTAATCTGGGCTGAATTCTGTGCCACTTAATTCAGGGATCCCACACCATGCCCACCTGGGATCTGCACATCCTTTTTGCCTTTTAAGTGTCCAGCAGAGTTAGTGTTAGAATGGCATTGCCAGGTGCTGAGGACACAAAAAAGCTTGGCTGTATTTTCCAGCTAAGCACCTAACCCTGCAGTAGCTGCCTTTGGAGGGATGTGTTTCATCCTGACCCATTCCTGGGGTGCATCTAGTCAGCAATCAGTGTTGGTTACAGCTGATGTCACCCATTGCTGAAAGTCTGCAGAACGTGGGATCAGCAGAAATGTTCCTGTATTTTATATTTAGTAATTAGAGGTGAGATGAAACCTGTGCCACATCGTTATATTATATTGCCAGTTCTGTTTATTAATCACTTACTCAGCTCATTTTGGCTGGGCCATCTAAATACCTTACATGCTATTTGTTAGTTTTTATTTTATTAGTAAAACCTTCAGAAATATCCTTTCAGAAAAGCCATGGTATCCCATTGTTGTCCACAGCTACTTGGTTTTCCACACATTTCTTGTGCTTCTAGGTTAACATAAAATAATTCATTGCCTATCTAGCAAATATTAATCCAATAGCTAAGAAATCTGAGTTTTGCAGTGTTTGCAAGCTATTGAAATGAAGTGCAAGTTAAAATGAACATACACCTTGTTTATAGTGTCTTTCCTCTTTTAGTGATCCTCCATATGAATAATTCAAATGGGCAATAAAGCACTATTTTAGCTAATAGTGCTAATAATTAGTCAGTGTTTTTAGAACAAATGTGTTTGAACACACAGAACAGCTATTCTGAGGCATTCGGTGCCACCTTTTAACAGCAGAGTTGTACCTGAGAATGATTTGTGTCTCAGATGTCCCTTGTGATTGGCCTTTGCTGTCCCAGACCAGCCTGGATGATCCATGTGCCTACATCCCATGGATTGCAGGAGGAGCAGCAGTCTTCCAGCTGCACTGCAGGTAGAATTGCTCCTTTCAGTGTGTTGGCCCTGCCTCTATTTTCAATTGCTCACAATTTTTTTTTTTTTGGCCAGATTTGAATCATTTGAACTGAAATTTTCCACGCCTGGCATCTCTGTTGTTCGGAAAAACAAAATGATTCAGCTCTTTTGGAGTCTGGGCGAGGGAAAACATGTGTTGTTTTCCTCACACTGAAAAAGTCTGCTGACCCACCCCTCCTTGTCCTCTCTCCCCCGTTGTGTTATGTTGTGGTGTTTAGTTTTATTTTCTTTAATTGCCCTCTGTGCTGATCTCTGTGTTAATAACCTGGCATGAGAACTGCTTTCCAGACTGACTCAGACACAGGGGCTCCAAAACCAGGAGTAGGAACTAAACCCATGGATTTGGAAGCTAAGCTGGCTAGGGGGAACACAGACACAACTAGGCATATCCTCCACCTCACTAGAATGGCTTCCCAAAGCCCAGTTTAGATTTAGGTTATTGGCATTTATAATTTCCCTCTTTTGGATGAAATTTACAGGCAAAGGATAAGAAGTTCTCAGGAAGCTAATTTTAAACCCAAAATCTCTATCAGGTGCCTCAGAAAGGCATCTTCACAAACATAAAATAATGCCTCCGGTCATGATGTTAAAATATGGAACCATTGTGTTCATGGAGCATATGAATTACAGAAAGACTTTGCTTTTTCCATGTATTTATTTCTATCCTAATTCCTTTCCTGAAGCACCTGTGTGAACAATGAATCACTGAATATTGGGTATAGTTGGCAAAAAATACAGCTATGAGCTCATGATGCATTCTGCCTTTAGTCAGACTTCAAGCTTTTCCCAGTTTTTCTCCTGATTTCAGCCAAATAATAGAACTTATTGTTAAAAATAAAAAACAAATCTTTACAAGTGACCATTCTAGAACAAACTATTGATTTTTCCTTTAAAAATCAAAAATGTACGTGAGTCTGTATATATGTAGTCACACTCAGCACAATTTCTTAAAAAGACACAGTTAAATTAAAATAATAATGATTAAAAGGAAGGGGAATAACTAAAAGGGGGGAAATTGATCTTGGGGGAAGTGGTGGCAAATGAAATATTCCTGAGAATATTAGGAGATACAGGAGGTGAACAATACATATGGATACAGAATGGAGTTAGATTGATTCCTCCTGACTCAGAGATGGTTTTCCTAGTGCTGGCTGGCCCCTCCTGACCTTTGTTTTAACCCTGCCATTTTTCAGAAACGCAGCCAAATGGAAGTAAAACAGTAAAGCATAAAATAATGAAATGATATGTATACTTTTTATTGAGAAAGGCAAAATATTGCCAGGCTTGGAGATGCTAAAAATACTTAACTGCAAGATGTGTCTTCATTTTTTTATCAAAAGGAAACTTATGGAGGAGTCTCCATGTGACCATCTGTTGTGTTGTGTTCCATGTAAATGACCCAAGACCCCTTTTTTCCCCTTCTCCCCATTCTCTCCATGCTCAGATGTGGCTGTCCAGCTGACATACCTCAGGTGCTGCCACAGACAGTCCAATTTCTCAGGGAAAAGTGGACTCTGAGGAAGTTAGAAACCAATCTGTTTGTCCTTCCACCATAAAAAAAAAGCTCCCAAGTTATAAAAGGGAACAAACTAAGCAAATTAAAAAATTGTAAGGGTCACCACCAGCTCTTGCCTTAAAGTAGGAAAGGCTTGAGTGTGATTCAGACACAATTAGTTGTCGTGGGTGAAGTTACAAGAAGCAGTGGGGAATTTGTGTAATCCTAATTTAAACCATGTTTTTTTTTTGAGATGTTAACACCATTCATTCCCATTTGTCTGGGAGATAAAATAACCTGTGAGTGGGACTCGTGGGTACTCCAGGCCTGCAGGAATGGATTCATTCTTGGAGTTAGGATGGTTGGGTGATGTGTGGCATCTTCTCTTGCTTTTGCATTTCAAAACAGGCTACTCAGCATTATCTTCTGGCTATATCCAAGTTCTTGCTCCTTACAAAAATGTAGGATCTGTGCCCGTAGGACAGACTTAGCATCTTCCTCCACTGCAGTTTGGAGGGAGCATTCCTGGCATGCAGTTGGCAATCCCATCTCCATCAGAATATGTTATTGGCATGGACTATTGCTAGACTGCTGTTTCCAAAGGTTTTGTTGTAGTTAACCCACAGAGTTTGGAATGGAGCCACCAAATGTATTAGGTAAAATAATCACTGTGTCTTATTCACCGATGCATTTTATCCTAAGGGGCTTTCCAAAAGGATTTTCAGCCATTTGGTTTAGCAGTTGAAGCAACACTATATTATTAAGTGTTTGCAAAACTGAATCCCCAAAAGTTTCTGCTGTGAAATAGTGGGAAGTGTCTGTCTGCTGTGAGTAGGAAGACTTTTTTTATGGAAGTGTTTGGGGAAGAAGCTGCTAATGTGGTGGGTTTTGGTTTTTCCATGAGGTAAGGCTGCCTGGAGAGGTGGAAGATTTCACCCTACAGGAGCACAGACCCATAAACCCTTGAGCTGAATTCTCTGCACAGCCCAATGTTTCCTGTAGCACCAAGGAAAATAAAACCTAGAAAATAGCACACGTTCTCAGCCTTTTTCTAGGAGAGTTCAGCTGGAGAAGATTGCATTTCATGGCTTTTTGATTTAGCATATTATTGGAGAGGACGAAGAAAATTAAGTCAATTTTGTTGCTGGCTGTGTCTTATCTGATTCATCTGATGCTGCAACCTGGCTTTATCTGCTTTCAGTAAATACTCCTTTGGAACTGCTGCTCACCCATGTAGCAGTAATAAGGATTATGTAATAACTGGCTTTTGATGGCTCTTTCCAGCTTGAGCTAGATTTTCCTGAGGAATGAGTCTGTAATTGTAAATGTGTGTGTAGCACACTTGGCTTTTTCTGCTTTGCTTTAATTATTAAAACACGAGTATAGAAAAACGCATCTTGCTTGAGGATGACTTGCTGGGTGGCATTTCAGCAGAGAAGAAGGAAGAAGAAGATGGAAGGTCTTTTTCTCTAATTTTAAAATATATATAGAAACATAAAATTTCTCAATAGATGCAGTGACCGTGGAAGAGGCTCAATACAGACGGTACAAAGTAGGATAACTTAAAAATCTGAGTTACTTCTCTTTGCAAGAAACAGGAGGAAATAAAAGAACGCCATGAAGCAGCGAAGTTGTGCCTGGGATGGATTTGTCTGCATGTTCCTTTTTAGGCTTCCTGACATGTTTCCTTGTAACTCTGCTCGACTTGCTGGTGTATTCAGTTCAACACTTCCTGTCAAGCTGGTTCTTGCATAACAACGACTCCTTTTGTCCTAGGAGTTAAGTTTGCATTTCAAAGCCTAGGGAGGAGATGATTTAGAAGTGATTTGCTCCCATGTTGTGAGGAAAGGACTTACATTTTTTATCTTGGTGTCCACGCAGGCTTAGTTTAATCTGGAGGTATTCAGTCATGGCTAATTCATGAATAAGAGTGGTTAGATTTTAAGAACGCAGTTGTGTGTGTTCGTGAGAGGACAATGGAGAATAAAACACAAGTTCTGCCTTTTGAACCTTAGTAAGGAAGACTGGAAAATGAACAAAGGTGCCTGCAGGCGTTTTAGGTGTTGTCCAGTCCTGCTAAGAGAGCACTGCAGGACCTAAAAGAGACAGAAAAGAGGTCATTCGGAGTGATTGCCTTCCCCACATTCTGACTGGAATTCGCTCAGCTGTGGCACAGCTTCCTGGCTACCGAGTGAATTCCAGAAGACCCATGGGGGCTGTCAAATCTCCTGCAAGCAAACCCAGCATTTTAGCGAGGAAAATGTGCCAGCACGGTTATGCTTGCAGTGTACTTTTTTTTGATAAAGTCCAGCTGTATTTGGCTGCACGTTGTTGTGTGTTTGCTTTTTTTTTTTTTTTTTTTTTTAAATATTAATTGCTGAAAAGTATTTAGGGTAAAATCTCAGTTCCTTTGAAGTGGATGAAATCCCGCTGATTTCACTGGGCTGAAAGTGTGCTCCTCACACTTGAGACAGTTCCAAAGCCATACTATCAACTCTTCCTATATAATGTATTCTGCTGAATATGATTGTTTTTAATTAACATTTCCTGTTTAATTAACGTTTTCAGTACGGCACTATTCTTTTAAGTTGTACAGAATTCGCTTTGCCGGGAATAACTTGGGTTATGCGAAGTCTTTGCTGCTAAGAGTTAATTTGCTGCAGCTGAAAAGAAGGTGCTGTATTTTCTGAGGGCAAGCTTAGTAAGAGTTTGGGGAGGCAAAAGCAGTGCTTAGGAGGCTGTGGTTGTAAATTTTCATATACCATGACTGTGGTATATTGTTGCACTTCCTACAGCAGACGTCCCTTTGTCGTCACCCAGCTGGGACGCTGACCTTGTCCCACCCATCGTGGGATGCTCCCCATGAGCCTGAGGCTTCCAAGGGTGCGAAGAACGCTTGGCTCTTGGAGCTTGAAAACCTAGTCCTTGATTACTATTAAAAACAGGCTGAGTAGCAGTGTGAGGTGGTCCTCACCAGGGAAGCCTGGGAGTGCTGGGAGCGTTACGTAAGCGGAGCTGTCATTTGGAAAAGCGGGAATACTTTGCCCTCAATACCGAGGCGAAGCGCTCGTGGCGAGCCTTTGTTTAAACAGTGCTGAAATGATCCGGGGAATGCTGAGGAGCCTCACAGAAATATTGGCCCTCTCCCCATAATTTATATTTTCAGATGCTAAAACTAGTTGTTGAGCAAATGTAAGGTGCCTATTTTAGGATGCTGCATGTCAATATCTGACTACAGATGGCTCCGTGAATCATAGCTGGAAGAAGGGAAATGTTAGACACTAAGATATTGTTGCTAAGAGATTTTAGTACACAGTATGCTAACATGTGCTGGCAAATTTGGGAACAGTAGCAGCAGAATGCTCTTGGAGGAAAAAAAAATCAGTGGTGAAGAAACTGTCTTCAAAGGACTATTTAAAGGATAGTAACATTATTGTGCTTTGTTGTATCGAGACCTGACTGAAGATGAAATTGGCTTTCAAGCAGATAATAGACAGAAAACATCCAAAAGGTAAAGCTAATCCTGCTCTCCAATGAAATAGAAAGTGGATATTGGAAACAAAATGAAAAAAAAAAAATTACTTTGGGGTTTGAATGAATCAAGTGCCAAGATTAAAGGTGGTGGTTGCTGATATTTTGCCATCTACTGGACATCAGATATATTAATATACACAGTTAGTTCCTTTCAAAATGCATACTATTGAGCCTGTATTACATTATAGAATTAAAAATGTTAAGAGTTCTGTCCAGAAAAGAAGCATGCAGGAAAATGCTGAATATGATTTTTTTAACTTGCATTTCTTCATAACATTATTATAAAGTAATTTAGGAAAATTGTCAGCATTTTATTGTCCTAGTAGAGAATGTGGGATATTTCTGCAATTAATATAAACCTTTGCTGCCTATTATTTAAAGAAAATAAATTCAATTTTGCTGTTTTTCTTTATTCTATCTTACCTTATTTCATTGAGTTTTGCCAAAACTTGAAAATGTTACACCTGAAAGGGAACTTCAAATGGATAAAATTAATTCTATTTTGTAAAATAAAACCTTTCAGTTCTGATCTATTTTCAACAAAAACATTATTTTTTTTTAATGTACAAAATACTGCACAACCATAAACTTCCTAAAGTAGTGATTTGCTGCTGATGTATTTCTAAATTGATGCATTTTCTAAATAGATGCATCTCAACTTCGGAATTAATTATTTTTAAATTAAGTTTTGGAGTGTAAATGTTTGTCTCCATAATGCAAGCATATGTATCTCCTTGAGGTCATATTTTATGTCATCCATATTCTATGTATTCAGCAGCACTGTTAGATAAAGACAGGGAATTAGTGATATTAATAGAATATTAATCAAGCATCTGGTTTTTTTGTTTAATGAGGTGAACCAAGAAGCTTCCGCTACTTTTATTTTGCTGTGTCGTAGCCTCAAAGTCAAAAATCAACTGCAATCCATGGAACTACAAAATGTGGGGTGAAACTTTGCCCTTTGATTTTTGCCAAGTGAAATAAGGAATTCATGATCATGCAGTGTTAGTTTATATGGCTGTGGCAATTGTGTAGGGTTTTCCAACTGCTTCAGAGAAAGACCCATTTGGAATTCTTAACATTCTGATGGAAAACACCCGAGGTCTGCAGGTCTGCATTGTGATTTGAGCTCAGAACAATGTTTGCCACATTGTCATGGGTTTTTGCTCAGGCATTACAAGAGAATGCCTTTCCTAAGGAATCTGAGTTCCAAGTAATTGTGGTGTTCTTTGAATCAATAAACATGTCTTCAAGTGCAGGCTCCTGGAATTGCGTAAGGAGCCAGCAGCGGGTGATCGATACATTTCCATCCCACACCTATGGAAAAGAAATTTGGAACACAGATTGCTTCCTGCTTTTCCAAACTGAACTCCATCTGTCCTGCTTAGGAGTTATAAAATCTGCACTCTACATGAGAGCAGCTAATGCAGATCCATTTAGGATGGGATTTGTTTGAGTCTGCTGAGCGGGCTGGGTGATTTTATGTCACCATTTATCAGGGATGGAGCCTCCCGTGGCCGTGTCCTACACGGGCACACATGGGAACAGGATCTTGGCACTTAATCACCTAAATTTAAGTTCCTGGTGTCCTTGAGGATGATTTCTATGGGCTTGGTGGTGTGCTGTGAGCAAATTCAAAGTGGCTTTAGACTCCAAGTATCTCTTTGTTTTACTAGGGAGAGCTTTTCTTTCCAGAGGACACAGTAGAAAATAAATATGTTGAAGTTTAGCTATGTTACATTTTCATAGCCCCACAGTAAACCCCATTGGATTATTGTATCAAATTAAAGAGCTGTCAAACTCCAAAAGCTGTGGTTATTGAAATGTTGGGGTTTTTTTTGTTTGTTTTTTTTCAATACTAAGCAAACACATCCTGATTATGATACATGGAAGAGATTTCTGAAAACCTTTTAATTAAGGAAGTGATCCCAACCCTTCCTTCTATAATTCCCTTGTGTTAATTTCTCCCGTGCCTCTGCTGATAGTGAATCCTGTTGTGTGATGGCTGTGACTGCTTGAGTGGTCGTTTTTTCATTGTTATAAATGAAAATAAATAAATAATATTAAAATAATATAGTCCTTGGTGGAATGAGAAATAATTTGTGATTTTGTGAGCCTGTGGTTTAAGTAGAAGGCAGTTTCTGGAGTCTGATGCTTACAGTTTGATTCATAGGGTTGTGTGACCTCTTTCTTGTAGTTCCCATTGAAGACGGGAACCTGTAAGGAAGATTTACCTCAGTGTCCTGTCTGTCCACCTGCATTTGCACTGTTGTAATTCATGTTTTGTGCTGGGCTGGAGTTTAATGTACAGCACCACACCTGAACTTACTGCCAGACCAAGCTATCTGGAAAAGCCATCATTCAGTAAGCACTGCTGGCTGGCAGAGACAAGAGAAAGGTGAACCATCAGCCCTGAAGGAAAGAATAATGAAATGCACTTTCCTCAGGAAAGAGAAATAGTTTGAAAGAGAAGAGCACGGGGAGAAAAAGCAGGTGGAGAGTGATGCTGTTTTATATGCTCACTGTGAATGGCAGCTATAGCCCTGCAGCTCCCTCTGCTCCCTCCAAAGGCTCTGCATTTCAGAGCTTTGGGTCTCTTAAATGCAACCATGTGCAGCAGAAATGCAGAAGCCTGGAATGAGTGGAATATAAATGGACTAAGAGGCTCTCTCCAGTCCCACAGAGAAAGTTTGTCAAAGTTCATTGTCTTGAGAGGGGATTGTTTAAGAGTGGTCAGCTTCAGTTTGTCTTTTTTCTGTTGTTTTTCCTTGGGTGAAGCAGTTCCCAAGAGTGGTAACGTAATTTAACCATGGTGTTTGCCTTTCAGGGACTAGCCCATAAAGCTCTAAGATTGTATGTATTAACAGGGTACAAAATCATGCTCTAATTTAATATAATCTCTACATGTGATACATTTCAAGAGCAGGATAAGATCAATTGTGAAAGATTAGTGCCAGGTAAAGTGTAAATACAACTTCTAGTTTCCCAAAAGGAACAAAAAACTTCATTAATCCCCATAAAAAATGTAAATACTTGAATGTAAGTAAATTGATATCTTTAGAACTGCATTTATGTGGCTAAACAGAGAGATGGTGGTGAGTCAGTGCCACTTCTGTCTGATGCAGAGTCTGAAAACCCTGTGAAACCCTGTCACACTGAAACCTGTAACAGGACATCTGGCCAGTTTCACTGTTTACGCAAAGTACTTTTATTTGCCATTATTTAAACTAAGTTTCCAGGGAACACGATTCAGAAAAAGGAGAACTAATCTGATGCCTCAAATATTTAATTTCTGAATTGTCTCCTGAAAGGCAACTTAAACAGTGCCTTTATCCAGAGGGAACGTTTCTGACTGCGACTATCAGAAAGCCAGGGGTGAGAATGATCTGTCAGGAGAAAGAGACCCATTTGTGAAGGTGCCAGTGTTGAGGGTGTTGCTCCTTGCCCAGTGCTAGAGTAGGAGTGCTGGGATGCTCCCACCTCCTGCCTGCTCCCTCCCGGTCCCTGCCTCGCAGCTGCTTCATCCATTCAGGTTTCCACTCGGCTGAGCTGTCCCTTGGTTACCACCCGTAGCAACTCGCCAAGTGCCGATTAAACTGCTTCCCTTCCTCCCTTGGCTTGGCAGCAGAGCATCTGGCACTGCCTGCCATGGCAAACAGCAAGGCCCTGGAACCAGTTGCATCATCTGAAAGAAACATCTGTCTGTGAGACAGCGAGTGAGACGCTGGGGCGTCTGTGACAGCTCTGCTTCTCCCGAGGCAAAGGAAATATCTGTGTAAACACAACCTTTCTGGTCATGCTCCCTGTTACATACCCTGAGTGACAGCCAGCTCCCGGCTCTGCTCCAGAGAGTTGTTCACCCCGTGGCTTTGTGCTTCAGGGTGTCCCAGCTGGGAGCTGTTTCGGGCACTCCATTAAGTTTTGTCATGCTGGAAACAGGTCATCGTGGGAATAGGAGGAGGTACCACTGTTCAGCTGCATGGTTTTATCTTCTCTTTTTATTTTATATGAGTTGCCTCCTACCAAGATCCATCTTCCTGCTTATCTTTACTCTCTGCTCTGCTCTCTTCCCTGTGGCAGACTTACCCAGGCCAGATGTGTGTTATCAAAGGTAATTTGGTAATAATTAGGTACCCGTGTTAACAGCCTTAGTGGGGTCAATTAAGCTTGGGAGGGAGCTGATAAGTGATTCACTTTGGTTACTGTCATTCAAATAAAATTGCCTCTAATGCTGATTAAAAAAACCCCAACAAGATAATTTCTACTCTCTGTGTAGTAGAATGTGGCAGGGCTCCCAACCAAATGTCTGCAGCAGACAAAGATCCTGGTTTGGGTTTAAAAGCACTGAATTACTGAGTCAGGCTTTTCTGCTGGGCTTTGATTGACACCATGCTGGGACCCTGCAGGTGAACTCTTTCTGATTCTGGATGCAAAGTAAAGACATCCTTTAAAAACAGGGCAAAACACAAAGTGGGTTTTAGTGGAAATTGTGTGTGAGTGATGTTTTTATTTTGTACAAGATGCAGAACCAGGTTTTATCAGGTTTACCGAATAATGTGACTGAGTACACGCAGACTTTTGATGTGAGATAAATGTCAAAAGGATGACATGAAAGGACATTTGCTGCAGGAATGAAAGAACCTGAATTATGGCAAGACTGCTGCATATGCAGTTTTAAGAAAGCTGCAATTTTTGAAGCTTCAGCATAACAGAGTCAGTAGATAGCCTCTAGTAGTAAAATGCTACCTCCAGCTTTTCATAGTGATATTTCATGTGTGTAAACATGCACGTGACACATTTTGATGACTGGAATCCAGTTCCTACTGGAATTGGAAGCAAACTTTTGCTGCAGTTTTGCTGGCTGTGCTACTTTTTCATTGCCAAGAGGAGATGTTTTGTGATCAAAAGAAACCTCAGACAAAACCTTTCCTGCCATAACCTCTTAATTTGATATCTAGCACTTGTCTACAGAACATCCTGAAAAGCCAACAATGGCTATTTAAAACCATGTAAATTATGAAGCATGGAGAGAATCAAACTCTTGTGTTTTCTGCCAAGGCACTATATTACTATTTTTTTCTAAAGTACAAAGAAATTTAGTACAAATATAGAACTTCAGTTAGTCTCAGATGTAGGTACTTGATCAAGGAGAGAATTTCTACCACCTTCATTTGGTGCCAGCTCTGGATCTTGTGAAGACCATTCACTTGTCCAAATGTATTCACATTTATATTTTCATGTGAACTTGCTCTAATTTGGGTTTAAGACACATTTGGATGGAAAAACGGCTGAGGTTGCCATGCTTTGTGGTTTGCAACTGTAGAAATTGAATGAGTATAATTTTGTGTCTTTCCGATTTTGTTCTGACTTCACTTTCTCCCACACATTTTACCCATCAAATTCGAGTGAAGTGCATTGATGTTATGCCAAGAAATATTTGTACTTTTTAACTTTTTCTTGCTTTCCTTAGATCTTAACATATCTTTCCTTCATTTTCCTGTAAGGATTTTACATACTGTTTTTAGCGCATTGAAGAGAATTAAATCGAGAAAAATGGTTCCTTGAGCTTGCTGAATCTACTGCTTGGTTCAGAAGCAAATATAGGAACAATTCCCTGTCAAGCTATCTCTTAATTATCTGGAAATATTTTTCTTTTTCTTTTTTTTTTTTTTTTCCCCAAGTAATAAAATATGTTTATCACTTGAAGAGCATGTTTTAAAAAAGTTTGAAGTTTAAAATCTGCTCAGTATCAAAAATTCTTTCATTTAAGTGCCATGGCTGCTGTCTAGCAAGCTGCCTGTCATTGCTGATTTCCCCCCTGTTGGAATTTTACTGCTAATTAGGGGTAATATCAGAGAGAAGTCCTCAGAGCTGCACACAGATTTTGGTGTTAAGAACCTGAAGCCAGTTAGGCTGCAGAACTGGAAGTTAGAGGGAGAGGATTAGTGCAGCTTTGCTTTTGCTTTCTTAGTGCTGTTTGCCAGGGAGAATCATGAGCTGCCCATCAGGTCTGCATAGAGGAGGCTGGGGGCTAGATTCTGATGTGTTATCCACGCAGAGAAGCTGTTTCTCTCTGGAGGGGCTATTGGAATGAGGGTTAGCTCACCAATGTTTAAAATAGTAATTTTCAGATGGTGTTGAGGTGTCAGTGCATCAACCTCCTCATGTCCAACCTTCCTGATCACAGAATCCCAGAATGATTTGGGTTGGGAGGGATCTTAAAGTCACCCAGATCCACTCCTTGTGGGGACAGGGACACCACCTACTATCCCAGATTGTTTCAAGCCCCATCCAACCTGGCCTTGGACACCACCAGGGATGGGGCAGCCACAGCGTGGGTATGAAATCTTCAATTTCAGGGATTCCGGTATTAGTTTGTTTTTGTTACTGGTAAATGAAATTGTCCATTCAATTTCCTAGGCTGAGTGCAGAAATAAGATCTGATGCTTGCTATATTCAAAGATATTGCTGGCATTATCTGTCCTTAATACACTCCCCAAGACCATTTCAGCATTTAAGTCTTCCTTCATACATGGAGAGGCGCTAACCAGCAAATAGTTGTTTTGGACATCAGCTCAGAAATTTTAATAATTTCTCAAGTCTGACTCTCTTGGATATCCAAGAGAATCCTAAAGCAAGATTTAATTTTCTTTTTTTTTAAACCTGCACCATGTAGATGCAGAAATTTCTATGAGAAAGGTGAGCCCGGTTTATTCCTTGCACATACATCAGGAAAGCCACAGTGCCATTAAAGAACAGAATCTGTCAGACCTGCAAAATGGGGCCAGAGAAGACAACTCCTTAATATTCAGGGCAAAAAGAGGAGAAGAAAAAGAAGGGAGAAGTCAGGCAAAACTGAATTGCTTTCCTCATACCTGTTGGATATGCTTTCCTTTTTAAGTCCATTTAAATGGGAATTCAGATCTGTGTTCAACAACCAGGAAATAAATGAAAAAGAAAATTGTTATTTTAGAACTTGATGTATTTAGACATTTTAAACTCTATACGTATGTATAAACTGCACCAGTTTCTGTCTTTTAGTGAGTTTTTTGGTGCCTTAGTGGTACCTGAATACCGGTAGCTCTTGGTCTTGGTTCTCACACGCACTTTGCGTTTCAGCTCCTGTTTTTATTGCTCAGGTAAGGAGCGAGGCAGGAGCAATTAAAGGGAGATAATATCTTCAGTGTGTCTCTCCTGCAGCATTCCCCACACACCCCTACAGCTCCCAGAGCTTTGGGGATGCTGTACTTAATGTTCACTGCTGCCTTGGACTGCTGTCACGTGAAGAGCAGCAGCTCTTCCAGCAGCCTCCTGAGATTGCTGCCATCACAGCATTCCTGGGAAATGGGCAGCTGGGGGACTGGCAGTGCTCTTACAGACAGATTAAGGTCTCTTTTCTAGCTGGTGTTTCAGATAGGTATTGCAGAACAAAAAAAAAAAAAAAAAAAAAAAAAGTAATAGAATTACTCCATTTTCTGAAATGAAAATATGTTTGCCTGATGTTTGTCAGTGATATAACATGTTTTCCTTCTTAGCAAGTGATGAAAACGTATTAATTGTGTCTATTTTGCAATCCTTTAGGTGGCTATAATAGCAGGAAATTTTGAGCTTGCTGAATACATCAAGAATCACAGGGAAGCTGATATTGGTAAGCAAAATATTTACAGACTCTAAAAATAAGTTTTGCTTGTTTGTGCCAAGATTTTACAAAGATGTTAAGACTGATTCTATGTGAGATACAGCTACAGGGCTGGTGACATTTCAGGGAGGTTTGAAAAGTAACTCTTTAGAAAAAATGCAGAATGGGAAAAAGTTGAAATGTTTTCCGAAGTATACTCTGAAAAGGAAAATGTGATAAGTGGTAGGTGCTTTCTAAGTATAAAACAGTTTGTAAAAGACTAAATACACATCCACTTGCTTGGAAGAGCTGGATTGGCTCTTGCAGGTTGTTTTGGCCTCACCTAAAGCAGCTCTCAAATAGGAATAAGTGATCAGGAGATGAAAATGGAGAAAGATGCTTCTCTATAATTAAATGAATATATGGCAGAAGCCAACTCCCCATATTCATGAAAGCATTCCCTCTCACTGAGTTTGATGGGATTAAGAGTAGTGACAGGCCTAACAAAAAACGCTAGAAGTTCTTCCAGGATCATTTTATGTAGAGAGATTTGCCATTAAAATAAAAGCCAGTTTGATACAAGTGATGCCTAATGCAGTTTAATAAAATGGTTTAGAATACTTTAATTCAAGTTAATTAAAATTCCACAGAAGCATCCTGAAGTTGAACAAAAAAAGGCATTTCTTTTGCAGCAGGAGGCTCTGTGTAGTCGCCTGTACTGATTTAACTCAGCAAGGCAAATCTCTGTCTTCAGTATTTCATTTATATGGGATACTAGACCAGCTCACATGAAATATAGAACTAAGGATGTGGATTAAGGACTACTTTCCCTTTCCCTTCCTGGCTGAATGTTTCTGCAGGGATATGGTTGAAAGTTCTGTGGTTCTTGTAGCACTTTCAGCTCCTGTAGTCTGCACTGAGAAAACTGAGGGCAAAATGCACCAAAGTCAGAACTCCTGCATTAAAGTTCAGAGACAGTCTGGAAGGGCTTTTTTTTTTTTTGCCTGGGATAATAGGATTGTTCCTTTCCATATAAGAATTCTTCATACTTCTGTATTTACTAATAATCTGTAAAACAGGAATTAAAAATGAACACGTTATTCTTATTAGGTTGAACATCTTATTTTTGTTTGTATTTACATATGGGTAATGCTTTTTTTTTTTTTTTTGCTGACTTGTAGGATTTGGTGATTTCTAAAAAATGCTTAGAAAATATTTTCTATGGGAAGATTCTCCAAATTTTTCTGATGCCTTAATTTTTGGCACTGAAAAATAGAAATATTGGTACTTCCATTATTCACTTGCAATTTGTGCAAGATGGTGGATTGAGCACGACTATTCAAATTAACAGATTTGTCTTAAAGAGTAAACATTATGTTATTTCCTCCCACCTAATTCAATTGAGCTGGACATTTGTCCTTTAAGTTTTATTATGAAAACTTTATTATTATTATGAAAAATGAAGTTGTTGAAATGTGCATTTTTGGAGTGTCTCCTAGTAGAAAAAAAAAAAAAAAAAGAAGAGTAAATCAAAGAACCAAATCCTGAGCAGAAAACCTGAGGACTGCTGTGATGATGAATGTGCAGAGTGATGTCAGCATTTCAGCTTCAGCGAGTTGGCTTTTGCTTCTTGTGCTTGTCTGGTTATCCACTGTGTTCCTATAGTTTTGGATGTATTCCAACATTTATCATTTGAGTAATGCACCTCCTTAGAGGCAGGAGAGGGGGGAGGAATTGTGAAGAGCTTGGGAAGTATCTCAGGAAGATGAGGACAATTCATACTATCAAGACTCTTGACAACCTTTGAATCACTCATGTCTCAGAATGTGTATTTTTGGTTAGAATCTGAATTTTGATACTGCACCGGTTCATGAAACCTTGCTATTTTTTAAGTTCATTTACTAATCCAAATATCTTTGCACTTTGTAATTATTTTAGACTCTACTTTAGAAGTAGAAAATACTGATCTACAACAGAGCCACTAAATCTTTATTCTACAGATCAAATCCCACTGAGATTTTTCTTCCTTCTTCTTTTAATTTAATTGTAAAACACTTACATCAGGCAGATGTGAAAATTAGGCACATATAGTATAAGCTTCTTTGCAATAATCATAAGGCCTCCAGCTGTTCTGGAAAAAGAAGAAAAATATAAAAAATATTTATTTTAGAGCCAAAAAAGGTGAGAATAATGTCCCGTGGAGTAATGTGAACAAACTGATAAAGAAAAAGCTTTGCAGGGGTTTCCTGTGGCTTTAGTCCAATAAAACCCACCTGGCTGATTCTATCAGGAAGGTTCTTACTCCAAACTGGGATGAGGCAGCTCTGTATTACTGAATCAAACAGAAAAGATAAAGGAATCTAAGGACAGAAAAAAAAAGATACCCATAAAGGATTAAAAACAAGATCCAGATTTCATTGTATTTATGTCTTTTATGAGGGAATCCCTTTTGTTTTCTTGGCAGATGTTCGAAAGGTGGACTGAAATTGCCATATCATTTAAAAAGTAATCCTATTTGAAACAAATTACAATAGTATTTTTCATAAAGCAAGAAACCCTATTAACATAAGGTACTTAGAAACTTGTTTTACAAGCAGTATGAAATGCTTAGTGTGGCTTCCCAGATTATTTCAATTCATCATGCCCCCAAACTGGTTTTTTTTTGAGGAATAATAGCAGCACCAGAGTATCTTATTTGAATTATTGGTTATTTTGTGAGTCTTTTGGACCCAGAAGTGTATCCCAGCTCAATAGCTGACTACTGTTGCATCTTCTTTTCTGCTTTGAGGAAGTCCTTACACATGGTCCTGATGTAAAGCAGTTTCACACCATTTAAAAAAATATTATTAATAATAATAAACTTTTAAACTTTAAAACTTTTTTTTTAACTAACCATAGCACATTTATAATTTATTTAACTTTATACGTTTATTTATTGCAAACTAAGAGAAAGTAATGGATTAAAAGATGTGATGAATAGAAAAGTTAATCCCTGATTGTTTTCATCCAGCCTGCAGCTGTCTGTGAGTAAATGAGCACAGCAGATTTAGGAAGCATTTGCTGTACAGAATTTACTATGGCTTCTATAGGATGGAGGTACAAAACCCAATCATATATGTAAGAATTTTGAAGCTTTCATTAGATACAGATATGCAGATATTAAGTATGTTGCAAGCTGATAATCCTTTGGCTTGGATAACCTATTTTTAAATCTCTCTTTTGCCTTGGTTCTTTGTGATGGGATGAATTTTCAGACGGACTAAATGACATGGGTTGTTCTTCTTCAAGTGAACAAGGTTTGTTTTCTATTGTGCATCTTGTCCTTCAGCAGCTCTGGAGCTAGGAGTGATAGGATTCTTTTGTCTGGTTTTTTATTTGCTTTAGGAAAATGAAGCACATTAAGCTGGTGTGCAAGTTTTTGGTAGTTGATTAGCAGACTAATACTTGGATACTGTTGCTAGGCTTCAAGTCAGAGTTCCTGTATTCCTCTATAATTATGCTGAGAGATATGTGTGTGTGTGTGTGATGGTTTGTCTGTGCTTTCACATGGGTGTTTTTATTTTGATAATTTTGAAAATCTGCTAATACAGTCTGTAGATGTATTCCACATAGAGAAATTGCTTTGAAATGAAACATTTTTTTCCGGTATGAGTAAAAATGTGGGGCTTTTAACTGGCATTGTGACTGTAAACATAAGGAACATGTATTTTGTTGTAGAATAGGCAGAACAGGTATTTCAGAACACAAGGATATTAGCTGGTTTGTGGTAGAATTCCTTTTCTAACTCATTTTCTTTAATTAGACGAGAGTGATTGAGGTCAGTAATCTTGGTTTTTCAGTTGCAAGTGTTGCTATTAAATGCTGGCCAGCCCAAGGAATATTCTGTTTGTTTACTTATTTATTTGGGTTTGGGGAATGGTTCAGTAATTTTGATTTTCATCAGTCGAATGCCTGCAGAATACTCCTCAAGCTGGGGGAAATCAGATTGAGACAGATAACAGAAGAAAGAGGAAAAGGCAGCAAAGCAAAATGAAAATCTACAAAACTGTTGACAGCGTGCAGTGACTTGTTCTATTTTTATCACTTGTTATTTAATAGAAGCAAAACAAGCAGAAACATCTATTGTAGCCCTGTGTTGTTGTCATTTGGGAGTAACGTTACCTGTTTCAAATGTTAGTGAGCATTTAACGTGGAAAAAGGATGGTATCTGTGTAATCCAGGTGGCAAAACCACCAAGATATGAACTTCCCAGGTTTTAAATGCATATTGTGTAGTAGGCTATCATAATCTTGTGTTCCATTCACAATTTCTTTCAAATATCTGTGCTTAACTAATAATTATTTACTCTTTCCATAGAAAAAGACCTCTTTGCATTAATGATGTTTAGGCTGGGTTGCAAGCAAACAAATATTGGTTGGTATGAAATGAATATGTTGCTATTATTTCTCTGTTTTCCTCTGTATGGTTGCAAGAAATAGAATTTCCTCTGCTCAATCTTGCTATGTAGCAGCAAACAAATTGGAAAACTGGGAATTGTGTGTTAATGTAATTACATACTGAAATGTAGGGCAGAGCTTGAAAAACTTACTGTGGTTCCTTTTCCCTTTGATCACAAGTTAGTTATTTCTGTGTATGCATTGGTGTAAATCGTGCAGTAATTTGCTTTATTTCAAAGTTTAAACTTCATTTTCAGAAGCTCTTGGCCTTTGAACTTGGGTGTATTCTGTGCAGGTAACAAGGACAGAAGGCTGAGGCATGGGAATTCTGTGGTGTGTGGCCATTTCTGAGGCTTACTTGAAATTCTGAGCAGGAAGGCGAGGCCAGAGCTGGTGCCATGTGCAAGTGCTGCTGTAAGCACAGCTGATTTCAGAATGTTCTGGCCTGCTTTTGGAAACCAGCCTGCAGTGTGTCCTTGCCACCTGCGAGGTAGGCAATGACAGCCACAGCTACTCCTCCCTGGGTTTATTTTACAGACTGAACCAGAAGAGCCTGGCACTTGAGCCAAAAATAACCCACTGGAGGGATCCCAAGCTGCTTCCAGTGCCCTTGAGCTAGTTTTGGTCTCAGGCAGAACTCTGGGCTGAGCAGTGGCTGCAGGTCACACTGGCACATCCCTGGAGATGCCTGGGAAGGTGGCAGAGGAAAGGAAAGGGGGGAATTGCTCTGTGTTTGAACCTTGCCCCAATCTTTACACCCAGACCCAAATGGCTGGAAGTTTTCCAGGGCCTGTAGCTCTTGCCTTCTCCAAATCAGGCTTCCAGCTCCACTTGCTCCTCCTCAGCAGAAATGCCTCTCACCACCTCTGCACCTTCCAGGCTGGGACCACTGTATCCAGCAGTTGGAACTGTGCTGCTTCAGGCAGCATTCCTATCATTGGAGCTGTTTCCTCAGAGTTGGTCAGAAATCTTTCCCAAACCCCTCAAGGGTTTTGGCTGCTCTAAGACATGATCCTTTCACCAGTAGTGGCTTTTTTGCCTTTGGTGTTTTTGTTTTTAAATAGTTTTCACTGTCTTGACCTCACTGAGGGATGGTACAGGGAAGTAAAATCAGAGGCCATGTACAGAACTAATGCAAGTCACAGAATTAAAAAAAAAGAAATAGAGTCATAAAACACAAGTCGAAAAAGTGCTTTGAGGATGCCAGAGACAGTGACTCTGATGGGGACAAGAATGGAATGTACTTTTATATATCAAACAGGTTATCAAATGAATAAGGTTATTTTCTTGCTTTACAAAAATTAATTTAGTGGGTTGTACTGTCCTCACGATTCTGGTGGAGTCCATAAAAGACTAATGCTATTGAGCTCACTATGCAGGCCAGGGGTCAAGTTGGAAGCAGACAGCAGTGCAAGTACCCCAAACCCCTCAAATGCTGCAATTCCAAACTAATATTTCAGCCAGACTGGAGCTTCCAATCACGATTTTCAGTGACTCCCTGTGAGTGAAACCCCAGTGTTGTTCAGGCTGGTAGCTGGATCCTTCTGACCCCTGTAGCTCCCCTTGGAGGCACTGGAAATGGTCAGCAGATGACCCATCCCTCAGGAATCTGCTTTCTGATTCAGCTTGGTGCCTGGTCCTACACCAGGATGTCTTTAGGACACAAGGGAAGCTACTGGAATTAGTTAAGGAGTTGCATTTGGCTGAGGGGATGTAAAAGGAAAATAGTACTTTTGAGTTTATCTCTGACCTGAAATTTGTTCGGTCACCTCTGTTTTGGTCATAGATCATTTTAGAGGTCGTAGATCACAAAACTGGAAAGGGTTTATGTGATCATGCTGTCTGACCTTCTCACAATGCAGATTACAGTTTCTGTATTAACTAACTCCTGTTTGAGCTGGATTAGAACCAGGAAAAACATTTTACCTTGTTAAAGACCTGCAATACTGTAAATGGGATTTGCAAAATTGTGTGCTGGTCTTGTGATCTGATGGCGCTGTATCCTTTTGTTTATGTTGTTGTGGAGTTGATCACCCCTTCTCTAAACAGGCACATATTCAATATTCAGTGTTTCTTAAATCACTCTGGCTGCTGCAGCTGGACCCTGAGCTTGGCTGTGACTCCTAAACTGAGCTGTGACAGTGCCACATTTTCCTTCCCAAGCAGCTCAGAGCTGAAGTTATTGGAGAGGAAAAACTCTGAGGTTTAAATCAGATATAGGAAACCACCACGTTTATGGTGGGGTTTATTTCTACTGCAGTTTGATCAGCGTTATCTGAGGCACCCTCTGCTAACTTTTCTCAGACTCCACTAAAATCGGTACCCCTAAATTTGCTGTAATTGTGCCTTTTTTAAGTGGCTGTGCCCATTGGAAATATGTGATCTGTGCATTTCAATAATGATATTATATATATCTATATTTATCTATCTATCTATCTATTTAGGTCTCAGTGTAACAAAACAGGAGGGTTAAATGGCCACACCGATATTAGGATATTAGGAGGCCAACGGTTGCTGAGATAAGAGATGTGTCAATGCAGCTCTGAGATATCAGGCTGCCCAGTAAAGGATGCTACAGAAGGAAAAGAAGGATTTTTTGTGTTTGAAGAGCCTCCCAGAGAGTTCTGGTATTCCTCAAAAGTTAATGTGTTTTCTTTAAATCATTTTTCCACACGAGCCTCAAGAGCTCTCTAAGATTGTGTCAAATGCCACGCGGGATTTCTAACGGCAGAACAGTGGAGCCAGGTCAAAAATAGAGGTAGGACAAGTGGGGAAAGAGATATGTGCAGGCTCCCAGGGCTTCTATTCCTTCCATTTACAATGGTGAGAACACAGAAATAAGAGATGAAAGCACATGGAATAAATGCTAGATTTAAAAAAAAAAAAGAAAAAGAAGGCAAAATAGAAATTGTTAAAAATAGTCAGGAATGATACCTGAAGAAAATTCCTGTAAAGTAAATGCAGAGATGCATTAAAAAAACCCCTAGCAAACAAGCCTCTCATTTAAAAAAAACCCAAACCCCCCCCCAACACCCCCCCACCAAAAAAAAAAAAAAAGGAAAAAAAAGAAAAAAGGAAGAGAAAGAAAATAAAACCCTGTGAAACTCTTGAGTGTAATGTAGGTCCTTATGTTGAGCACTTCATCACAAAGCTCTTTATGCACCCAATAATTTCCTTTCTGTAATTAGGCTAAAAAGTAGACCACAAAGTTAGGACTGATGGCACAGGACTGGATTTGTAACTTGAGTATGTGGATTTTTATGTGCCATCATTACTTTATGGAAAAGAATTAGGTTCAATATTACTCCCATTTGGGGAAGGGAGAAACATCCATGAAATAACTGGATCTGGATGAGGAAAGCCTTCCAAATACAGATGTAATTTTATTAATTTTCCAATTGCATGAAACAAATATTTGTATTTAAACCAAAAGTGCTATGAATATAAAACTAAATATTTGCATGATTTCAAGGTTACTATCTTTAGATTGGTTCAAATAAACTTGAAAAGGGTTAAGTTGGACACTTCAACTGCTAATATTGGACTATATAATTGCTAATCTCTGATTACATTTATTTACATTTATTTACATTGACTCCTTTACTTGCAACTCTTCTTTCTATTATGCTGAATTTATATTGACATAATTTTTAACAGCTCAACATACCAGTTTTCAGTCAAACTCCATTATTTATAGAAATGAAGTTGATGTTATGTTTTCCGTTCAATATACAATGGTTTGACAATTTAAGAAGGGAAGCTTCACTGAAGAAATTTGTTTTAATGCCTTATGAATACTCTGATTTTAATAACAAGGTACTACTGTCAGAACTTTGTGAAAATTGATCTGGTAATATCCAGCCTCTTGAAAAGGAAATGGTACCATCCCAGAAGCCTGTTTGTTGTCAAATTATAGATGAGGCTCGATAAAGGGACAGGCTTTGGAGCGCAGAGCTTTGTAATGAGTGTAATATTTCACACTGTATTTCACACTGCTCACAATATTTCACGCTGGTGCTGTCACTCCATTTATATCTCAATCTCCTGGGCTGGCTCTGAGTCTTTCCCATGGAGTTCAGGGTAAGATGCAGCTTTTGCAGTCAAGGTCTTGTCACATTGGGGAAGACATTTTCAGAGTAAACACTTCAAGTATTTAAATCAGGTCTACTTAGATTCTTGGACAGAGATTCCACGGAATGCAAACCTAATGATGCTACTTGAACCTTTTCTGTCATTCCTTCTCCCTTTTAATGAGCTGGTGTTTGGAGAATTTTTATTTCTCCAATTT
Source organism: Certhia americana (assembly GCA_018697195.1). NCBI lineage: Eukaryota > Metazoa > Chordata > Aves > Passeriformes > Certhiidae > Certhia > Certhia americana. Next base: position 2,157,560 of record CM031861.1, on the reverse strand, counting down.
TATTTCATTTCTGGATGCCCTGCACGGCCTGGGAGACCTTGTGATGTCCGACAAGGTTGTTTCTTTAGCAAATCTCCATTCTGCTTTGATTTTTACTTTTCCATTCTATGCATCTAGATAATTTCAGATTTTGAAGCCAAAGGCCTGTTTTCCATTTTCTAGGTGATGTTGCTGAAGCAATTGTTCAGAATTATTCACAAAAGACAGAGTTATGACGTCACCTTGATTCAGAAATAGTTGCAGAGTAAATATTATCCAGCCAAGTGGCTGTAATTGGGTGAAATCCCTGCTGAATGAAAACAACAGAAGATTTATTGAATAGAAGATTTAAAACATTAAGATTGTGTTATCTGTGTATATGTGGATGTTTCTCTGGTTTCTCTTCTTCTGACTCCAGAAGTCCAGACTTTGCTCCCCCTCCTATGTGTTCTCTTACCAAAAGCCCTGTTACTTGATAAACTTCCATTCTCTTGCATAATCTTTCACATTATAGCATTTTCATCTTGGGAAACAGCCTCTTAAATCTCTTTGGAACATCTGAGGTAGCAAAATTTAACATGAATTCTGTGATGCATTTTCTGTTTTAAATGTGCCTCATCAAATCTGTAATTCAACACAGATTGGTTATTTATCCTGAAGAATTTATTTGTTGCTCCTGCAAAAAACCTCCCAAGTGCAGGCTTACTGGATTGTCCTTTGAGTCCCTTTCCTTTCTTTTGGCTTCCCCCTCAGCCATGAGCATTGCTGGGATTGCAGGTACCAGAGTGTATTTGTAACTTGTCCTCAGGAATTATGAGAGGCTAAAATTAATGTTTTCATGTATGTTGCTTGTCCTCTTCCTGCATTTCTTGCCTATGGGAAGCCCAATCCCTCTGTTTGTCCAGATGTCTGGGGTCACACCTTGCAAGAAACCAAAAGACAGAATTTTTGTGTTAGTTGAGATTTATCCTTCTTTTGAGGGCTAAGCTTTTTTATTTTGGGTCAAAGCCTGGCTTATCTTGCCAGCTTCATTACCACTCTTGAGAATGCCAGGTGCTAAAGAGCTCTATTTTTGCTGTGCAGATCAAGTGTGTCTGGTTTCTTGTGGCCTATTTTTGCATAATTCTTCCTTCCATGGGTTGGAAAAGCTGTGAAAGGAACGAAGAGATTGTAAATAGCTAGAGAAAACTGCTATGATATTATTGCAGGAAAATAAAGGGGTAGATCTGTCTGTGAGATTGCATTTCTTAGAGGGCATGACATTAAAATTAAAGGCAGGAAATTATGCATATAAAAATAAATGAAATAACAAGTGGAGTGGTACATTTTGTTAGCTATATTTCAGCAGTCAATTGACTATTTCCAGATAATTCCATGACAAATGCCTTTGAATAAAGGATTCTCAAGTACTGGTGACTCAGAAATGTCCTCCCTTATCCACAAGGGCCCCAGAGCAATTTTATTTATCATTCAGTATTAAGAAGTTACCTGAAAAATGTGAGATGCTGAGGAGCCTGATTCCTCTTTCTCCCTGATCTACTCAAAGGAGTTGTGCTTAAACCTTGTGATTCCCTGTCTTGAAAATGAGCAGGAGGTAGGGATCTTGGAGGGAGGAAAGGAGATGCTCTGGTCCTTTGTGACCCACACAGGGACTCTGACACTGACCTGGCTGCAGGGGCAAGCACTGGGGTCCTGCTCCATGGCACAGTTGATTTTCCTGGGGTGGAAACCCAAAAAAAGCAGCAAAGAACCTCTTGCAATGACCTGCAGTGTAGCAAAAAGGCAAGAAAAAGTTCCTTGAGCCGGGACCAAGACAAAATTTGGGGGTGGTACCAGAAGTTTTCTGTACGTGCTCAGATGCAGCACCTGGGAGGCCACAGATTGGGAGTCTTGAGCTTAGTTTTGGCCTGTGTTTCATTCTGAAAGCTTTGCAGCAGGGAGGTTGTTGGGATAGCCTGACAGCATCAGTGTGGCTTGGGGAGAGCTTGGAATGAGGTCAGTCTGTGATCAGCTGTAACATCCAGAGCCTTTTATTCAGCACCTTGCACTCAAATCCCGGATTGGATTTGTCTAACTACTAATTTCACCCTAAAGAAAGATATTACCATTTTTTCAGCTGGTTGCATCTTTCCTGTTTTTGGGTCACTTTGCCATTTAATCCTGTTTTCTTTCCTGTTTCTTTCTTTTCTTGTCACCTTTCCTCTTTTTTCTTTCACTTCAGTCAGTGCCAGCTCTGTTCTGTATTGTACCTCTGTGCTCTCCCAGTTCTTTGTTGGGTTATTCAGCTTCTGTTCCCCTGTAGGGTACAACCCTTTCTTGTGTCTGAGGAAGCTGCAATGATTCCTGCATATGTTGATTTTTGCTTCCCTCAAGCAATTCTCTACAAAACTGTAAGATAATTGGGTTAAAGAAGATCATTCCCTCTCAAATGAGAACAAGGCTGAATTCCAGCCCTGTGCAGGGTAATCTTTGCCACCTTTTCAGAGCTTGACTGATCCAAAGCCAAAACTCTTTTTCTTTTGTGAATACTGCTTTGATTGGATCCAGGGACTTCCACATTTTGCAAGGTCTGTGACACTGAGATTGGAGTCTAGGAATTACAAGTAGTTAAAAGTGGTCCCAAGAGTCTGGTGACTTCATTCCTTTCCACTCTGTACTTAAGACAGAATATTTTTGGTCTTTGTATCCTTTAGCATAGTTTATTCAGGCATCTTCATAAGCAACAGTGGAACATTCTTATGTGTGAAGTTAACGAAGAGAGAGAAAAAAAAAAAGGATCTAATCTAATATTGTTTATTTCTAAATGAAAGCAAATTTCATTAGCTAGATTGTTAATATAGGACATGCTTTAGGTTTTCAATGCAGGACCGTGTTTTCCTTTTTGTCACCTCGGTGTGTGTGTGTGTGTGTGTGTGTGGTTTCATTGCTGCTTTGGCTGTGCATAGTGGGAGGACAGAAATTTTCTCATGATGGTGGGATGGAGAAGGTTTTCCCTTTCATCATCTTTCCTGACAAAAACTGAAGCTTGAAGGAACTCTCCCTCCAAAGCTGGCAGAGCTTTCTCTCCACCTTCCTGGACTGAAGGATTTTTTGTGGGGCTTTTCTTTTAAGTGAGAGAAGATCTAGCTGAGTCAAACTCAGCTGTTTGTGGACTAACACCTGTGGACTAACACCACTTCTCAGCCTTCTGTGGAGTTCAGGCTCTTATCTCAGAAAGTACATTTCAAAGCGTATGTACTGGCAGAAATTTTATGCTCTTAAACACAATTTTTGGCGTGTCCAGAGATTTGGAGGGAATAGTGCTTGGGAAGAACTTTTTGGTCAGATGGTAGACTTAACAGAATTTGGGATTTGTTCATTATTTTACTTTTATTTTCTTATTTCTGAAAAAAGACCCTCACTGTGTGACTATCCAAATATAGTTTGTGTTTCTGTCCACCCATGGCTGTGTCCAAATCACCAGATGCAGTTTGTTCTGTGCTGGCTGAGGAGGGAGAAAGTTCAAATGACAGGGGGAGGTTTTCTGGTGTCTAAATTCTGTTATGCAAGTGACAAATCGAGTTCTGCATTAAAGAAGTGTAAATCTGGATAAAAGGCACTGAAATTATTGCGGATTTAGGCTAGGGCCTTATCTTTGGGTGTGTTTGGGTTTCCTGCTGGAGAAGAAAAAACACAAAATCTTTTCTTTTTTTTCCTGGCAGCTGCTGGACTGTGTCCTATGCCATCTGAAAGATAACTGTGCAGATTTTAAAAAATCTGCTCTTCTTCTTATCTTCTGTCCAAATGGAAAAAAAAAATGGAGTAAGCTGAGTGTAAGGAGTTGTTTTAAACCCATTTATATTTATTATTTGGCAACAGCATATTCTTGACTGAGGAAGATGAACTCTAATGGACTTCTGATATCCAAATGTTGGTGCTGTTCTGGAGCTATATGTAACTAGAATTGTAAAATTTGGGGATTATTTCTGCCATAGCTGCTTTCTGAAGGAGCAAGTTGCAATGACATAAGCTTTGTATCCAGTTTGCCTGTGTTACACCAGCATATGGCTCAGAAACTTTGCTCCCATCCCCAACAAAATGGGCTCCAATTTTAGAATGTCCTTTACTGCATCTCCAATATTTTTTTTTTAATACTTCAAGATTTAAAATTTTTTTTTTTCCTGCATTTTAATAATCATGCTCAAATCCATTAAGCTTTGCAGGAACTATAAAGAAATAGGAAAACAATGACTCATTAAAATACATAATGTGGAGGATTAAATTCCCCATTCTGGTTAAATTCCTTCCAGGCAATAAGGGAAGGTTAGGCAAGTATGATATCATGGTAAAGAAGTCTCAGGATTCTAGTAAGTTTTTTCTAAATTTTTTTTGTCAATACTTCCAGAATTTGACTTTGAGAATGCAAGGTCATCTCTGCTGGATGTCCTTTTCAAATAGCTTCGGTATGGTGTTAAAATAACATTTTAGAGTGAGTTACTCCTGATGTGGCAAGATGGGAATGGGTGGCTTTTACAGTGATCAAATCCAGATCAGTCTTTTCTCATTAGATGAAAAATATTTTCTGCAAAGCTGAATATCTTGTAATCACATAAAACTGAACACACAGAGTCAAGATTTACATGTGTATAAAATAAGGCCATTAGGGCTACCTTTTTATTTTGTTTTGTTTTCCCTGCAGACTTGTTGAAAAAAATCAGTGTAATTAGCATTAACCCACATGAAGCTTGAAATCAAAGTCAGATCTCTGTCTACTGATACTCAAGTTTTTTCTCTTTTAGTGCATAAAATTCAAGATAAGGTCATTTTAGTTTAAATGTGAAGAGAGTTTTGAAGTATTTGCAAAATACTTGGGTGCGTGTTTCATCTCCTTTATTTCTGGGATGCCACTGCTTTATATCCTGAGTCAGCAATTGAAGCAGAGGAGATTTTTAAATTATACAACCTAAATGAATAATCAGTTTAATTTTAAGCATGTGTTTACAATATGCCAGTGATATAAATAGCTTATTGCAAAGGATTTTTTAAGCTTTCAGTTGATCTGAAATTTAGGGGTAATTTTTGGCAAGGAAATACCTCCAGTCTGTGGAATATTTATAATAACCCTGTAGTGAAAGCATCACCTCTGAAGGACCAAATTAGAGATAACATTCTGTGGGGATGTGCTTGGGCTTCCTGGTGAAAAGTGGAGATCCCTGTGGAAATCTTCCAAAAAGGCTGTGTGGCAATTTTGGTCTGGATTATATGAGCATTAAAAATGTCTTGGTTACTTTATATAAAGAGGAGCCCAGCCCTGTTCTGTCTTGGTCTCCTTGGCTGAGTGGTGTCTGTTGTTGCAGGATCACTACAACACAGGGAATTTAACTCAAAATTGAACTCACCAAATTCTTGCTGGAGCAATTTTTCATCACAAATTCTTCATGTAGGAACACATTTTTTCTCATTCAACCTGGAAAGTCTGAAATTTAGGATTTTTTTTCTTTAGGCTTTCTGATAGTCACATATACTTCTGAAAGGAGTGCAAAAATATATAACCCTAATGGATTTTTAGTTACCTGGAGTGAGGCCCATTTGATTTTTTTATTCATTATTTTACACTTCATAATTTAATGGTTAAAACAGGAATGTTTTCTGCTTTCTGTCATTTTGTAATTTCATGAAATCAGGTCTAGAGTAGCCAATTCCATCCAATTCCATTTAATTGAAAACTTCTTTGCTGTGGAGGATCTGTGGGAAAAAATGAATCACAAACAAAACTCTAATGGCTTTCCTTAAAACCAGAGGTGTTAAACCCATTATATTCTGATAAAGAAAACATTAATGCATGGAGTTTACAACCACCTGAGTGTTTATAACCACCTCGATGATAATAAATTCAGGCACATGGAAATACTTAATAATATAAGATTTATGTAGATTTCATGGAGAAGTTATCTAGAGTAATTTATAAAAACTTGCAAGAATTATGCATTCCTCCCCTGTTCACATTCCTCTAAGTAATTGTGGACAACTTCAAAACAGCTGACATAGATGGAGGCAAAAAATTAATTTCTTCTTTCTGACCTTCATGTATTCATGTATTCCTAAATAATAAAACAATTGCTGTAAATCATGGCCCAGGATATTTCCCATTAAATCTCAGTACTGAAAATTAAGGTGGTGACAGCAATAACTTCTTCCCTCACTGGAGATTTTGTTTTATATGACTTTATTTTGCATGTCCAAAGTTTCACAAGTCAGATAAAGAATGAAGAGGATTGTAGCCAGTGCTAGAATGATCATGGAATGATGATATTTGTCGTGGTTTGAACGACAGGTGTCTGCTAAAGAAGGCAGGAGCCTCCCTTGGCATGGAGAATTTAAACCCCCCTCCCTCCAAATTATTATAACTTTGGAATTAAGGGGCTCTCAGGTGAAAATACGGGAATAGATATAACAGTTATTAGGGGAACTAAAATAAACAATAAAACCAATACATATGCAGTAAGACAAACAAACAGACCAACCTCACTGACAGAGTCAGGATCCCAGCTGCCCCACTGTGGATCAGGGTGTTGGTGGCAGTGCCATTCCATGGTGGCTGCAGTCCCAGTGGCAGATGTGCCTCTGTTGAAGTGATGCTCCTGTAGAAAGAGTGGAGTTCTTTCACTGAAGGTCCAGTGGTGAGAGCTGGGGCTGGTGTTCCTCTGGGAATCCAGTGGAAAAGGCTGCTTTGGTGCTCCAACTTCCAGATTTTTATCCAGGTAGGAATGCTTGGCTCTTCCCCCTGGCTGGAGCATTTCCCAGTGGGATGATGGAATTCTCTCAGTGACACTCACTGGCCCATGAGCAGAAGATCTCTCCCTGGAGAGGGGAGGATGGGTTGTGGCAGAGATCAGAAAACTGCCCCAGCTGGTTTATTGACAGCTGGCCATGGACAGACAATTCCAACACCCCAGTTTTATCAAATGGTGATAGAATACAGAGTTTGGGTTACATTTTGCACTGCAACCAATGACAATAATAATAACAATGATAATAATGATGATAGTAATAATAATAATCATGATGATGATCCAGACTTCCTCAGGTGTGTGCCAAGGACCCACCTTCATTGACAAGGAGTGAGAATCTACTTGAATAAAAACTGAGCAAGTTCCTTTTCCTAGCATGGCCACAGGTCACTGCTTGTGCCACCAGGATGGGAAGAGGCTAACTCCCAGGCACAGCTGCTGGGATTAGGGTTGTAATGGTTTGGCTGCTCCCACGGGAGGCTCCAGTCTTGTGGAGGAGTGTCAGGAGTTGTGAATGATCCTTGTTCTCAGCTGCTTTCCCTTGATTTGCATTTGCTTCTGAGCTGCTTAACCACGGGTAGATTATTTCAATTTTCCTGGTGAATAATGCATGAGGGTGTATAAGTGGATGTTCCTTGGCTGAGTGGGCTGCAGATTAGAAGTGTCAGCTCCTTTGCAGCATTAATGTGCATTTCTTTCTCAGGTTAAAGCTGAAGAGAACCTAGATATGCTTTTTTTGGAGAACTCCTACAAGTGCCAAAATATTGGCAACGTTTGCTTTTTCTCTTCTTTTCCTCTTGACTACCTGTTATTTGAATGAAAAAGCCAGTTGCCAATTTTCCAGCACAAGCTTATTTTCCTTGGGACTCCCCCTCAAGATTTCAATGCCACATTGTTGTACCTGCTGCTTGAGCTTCCTGGAAACTATCAGGAACAGGTTTTTTTAAAATTTATTTCTCCGTCACTCCTGTCAGCTCAGAACACTGATTCCTTCTCACTCCTCCTTCTTGCTCTTTAACATGAGGGATAATTTGGAGTATCCTTTCTTGTTCTAGCAGCCTTGGAGGCACAGACAGAGGCAATTCTTGTGTGTAACATGTGGAATGTTTCATGGAGGTGGAGCTGAACACATTCAATGCTGTAATAATTGAAATAACACTTCAACCCACCATGATCCACTTATTAGAAAAACATCTTCAATTGTTTCCTTTATTAATTTTTTAAGGGGCATTTAAGTACCTTACTGTACACTTGTTTCAGTCCTGGATTATGCAGGTATTTTCTTCTTTTTCAGCTTATTGGAGAAATACCCTTTGATGCTCCAGATTTCTAGAAAATTAAAGCACAACAATTGTCCTTGTTTGCTTGTGGTTAGTCTTGTATTTATACGGCATTTTTTCAAGATCGTAATTGGATCATCTAAAATATCAAAGCTCTGAAACTTCTGGGCCATTCTAAACAAAATATTTAATTGGAACGGTGAAATGTGAAAACTTCCAGGGCTGCTTTAAACATAAGAAGTACTTTAGATAATGGTGTTCAATATGAGAGTCCTGTGGGAGTGTGGTTAAAAAGCGCCTCGAAAAATATGGAATCATGCCACTGAACAAAACAGTCTTCTAAACCAGAACTCTTCCAAACTCCCCAGCTGTAACAATATTCCTTGGAATTACAGACATCCAGACATGAACTGTAGCAAAGTATATTGTAAAATAATGCTTTCAGATTCAGCTTAGCCTAATGTTTTATAAGAGAAAAGATTGAAGGCATGTGAAACTGTAAGGGCTGCATAGTAAACAAGGCACTGAGTTGTGCAGCTGCTTAAAAAGCAGATACAGATTAATAGCTACACTAACAGAATGTGATAAATATTTAAAACCAGTCCAACAAGTATTTTGTGAACTTCTTACGGTAGTTGATGCTGAAAATTGCAGAGAAAGTACTCGGGCTGGTTTTGAGTTATGAAATAGCAATTCTCAAAACCCAATCACAGGATAACAGGAAACAGAGGGAATCATGTTGAGGTTGTGATTTGAGTTTGAAATAAGTCCAGCATGTGCTTTGCGAGCTCTTTTTGTGCCGATGCTGCTGCACTTCAGGGCAGGGGGTGGTGGTGGTGTCTTGTCCCCCACGGCAGATGTTGGTCCCTGACCTGCACATTTGTCACTCAAAGCAATGTTTCTTTGCTCCAGGTATATCACTAAGATATTCCAGGCTTCCAAGTCCTGTGCCACCTTCCTGTGCCAGCCTTAATCCCATGTAATGCTCTTCCCCACCTTCCAGTCCTTTATTATCATTTCCTCATTTCATGCTCAGAGTGACAGGGACAGCAGAGCAGGAGGAACTAAGAGGAAGCGAAGTTTCTTCCTCAGCTCCTCTAAATGTTTGTTCTGTCCACTTCTCCATTTTCAAATCATGCCATCAGAAGAGCTTTGCCTTTATGGGTTTCTGCTTTCAAATTCTCCCCTTAACATGGAATTCTGACACCTAACTTCTTTTTGATGTTGCCTTCATTCCTTTGCCCTTCTCAAAGGATCCAGCTTCCCATATCCAAGTAGAAGTCCTTGGAATCCATTGCTGTCAGGTAAGGGTTAAACCACAGTCATTTCTCTGTTTGGGGGCAGTTGTAGAAAGGTCTGATTTTGGTGCTCTTGTTCCTGGTAAAGGAAAATCAATGAAACATGGAATACTTCAGGAGCACAGCTTTCCAAAAAAGAAAGGCTTCACAGACTCATCATCTGTTGATTTGAGCTAAACTTGGTGGTAAGTAAAGAGGATTTTAAGGAAGAAATTCCTCCCTGTGAGGTGGTGAGGCCCTGGCACAGGTTGTCCAGGGTAACTGTGTCTGCCTCATCCCTGGAAGTGTTCAAGGCCAGGTTGGACGGGGCTTGGAGCAACCTGGGCTTGTTGAACATGTCCCTGCTCATGGCAAGGGGATAGAACAAGATGATCTTGATGATTCCTTCCAACCCAAGCCATTTTATGATTCTATTAAAAATTTTGGGCTCAGAATGACTCCAAACTCCACAGTTGGCCTTGACAAGACAGATGGAATAAAATGGGTTTAGTATATTCATTGTGATTTATAGAATAATCTTCCTAAAATGTTTTATATTGCACCAATATATACGAAATAATTTATCTCAAGAAGTGATTAAATGCTGCATGACCCCAGTTCCTGTGCCAAAGGGGCTGTGACTTCTTGAGATGTTTGAGAGTAAACACGCTCTTTTTTTAAAAGTAGTGTTACTGCAAGGAGTAAGGGTAATTTAGATTGTCACGGAAAAATAATGCAGTTGAGGACCTTGTGTCCCAGCTTTCTTGCAGATGGCACTTCAGCAAGGATTCTGTGTGCAGGTAGGCTGCTCCATGTGGTCCTATCTTCCTTTTTATCTGGGAAAACCAGTAAATGTGAAGCAGAAAAAGGACAGCTGTGGTTAGAAAAATTCTGCATAAAAAAGGGAATGTTTTATTTCCATGAGTACAGATAGGATTTTTTTTTCCAGGCTCTTTTAATAGCAATGGTTATTGCTTAATATACAGATTTATTTTACTTTGTTTTAGTGTATTGATGTTTTAATGTGATATGCAATGATTCCAAATTTAACTGGACACTGTGGACTGTATGTTTTTTTTAATTATTAAAAATACCCCTCCTTATTTTTCCCTCAAAGTCAACAGAATTTGGGCATTGATATCCTTTTGATCATCCCAGCTTTGGAATTTAATTGAACCAATGGTCTTGATGCTGCTCCGGCTGTCTGCACGAGCCATACAGAATTCCAGGGAGGATGGCTGTAGAATATACAGGCTCAAATTTATTCCTGTGAAATGTTTATCAAGAACAGTTTAGATGAGGAAAGCTTACATAAAGAGTTCCTGTGGTATGCCTACAGCAAGCCCACTTTTCCATGGACATGTGTCCAGACATCTGGGAATGTGCATATCCATTTTTCATGGTGCAGTGTGTGACAGAAGCCATTTTAGAGTAATTAAGTTCTCAAAACTTAGAAGAAAATCCTTCCAATTCTCTAGAAAAGAACGGGAAATCTGAGATTTTTCAGGGTGCTGGGTATTATCAAAAGCATAGAGGGAAATGTTAAACATACTTTGTGTTGTTTTAGAGGTATTTGCTCTTCTGACTTTTTAAATCACTTTGTGGATCTGAGTTCCAGAAGTGAGTGGGACTAAGTGTTTCATTCTGGATGGAAAGGAATTATTTCCAGAATTTAAATGCATGTTGAAGCATCAAAGGCCTCACTCAGAGTTCTCTTAAAACCCACAAAAACTTTTAAAATCAGCAGGGATGGATTAGCCAGTATGTTTTCCATCATGAGTGTAAGACATAATTCAGATTCCATGTTTTCCTTGATACTTGTACAGTACATTTGGAGGAATAAATCATATGGGATAACTGTTGTGTATTATAGTTTAATTTGCTTCTGTATTGTTTGGAGATAAGTCACTTAAACTGGGGAGAGATACTCAGTTAGAAGAAAATGAATTATTATCACTTGTCATTGTTATGCCTGAAAGAAAGAAATAATTTCTCAGTGTGTAGTTCCACGTTGCTATAAGATATTGTCAGGATGTAGATTCCTTTGGACTGGTGTTCATGAAGAGTGGCAGTGCCAGGAAACTCCAGTATGGATAGGGCTGACAGCTTTTAATTTGCCTCTGCAGCCTTGACCCACTCAGAGCTATTTTGATATTTCAAATAGCACCTTTCTTGATTTTGGAGAAGATGAGGGCAGTGTGAAGAAAAGTTCAGTGAAGTCAGCGTTGTAATGAAAATATTTCAGTTTGTTGACCCTCTGAATGCCTGTGCAGTGTCCTCTGCTCTTTGCCCAAGGTGGGAAGCTGTTCTCCATCCTGGAGCCCTGGCAGTCAATCCCCAATCTCCTGCCATTGGGTGCTCATAGTTCTCCTTAGAACTTCCTTCTCCAGTCTTCCCCAAGGTATTTTCCATGCGTTTAATGTTATTTCAGCCAAAGTGGTGCTGTGCTGTAACAGGGATGTTTGAAGCCTTGGCCACAAGCCCCAGCTAAGATGAAGGAATTTTTCAATGCTGTTTGATTAGATTTTATGTTTCTTAGTTTAAAGTTATGATGCAGTGGCTTGGAGGTTTTTTTTAATTTTTCTTCAAACTGTGTCATAACCAGGAATTACAGGTTGTCAGAATCAAATTGTGCTGCTTTTCCTACCATGGTTACAGGCTTTGTAAAGGAATGTATAGGTGTACCTGCTCTGGTTTTATTAGAATCTGGAAATTATCTTGAGGACTGCTTAACTCTACTTAGTTTTATGACATTTTTCTGCTCTTGTCAGAAGCTGCCATGACAATTACTTAACAAGGAATTAAAATCTCAGGGGTTCCTAATTCTGGTCCATCTTTAACTGATAAATTGTTGACAAACACACAGTATGCAGCATCACCTTTCATCCATGAAAAAGAACATTGAGAGCTGATCTAATTCTTAAAAGGATGAATGTGCAGAGGAATTCATACAAAATATTGAAAATGAAGAACACAAGACAGGTTGGAAAACCAATCTGCAAAACTGCTCGTCCTGCTTCCACTAATTTGTATTTGTTTGCCAGCTTTGAGCTGATCCAGGCTTGACTTAGCTGGTGCTTTAGCAGTTCCCTGAGCCCAACAAGCTCTTAGGTCAGCCCTCCCTGTCTCAGGACACAGGGTGACTGAACTGTTCCCCTGTCCCAGGCATCCCTGACTGATGGAATGTGAGACCCTCCTGGGGGACTCTGGTTTGATTAGTGCAGCTTTGAGTCAGCCCCCAAAGCAAGGAGCACAGCACTTGCCTGAAGTGGATTTTGTCTCCTTCTTTTCCGTGTCCATGTTCCAGGAGTCGTGACAAATGGAAGGAGAAGGATGAGCCTGGAAGAAGCCAATGAAGGCAGGGTTTCATAACGAAGCATTTGGCCCCACTGAGGCTGGGTAGTCACAAATCCTGCTCAGTTATTGAAAACAAGTGACAACTTTCCAGTAACGGCTTCCAAGCTGCGAAGAGCCTCCTGCATTTTCAGGAGCTTCTCCCTGAGAGTGAGGGAGGTTACACCAGGACACATCTTTTGATATCCTGTGACATTATGCAATGCACCCATCACGTTGCATCATCATTGAAATGCTGTTCAGATCATGTCTTTGCATTAAAGCTTAATGACAAAAATTTTGAAATTGTACCGTGAGAACAAACTGATTCCTACCAGCCTTCCTTCTGTACTGATTTGAAAAACATGGCTAAATAGAGATGGAAACATCTAATCTTGGCTTTTTTTACCTTTCTAACCTTCTCAGTGTTTATTTTTCAGAATTTAGGTGGAGAAATAAGATTTCCTGAATCTTATTTCTGAGCTGGAGTAGTACAACAGGCAGTTGAATCTTATTTTTCTTTCTTACTCTCTTGCTACAGAGTTTTGAGTGGGTGTTTGCATCCTATTTAGCCTTCCATCTCTCATTTCAGCTTACTCTGGGAGACTTCTTGCATGTTCCAGTGCCCTTCATTGTTTAAACTTTAAATCAGTAATATTTTGATGCTATCAAAAGATGTAATAGGATTACCAAATTAAAAAAAAGATAAATAAAATTTGAAGTATTTTTTTCATGGTAGTCCTTCTATGTTGGAAGTGAGACAATGTTCAGGACAGCACCCAAGTTCCCAGGTGATCACAGCAAGTCACAGGGTGGTACAAATTCTGCTTCTGTGGGGTTTTTTGCCACTGCTTGGGTGGCTTTTTTACTCCACTCTGTATTTCTCTCCATGTTTGCTTCTGTGTAATGCCTGTGGGGAATTTCAGCAGTGACTTGCACAGTGAAACAGCATCAGTGAATTATTTAAAATAGGTATAGTCACTTTAGTGTGATTTAATAATTAAAAATCCTTTTTAAAGACAAAGTCAGCTCTACAGAGAGCTGGGGTAAAGAACTGAGAACCTTTGTTGGAGAACTGGTGGCAGGAGCCCTGAAGTTTATGGATTACCATGAAATTGTCAGCTCTGACAGCTACAGGGAGATCCTCTCAAGTGGCTTGAAAGTCTCTGGTGGCTTATTTGCTTTCTTATCACTCAGTAAATTCAGACATACATTTTCATTGCACCTTCAGACTGTTAAAAACAATACCTCTTTCTTCTTTCCATCGCTCTCTTCCAGATAATTGTTTAATGATGTAAATTAATAACTTTAATCTGTAATTTTAAATAAGGAAACGTTATTAAAAATCCAGACTTTCTCTGTAAAATGTGGAATTTTCACTCTTGCTGTGGACATGCACACATATATAGAGTTAGAAAAGCCTCTGGCTAGCATTTTATTTTCCACATCCATAGGTATAAATCCCTGAGAAGACCAGTGTAAATTGGGATGTTAGCTTTGGATTACAAACAGCTTCATTTAGGGGACCATGCAGAGAAAGGTATTGCTTGAGGAGGCGAAAATATTTTATTTCCCTGAGAAAACAAAGTGGTTGCTATGGGACAGAAAAGGATCTAATGATGACTTTCACAGAGACATGCAACTGGACAGAATTAGAATATTCAAACCACAGTGGGCAAACACGTTGGTTTTTCTAGGATTTGTGTAAGATGTTTCTTAATATGGGTCTGGATACCTTCAAGAAAAGATGAAGATGTGAATATTTTTCCATAAATTTCACAATTTAATAGTTTTTTGGTTTTTTTTTCCTTTCTAGTCCTCCTACAACATTCTGCAAATGAAACATATTTATTTAGTCAAACTGCTTTTAAATACATATGGAGAGAATCCCAGTCCTTTTGAGTGCTGAATGATGATGTTTTGAGGGGTCACCAAGTACAAATAATGTGTGTGGGGCGTTTTGTTTGTGTAGCAATATAATGAAAACTCTAAACAATGAATAAAACTAATGAATTTAACTACAATTAAGCACCATGTGATGACTGGCATAGAAATGCCAGATCTGTACAGGTAGTTAGTGCCTAATGCTGTAAAAAGGTACATATTAGAATGTTCAGGGTTTTTTTAAATTGATTTTAGGCCTGTGCCCCAGTGAAGTTTATCTTTCAGAATTCAATTAAGTTGACTTAGAAAACTCCTTCAGTGGTGAATCCAGAAATCACACATGAGCCATGTTCCCTTTTGCTCCTTGGTCTGGGAATACACAACAGTGCTTGCTGGATTTTGCTCTATCACTAAAGTGCTTTTGTTACTTACATGAATTACTTAGCACTTGTACTCTTCTAAATATTTGAATGTCCTTCCCAGCTTATTAAGGACACTAATTTTTAATGCCTGTAGATTAGTAATGAGTAAGTGCCTTCCTCAAAAAATTACTCTGTTCTTGAAGGAAACAAAACCAAAAGTTGTTTCATAATACTTGTTCTTATTTCTTTCATCACTTTGTTCTCCATACTAGCTTGAGGACCTTAGACATCTTTCTTATCCAAAGAAATTTCTGCTGTGGTCATGCTCGAAAGTCCCACTAGCTGTGTGTGCCTTGCATGACTGCATGCAAAAATTGCTGCTTTAGATCATTCTGCTTTGGGCATGAAGAGTTGAGGATGCCATCTTGCAGTGTGATCAGCCTGCTGGGATCCTCCCAAATTCCCTGGGAGTTCCTAGCATGTAGTGTCAAGCTAGGTAAGTCTTCCTTGTGCTAGTTAATAGTTTTTCCTCAATGTGCTGTATTTTGAAAAGTTCCTGAAGCCCACAGACCTGGGACAGGGGCCATTTGCTGTTGGGCACAATGATGATTTCTGTCCTTGATGTGTGCCCGTGCCTGTTTGCTCAGAAATACCCATCTATGATTATCACCATCAATATTAAATTGCTGCCTTGTTCTGAATTCTTATCTCCTTTTCCATTTATTTTCATGTTGTTTAAAACTGTTCCCTAAATTTTGTCTCGCAATAAGCCTTAGATTCCTGTTTAACTGCTTCAGCCCTCCCTCACAGTGTCCTTCCTCAGTTCCTTCATTTCTGGAGCAATGGTGTCATTTTCTACCATCCAGTTTCCTGAAATTTCTGCCCTTACACTATTTTTGTTAAATGCTTACGGGGTCTATTAATCACTGCTAACACTGTCCCTAGACCCTGGGGCTTCTTTTCTCATCTGCTTCTCTCCTGTATGTGTTTGCATGACCTTTCTTTGGAGAGCTCCCTGTTAGTGAAGATGCGTCTCTCACCTGGCATTAACAGTGCTGTGTTGGGAGGCTTGTTTTGTCCCTGACTTTAGGCAGCACCTGCTCTGGGTACGTACTGAAAATGCAGAATACTGAGGGATGTCAAGAAAATGATCAGAGTTAGGAGACAGCTGCTTCCCCCTCTCCTTTTTTCCTGTAATGGAGAGTGGCAGAAGAGATAAGAAAGATCAATTGGAATTACAAAGGTTTTCCCAGCTGTAATAGTGCATAGCAACAAAATCCCTGACAGTCCACCCTTTGAGGAACACAGATGAAGGTTAAAATTGGTCAGGGAGGCTCAGTTAGTGAGATTTGAACCCCAAATACGCACTGAGGCAGAGCAAAGGAAGTGCTGGTAAAGGGAGAAAATCTGTGGTTTGATTCTGATGTTATTTTCCACTCAGCAATACCTATTTGCAGATAAGGCTGTCCACTCCTGGCAGTTAATAAGCAGAAAATCTCCTGTAGTCTCTTCTAGCTATTCTACAGAGTTCCATTTCTCTCATTCTGGAACAGTTGTGGCTTGCATCTTTCATATGGTTTTTTATTTCCTGACTGAAATTCCAGTCCCTTTAGAGTCCAGAGCAAAAAAAAAGTCACCTTTACTGGGGCTAGTCATTAAACAGCTGTGTCTTTCCCTTCATTCATTACTTAACAACCCAGAGGATAAGAGGTGCCTCTGTCCCAGAGTCAGAATTCTATGACTGTCTCACTGGATCCTCAGAGCCTTTCCTTTTCATAGTCTCTCCTACATAAATGTAAATCTCTGCTTGCTCCTTCATCTTCACTATTTCTTGCATTGCTTTTGGCTGCTGAATGGTTTGATTAATCCTTTAACTGGTGCCTGGTGTTCAGACCCTGAGTCAGATCTCAGGGGTTGCACTTCCCTCCCTCGTGCAGTGCCACAGCGTACGCTGCCTCCTGCCTCGTGTGCTCCTGACATGCAATTCCCTGAGTCATGGGGCACTGGCATTCTGGAGCATCTGACAGCAGTAACCCACCTTCCTTTGCTCCACTGGAAACTCCTCCAGATTGTATCTCCCAGATCTGCTGGGAACCACTGGAGTTTTGGTATATTTTCTTCCTGTCTTCCAGTCCTTCCACCTCCACTTATACTTTATTTCTTGATCTCAGATGTGTCCTGTAAGCCCCGTTTATTTCTTCTCCTTTTCTGCTAATAATTCCTTTGATGTTCCTTCCCAACATAAAGTGAGACATGGTTCTAGCCAGGGGGACTTCAGTGAGTCATCTCAGAATTTCTTGCCAAATTCTTGGCCAGGAAAGATATGTTAAAACTCTATGGAAAATTTGCTTGAGGGGATTCTATAGAAGTTCTCCTCAGCTTTAAAATTTCTGTATGTTCTGTTTTAACACCCTCTACCAGTCATCTCCCAGCTGAGGGAATGACTTTAGGTTTTTTCTGACCCCCGCTGGGAGCTTGACAAAGGGAATGAGAATAATCTCTGACTGTGTTTCTGTCCCCTGTTGCAACAGAGGTGTCCTGGGGTCTGTGGTCACCTCTCTGTAGTTTATAGCAGTGGTTCCTCAGAAGCCAGAGCTGCTGGGAATGCCTGCAGGATTGTTCCCAGTTCCCAACTCTCTGGTGCCCACTGGTGAAGCTGAGGGCTGGGTATTTCCTTTGGTTTAGGTCTCTAGCAAACAAAAATATTGCAAGTGATATAAATTCTCAGCTGAAGCTTCCTAATATAATATCTGAAATGCGTATTTGATGTCACCCTGTTTTTTGTTTTCTGTCCTGTCCACTTTCTTCTCTACATACACAGTGTATTCTTCATGCACTAACTTTCATTTATAAACATGTGCCATTTACTCCTGACACGTTTCATACCTGAGTTGTGCCCTTGAATTTGTGAGTGTAGTCATCATCTTAATTTAGATGTTCTTCTGTAGGTGGCCACAGATTGGATCTTAAGCGTCTGATACCAAATGATCCTTCCTCCAATGAAAGTGCTGCTGGACACATGGAATAGTCACACACATGTGTACAGGTGACACCAAAGTGAGAATGATTCCTCTCCTAAACACACAATCTGCAGCTACTCAGAAACATCAAGAATCTGCATCTGAAATGCCAGACTTAGTAGAGAGAAACATAATGCAGTTCCCATATTCATACAATTCCTCTCCTTTCTCTGATCCCATTCTTTTTTAGGGATGTGCATTAGCACTATTTGCATCACTTCTTGTCCGGAAGAAAACAGAGTTATTTTGAAACTTGAACACGGAAGTCAAATTTCATTGTAGTAGTCATGATGTCCGGGGGTGGGACTGCCAAATAATATCCAGAACTCTTCTCTTTTCATAGTAATGTCTTGGATGTCAGCCATGCATTTTCCACTGAATTAATGAACATCAGATCTATGCCAGGAACGTAAGAATAGATGGCACTGCTTCTGAAATAGTTTGTACATAAAATTGCTTTTCGATGATGGGTTTAAGGTCTGCACCTTCTTTATTCTTTCAATTGATCTTATTTACCTGCTCTGACTTACTAACCTATTTAACAACAGCCCTTCTCTTGTATTCTTGTTACATAAAATCTATACCCAGCTGTCGGCGCAAAACTGAATCTGCTGGAAACATCAAGAAACAGGACAGGAAAAAAGGTCTTGCCTCAACGTTTTCAAATATTGTAAAACACACATGATGATGTCTTGAAGGAGAAGCAGGGATAGTATTGTGACATCAC
This sequence comes from Certhia americana, assembly GCA_018697195.1. Lineage (NCBI taxonomy): Eukaryota > Metazoa > Chordata > Aves > Passeriformes > Certhiidae > Certhia > Certhia americana. The sequence goes on along the minus strand of CM031861.1, from coordinate 2,138,928 downwards.
TTAAATCATTAATCCACCTCGAACCCCCTTCAGTGAGCAAGCTTTCCTTTCTCAATGGGATTCAGCACTGAGAGCATTATAAATGCTGCAAACACCTACATATTTGTACAGAGATAACCCCCTGCTTCAGCGGATGCAGGCTTTTTTTATCCTTTCTTAGTTATACCAGCATGATTCATTAGCAGTTATTTTTGAGATGAAGAAATGTAGGCTACTAATACAATTTAAAATACTGTTATTTTAATGAATAAGTCAGCAATGTTTTAGTTTCTATTTAACACCAAATGTCTAAATGGAGCTAAGGATAGTGAGACAATTATCAGCTTAAATTATTGGGTTTTATCTTTTAAAGATCCTGCTTAATAACATGACTTTGGATAGAGCTTGCAACCCCCTATTTAGGAGAGAAGATTTTTTGAGGGGTGAATGGTTGTGTATCTCCCATCTTTAGCAGAAAAGACAACTGGAAGTTTGCAGTGGGAGATTCTCTTCTCAGGTAACCCAAATGTGCCTTTTCTCAGAAGCGTCAGTGTGAATTATTTGGTTCTTAGGTCCATTTTGGAACTGAGATGATGAGAATAAGAGCAGAGGAAGAATTCTTGAAAGTCACTTAGGTAAGAGGGAAATAACTTGTGCTGAGGATAATATGGGGTGCCAAACGATGGGTCTCACTAGCTCCAGAAGCAAAATCTACAATCACAGAAATGCTTTTTTGCCTTCTACACTCACAACCCCCACCTGGATTCTCTCCCTAAATTCTCTTCTCACTCCTTGCAGATTCCTGGGCTTCAGGGAGGCTGCAGAGTCAATAATTCAGTTCTCTTGGTGCTTAGTTTCTGGCTTACCAATGCTTCTGCCAGGATAAAAATGGGCTCTGCTGTAAAATGAGAATGAAAGTGGCAATGCAGGCTTTTGTCATTAAATACATCATAAAGTGGCAGTACCTGTGGGAAGCCAGCCAGCAGAGGGAAAAGCTCCCAGAGTTTCCTTTGCTGACAGCTGAAGCCCAGCTCTGTCTCCTCAGTAAAATGCTGTATTCTTTACTCCATGAAAGGATTCCCCTCAGAGTGACAATAAGCCGGTAAAAATTTACAGTAATTTTGCACTTACTGCTTGATTGTTCCCTTCTCTCTTCACAATTAAACTTTATTGGGTTATTTCCACTATTGTTATACATTTAAATATTGCAACCTCCTATGAATCTTCCTCTTTTAGATGCTGTTTACTTGTGTCCAGCTCCACTTCTATCCCTATCAATTTGTCTTGGTTGCCAATTTTATGTAACTTTGCCATGACATGGTGTCTTCCAGACATTCTCTCTCCTGGCCTACTCTTATGTGCTGTTTATTTCCTGTTGGATCTGGGTGGCAGGAAGATTGTCGTTAGGGAATTGGTGAGGGAAGCAGTGAAAAGCAACTGTAGCAATGAGAAGAAGGGAAAATGAGATTGAAAAATGGCAGTGAAGGACACCAGGATTTGAGAGTTGGAGAAGAAGGAGGAGCTGGAGCTAAAAGAAAATACTATTAATTTCTTTCTTTGTTGTTTTCTTACCCTACCTGTCTTGGCTACCTCACATGCATGAACTTTAAGATCTGACCAGTTATATATTTTGAAATGTCTACAAGAGTCCATTCTTTTCCTTTTTTTTTTTTTTTCTTTTTTCCATTGAGAGCAATATACACTTTTCAGTTATGAAAATGGTGTTATTCTAAATAAAACTGACATGATCCACCAACACTTTCAGATGCACAGATGCTTTGTCCCACTATTTACTAAAGAGGTTCACACTTAGATTAAAGCAGTGAAATCAAATCACTGAATAAAGCCTGGAACAACATAATGATTTAAGGAATTCATGGAGAGCTTCTGGAAGGAAGCTACACCAAGGCAAGGTTAGATTGTTTTCTGTACAACATCAGGATATAGATGCATGGTGCAACCCAATATTGGTGCAGCTGTTTTGCTGAGCATCTTGTGTGCTTTCATTTGTCCTTGTTCTCCTCTGCAACATTGGGCTGCAACCACAAGTTCAAAAGCTGCATCCGAGGCCCATCAGTGTAAGACTTAGCAGAAGAGTCTTTGTTGTACAGGAGCCACCAGCCATGAAATTCTCTCTCTGAATGACACAGCTTTGTTATTATTTTCTTTTCCAGCATAAACTACGTGGGTTGGGATATGCACAGCCCCCTGATGTTAAGCGATGCTTTTTCCCAAATCAGTGTATACATAATGCCAGGAATGAGATTAATTTGTTGTGTACTTCAGTCCTTCTGAGTGGTGCTGCATCAGGACAAGATTTTCCACTGTGTTGTTAGTGGGGAAAATTGCACCATCCTTTCACCAGCTTGTTTAGAGAGCAGAAGAATTTGTAGTGGGATATAATTATATTTGATTCCTATTTTCTCTCCTGTTGTTGGAAGTAAAAGAATGCAGCTTCAGGGGTTCACACTTGATTGCTTTCAGTTCAAGTTGATAGTCTGAGCTAAATGGATCCTTCTGTCCAAATACTGTACAAGTTGTTAATCTCTCGCTTCAATGACACTTTTAAGGAGCTGGTTACTCAGAGTTTGCTGCTGTGTAAAGATGAACCACTCTGGAGGAGTTCTACTTGCTGATGAAAACACACCTTGAAATAAGCCCTGTTCATATTTAAAGAAATCAATTACGACAAGTAGTTTTGTGTTTTATTGACTGCAAATGACCCATTGCCTTTTCCTGAACAAGTTCACAGGAGCTATTTACCTCTTAAAAGATTCTATTTCTCCTTGTCTTCACAGACAGCAGAGAAAACTCTTTGTTATCAGGGTGCACAAATGGATGGAGGACAGGCACAAATATTTATTGTAGTTATTTGTATTATTTAGAGAAAGAGTGGATGTTACTTTCAACCCAAACATGAATAGTAGAAATGAGGGGCTGTGAGTGCTCTGGGAGTATAAAGAACACCTTGTTAGAGCTGGCCTTCCCATTCCAGGGAGAATGTTCCCCTGAACCAGAACTACAGAAAATCCACGGCTGTATTTGGATTAGGTGCTCCTTTTATAGCAATGTACCTGTTAGAATGAAAGCCAGCCAGACACATTTTATTCAGATTGGCTGCTTGCTTCCACATTGTTGATAGATTTCAATCATGTTTTCAAATTCCCCCTCGGCTATTGGAGCTTTCTCTCATTGCTTTTGCTTTTCTCTCTCTCTTCAAGCTGCTACTTGCAAGACATTTCCCTCATTATTGGCCATTGTTTCCTCTCTGATTCCAGCCTTTCACAGAGAATTGGAGAGTTTCATTTCCCCACCTTTTAACCTTCTATTGTTCGCTTCTCTCTGCACCCCTGACCCAGATTCTTCACACAAAGCCACCTCTCATCTTTGGGGACAGAGGTTTTATTTCTGTTCTCAGGTAAATTCTGATCTGTGTATCTGTATTGCTGCAGGCAGAGCTTCAGATATTTGCAGGTATTGCCACAATAAGCCTGGTAATTTTTCTTTTTGAATTTTATTCAAGCTCTTCTGGATCATAATTTCTCCACTTAGTACCTTCCAACCTCTCAGAGAAATGTCAGACAGTTGCTCTGACATGTAGCAAGTTTTGAAGCAATACTTAGCAATTTTTAAATGTAATCTAGCCAGAAGATTCTCTGTCTCTCTTTGATGTGTGAGCATCTGAAAGTAAAGCCCTGAGGTGAACTGGTCTCCCTTCTCAGGCACATGCAGCCCTTTGAATGCTTTCCTTGCATTGCTGCTGTAATCTTAGAGAGGGCCAATTCATAATCATATGAATATGGCAAAAAAAAAAAAAAATAAAAGGGTTTGATTTGCACTTCCTGTAATTTTGATTTAATTTATGTGTGGCAACTGTAGATTCGTGAACTTTTAAATTCCTTTGGGGATGGGATATGCCATCAAACACATACACCTATGCTTTGTTGTCGAAATGAGTAAAGTGTACTTGCAGAACTGTGGCCAGATCTCTCCACCACGCAAGAAATTGCCTCTGATTAAGCCATCCCCAGAGTGGTTCCTGGGCCCAGAGCCTTTCCAAGTCCTTGTTTTTGGTTTTGCAGGAAGTTCTGGGAAGGTTTTGGGTTCTTTGGCCCTTGTCACAGTGAGCACAGCCTGAGAGCGGCGGTGCTGGGTGACGGAAGAGGTGTCTGGCACATGGCTGTGCTACTCCCACTGCTATTTTTTGCTTTTTTTTTCTAATTGATATCTCCTGCCATCTGTTCCCGAGCCATCCCTCTGCTGTCCTTTCCCACACACAGTCTCCTGCCCCTGTTCCACTCTTGAGTTCAGGCTGAGTGACCCAAGACTCATGCCAAGAGCTGGTTGATACCAGGGGTAGCTGGGTGCTAAGATGCTGCTGACAGATATATAACTACAGGTCAACCCAGGCAGGGCTCTCCCAGCAGCATTTCAGGGGGCTTAGATGCTTCTCTCTGCTGCTTGAACTGCAGTTCCCTCAGCAAACTCCACAGATTTTTTTATTCAGGAAAACTAAAAAAACAAAACCAAACCCTTTGCTTGATAAAATCAGTGCAGTTGTTGCTCTGAGGTGGAGTCCCTCTGCATCTGTGACCCCTGCCTGGGTTCATGACCACTTTGTGGCTTTCTGGAATAAGTAAGTAATCTAGAAGCACTGTAGCAGCCTAGGTTGTTTTTTTTCATTTTTTTCCCCAAGAGCCTTTATGTTCCTTCCAGTCTATATTTGAATCTCTCTTTTCTTGTCTAACTCTCCATTTGGTGGCTTAGCATACGGGAAGCCTGTTTTATAGTGCAGAGAAATGCATTTCTACATGCTAAAGACTGAATTTTTAACAAGAACCTTGATGTATGTACCAGCTAGAGGGATTTTTCTGACAGGAGCTTCAAAATAGACAAAATCAAGAAAGAATAAATCATGGCAATCATAGCTGTGACTATGATTATCATTATCTAAGAAGCCTTGGACCTTCAAGGTATGTTGCAGGGATGATTAAATAAGAACATTGGGCATCTAAGTGCCTAAAAATAGATCCTCAAGAGTGTGTAAGTCACTGATTTTCCATAGATTTCTAATGGAGGTTATGGATTTAAACACCCATAAAAATTGGTGTTACAAATGCACAAGAAATGCTCATCAAAATTAATCTGAGAACCCATGTTTTGGTTTCTGCTTAAAGTGGTCTTTTCCTCTCAGAGACATCTCCATGCAGAGCTCCCACACATTTTCTGAGCACCTGTTAAAGGAGCAGGGAAATGAGGGTTTATCTCACCTCTATTTGAAAGGTCCCTCATGATTTTTAGATTAAGGATGCTGATGGCTTGTGGGTTATATTATGCTTGGATATAGGCACAGGTAAATGATTAGGTTTTTGTCCTGAGGTGATAATACCGAGGCTACAGTTGTGAGGCAGAAAATCTTTCAGGAAGGAGTGGAAGCTGCTGGAATATTTTCTTTTTTAATTTCCCAGAGCCTCAGAATTTGGGACTTCTGTTAAAATAAACGAATTCTAATAAGCTATTAGTGAAAATGAGAGAAGCTCAAAAACTGCAGCTGCAAGCGTTCGCTGACTTCCTTGATTGTCACATTTTCCCATTGTACAATAGTGGTTATTGCAGGAGGCTCTGCCATGTAGGAAGAAATTATATATCCTGCGTTGGGGGAAAGACAGACAGTCAAATGGAATAAAATGATCACTCATCAGGTGATCTCTCTGATGGTGTAGTTCTGAAAGAGTTCCCACCATTTCCACAAAACTTAATAATTTCAAGTGACTTTCATATTTTGGATGTTTTTATAACGCTGATTAGAAACCTCCAGATGATGAAATGTTACAGCTCCGGCAAGAATCTAATAAAAATCCCCCCTGGGACTGATTTTGATTGACTACAGTTGCCTGTCTGTTTTTATTTTACTGTATATGAACAGACAGGAATGAGCAGGATTGAGTTAACCCTTCCCTGACTTAATTCCTGTCCTTGGGGGCCTGGGCTGTCACTTCTTTCCACCACTGACACCCAGAAAAAGGAAAAGGCAATTTAAGGGTTCCATTAACACTCATAGTTCCTTTGTGTTTTGTAGCTCCAAATATAGTCAGGGGATTGGATGAAGATATTAGAAAATGGAACCCACACAGGGTTGTAATTCAAATTAGTGGCACAGCCCTGGTGGAGTAGTTCTTGTTCTGGAAATGATATTGATTCTTCTCTGGAGCTAATTAATGCACATATTTATAAGTTACTGACTAAAAGTTCAAAGTTATTCTTTAGGAAACCTTGCGTCTATTAGAAGTCAAGAAGAAGGTTTTTTCCTGTCAAAAAAAGATGTTTAATGCTGCACATGTGCTGTGTCCATTTCCTCTGGTAAGAGTTCTACCTTAGATAGTTGCTTTCAAAAATAAATTGAACCAAAATGTAAAATTATATTAGGGAAATATTTTTTCTTTGTAAATTAAACACTGGGATGTTAAGTTTAAACTGTTTAATTTATTTATGCTTACTAATTCTTTTCAGTGCTATGTAACTGTGACATCACTATGCACACAGACATGAAATCCATTTAAGTCATTTATTTTCTGTCCTTCTTGAAGCAGTTTTCTCAGCAAGAAACCCCTTGCTTTTCCAAATAGATGCATTAGTGATCAGTGGAGAATCCTGAAATAGAATAAATATTTATTACCTGTTATATAGTTTATATTATTAGAAGGCAATATTTAAATGTAGGTTAATCTTTTTAATTAGACGATGAATTTCCTATCCTTTGGAAACTTTGTATCTTAGATTTAAGTAGATCTGCTTAAAATTTTTGTGGTTTTTAGCACCTCCCCCTCCTTCCTATGTGCCTGTTTCAGTTATTTGCTCTTCCTCTGGAAGCATGTTTGCACTGCCAAGCGTAGTTATCCCTGGGTTTCTTTTTTTTTTTTTTTTCAGAATTAGGATTTTCTGAGCTTCTCTGGTTACATTTTGTATTTCCTGGCATCTGTATTGAATTTAGCAACCGAGCTTGATCAAATTTTTTTTTTTTTTTTGGGTATTCCTACTCTGTCCAAAAAGACATTCTCTTTTATTCCAGTGCGATGGAAGGGGAGGGGAAAATAATCGTGCTTGTATCATCCCCTCTGTTTCAGCCTGGAATACGGGAATGTAGGTGAGGGATTCTTCTGTGCAGTGGCAGGTTTGGCTCCATCCTTAGCATGGTCATTGTGTGAAGCTTGGGGCGATTTGTGCTTCTCCTCAGATTGGTCCTTTGGAATAAATAAATAAATAAACAGCAAAAAGTGAAGAGCAGAAGAGGAGATCACTGGGGGAAAAGAAATTGATAAGGAAAAGGAACTAGGGGAAAGGAAATAAATAGCAAAAAGTGAGTAAACAGCAATAAGCCAACGAATAGCAACAAGCGAACGAACAGTGCGATGCTCAGTGCACCGAGAGGCAGCTGTTCAAGTTGAGAGCGAAAGGCAGGTCCCCGGTAGCTCCCAGTCCTGTCCGGGCTTTCCCGTGCCCTGCCGCAGCTGCTCCAGCGCCTCTCCCTCGTGGCAAATGGGAATTTTTGGCCCCCGGGGCCCCCGCAGCTCCCCGGTCCCACCCGGTGCTCCCGCAGCCGGCGGGCTGGGAGCGGGAGCGGCGTCTGCTCTGCGGGGCTGTGCCGGCGGCAGGTTCACATGACTAATGCTGCGAGAGATAGCAGGAGAGAGCTTTTTTTTTTTTTTTTTTTTTTCTCCTCTTTTTCTTCCCTTTTTTTTTTTTTTTTTTTTTTTGAGCAGCTCCAGTCTGTGCACAGTTGGCTCCCAGCTGACAGACAGAATGTGGGGTGGGCTTTGTCACCAGAACGCTGGGTACTGCATGCCCAGCTATGCTCGCAATTCCACAGTGCCCAGAAACCTGCTGCTTATGTCAGGGTGCAGCCAGCCTGAACACATAGAAATTGGGTAGCTTGATTGTTTTGGCTTTTTAAAATATTATTATTATTTTTTATTTTTATCTTTTTTTTTTTTTTTTTTCCTCTTTCTTCCCTGCAAAGGTTATATAATGAGGGGATTGCTGCTAAAGTAAAAAGGGAAAATGAAGTCTTTGTTAAATGCCTTCACAAAGAAAGAAGGTAAGCGATGAAAGCAGAACACTTTGATGTTTCAGACTGGTGTTTTCTTGTGTACATTTAATATGATGGGCTTAGTGACTCTATAATTAACCAAATCCTGCTCTTTCTTTTTCAAAATTATTTGATGTTAGACAGTCCATTTAGGCAAGTGGTTATTAAAGCTGGATGTGACTTTATTCCTTTTAGGATTTTCTCTGAAGAATCAAGTAGTTATACAAATGTTTTTGTTCCCTAAGAAATGCATTTGGAGACACGGAAGGATTTTCCTAGGTGAATTTTGTCAGTGAATGGTGCTGAATTGCCCCTTCAGATGTATGAAGTGCCAGGAATAGAATTCAGAGAGCTGGAGGAAGGATTATGTGGTACTTTCAAGTATGCTTTTAGGGATGATAAATTTAAACTTTTGGGGCATGGAATTGGTTTAGGCATTTTCATGTCATTTTATATCAAGTGTTTTTTCCCAAACAAGTTTTGCCACAGTTATTCTTGCAGTTCTGAAGCGTGGTGAAATATTAGGGAAAAGCAGAATCTAACAAGGACTAAAGCATGGACATTTGCATTTCATAATTTTGTGTTGTAGTTCTGTTTTTTAATTGTGAAAATAATATAAATAATGCTGATAAGAAGCAGCTAAAATAATATCCACCCACTTACAGTTTGCAGATTGCTGGGGAAAAGAAACAGTTGGGTGGAATATTAATCACTTCAGGCATAGAAATGCTTATTTTTAACTCTTTCTATAAAAGATTTGTGTTAGACACGCATCAATTGGTGTCATTAGTTGTCCCCTTCCCTGATTATTTCCTGTAGTAAAGGCTAATTTTGCTCGTAGTTCTCTCTTCAAGAATAGAACATTAATAGCAAAACAAAAGCTAAACTCTTAAATGGGCTTGTAAAATGTTCCTGAGGTGTGTAAGGGGAAAAGAATTCCTTTCCTCTGGAGCCTGGAGGGTGCTTTCTCCAATCTGTCAGTACAGACGTGCCCTGTAGCTCTCTGTCCGTCCATGCTGTCACCGTGCCCCAGCACCCTGTCCTTGTCCTCCCTCCCCCTCCCTCCAGCAGTGATCCCACCAGCCTCTCCAGAGTCCCAGTAAACATCCCCAAAATGCTGGCATGATTTCGTTTTCGCAGCCTGTGGCTGGGAGGGCTGGGCAGGCTGCTTTCATGTCCACGAGAAATTAAAATCTGAGGGTCAGACACAATTTTTACTGAATCCGAGGCGAACTTTGGTGACCTGGGGGAACAGCATTAGACCTTCAGGTGGCCAACCTGAGTGTGTCAAACATCCCCTGTATCCAGTTTGTGTGTTTTCTCCTTGACTGAATTCTGCTTTGTTGTACCTGGGAAAGATCCTCATCTTCAATGAAGTAATTTCTGGAGCTGTATTTCAAACGCTGAAAATAAAGGAATGTAGAGGTGTTGCATCTCTGCCCCACACATCGACCTAAGGTCTGTATGTGCCAGTTTCGGAGATAAATGCTGAGAGTTTTCTGTGAGTTAGCACTAACTGGGGCTTTCACAGTGACATCTGAAGCACCAAGGTGCTCTCATGACACCCTCAGCTTGCTTTGAAATCTGAAAGAAATATGGAATGGCAAAAAACTTGAAATGTCAGGAAAATTATCCAGAGTTTCTGCCAGTTTCTAGCATAAACATTGGACTTCTATGCTTTCTCCCTTTTAACAGCTTTTAAAGGCTATTTCCCTTATTTCAAAAGAAACATGGAAATGAATTGAAGCCCTTTCTGTGCGCGCTGTTCCCACGTTTGGTTCTGATGTTGTCGAGTTGTTTACTAGAGAAAGTTTCAGCTCACTGGAAATACAAAGGATGTTATTGTAAAATATTCAGAATTGTAGTTAATCATAAACTGACTGGTGAAAATGATCCAAACCATTCTTTCACTTGCAGTTCCATCTCTATTTTATGCTATAAATATACTCTCAGTTTTGCACTGAAACCTTACATTTTGCTTTGTTCTCTCAATTAAAGGTTCTATTTCAAGGCAGGACAGATTGATTCCTATCTATATTCATATTTATGTGAATTTATTTACTTGCACAGTATGACAGACATTCTTATTCTGTTTTTTGTGTGGTTTTGAAGGGTATTGAATGAGCAGACATTTCTGGCTCTTTATAAATGGCACTTACTGGCACTTTAGACATGTAGGATGATATTTGGTGGAGCTTCTTTCCCAATTTAAATATGATTTTTTTTTTCTTTGAGAGTTACACCAGCTCAGTGAAGCCCTCAGGATAATGCCTGGCTGCCTTTTGTTAGGTATGCCACTGTGACTTTTCAGATGTAAATCTGTGCACTTTGGCTCAGGTCTTGTGACCCCACGAGTTCCACTGAGAGAAATTAATGAGGGCAGTTACAATAATGGGGATCAAGTCCAACATGAGGTTTGGGGGTCAATTCCTTTACTACAGGGCAGGACATTCCATCGCGTCTGCTGATAAGTGGGTGCTTTTTTATTAGGCAATTTGCCTTCTAAGTTGGGACAAACTGGTCCACTACAGTGGGCAAAGGAGATCTGGAAAATCGTGTGAATGCTCCTGTGTACCAGGAGCACGCATGGAGGGCTGGAAGCCTCTGCTCTGAGTTTGGTTTGTGTTGCCCTGGCTTTGTTTGGTGTTGTGGCTCTTTCATTAAGGAGTTTCTTGGAGCCTTTGGATACCTTGGTGTTCCCTCTGGGCCGTGGCACGTGACAGAACCAGTGTATTACCCTGGGGTGATCTGCTCTATATACCATAGTAATGGACGTGGTAGGGATACCAGGATTAGAAAGAGGGGAATGCCTGGGGATTGCAGCAGTGTAATAGAGTTCTGCCAGGACAGGAAGCCGTGTCCTCGATTTTTAACCTGCAAGATGGGGATAAGGTGACTGTTCAGATTTCAGGTTAGGCCTGAACTTGAGGTGGACCAGTTTGGGTGCCAGCTGGGGAATGGAAGCTGCAAGTCCATGAGTCAGGAATTCTGCTGGGCAGCCCTCCTTGATGCCTTTCTGACTGCATGTGACCACACAGCAGGAAAATGAACTTTCTGAGCCTCAAAACTTGGCAGTAATGAGGTGTTTCCCATTTCCAAGAGCACAGTTCAGAGTGTTCAGGAGGCTCATGGCACTGGTGTTGCCCCACCACGTATTCAAGCCAGCAAACAGGTTAACGTTGCTCTGTTGTTTTTGATTTAATGATGTTCTAAAGATAATTTGATCAGCTCTTCTGGCAAGGTGGAGTTTCTGTCTCTGCAGAAGAAACAATGCCATATGTTGCATGTGGTGGTAAACATGCATGAATGTGAAATCATCTGAGATCACCCTCGGTGTCTCTCTTTCCACAGTGCCCTTTAGGGAGGCTCCCACCTACTCCAACAGGAGGAGGAGGCCTCCCAGCACCTTGGCAGCCCCCCGGATCCTGCTCCGCTCCAACAGTGACAACAACCTAAACATCAACAACCTCCCTGAGTGGTCAGCCTCTTCCTCTGCCTCTTCACACCGCAGCCTTTCCCCTCACCTGCTCCAACAGATGCAGAGTAATCCCAATGGAACTGTAAAAACTGTGGGGAGCTACACTCCGTCTTCCCGGAGCCGCTCTCCGTCCCTCAACAGGCTGGGAGAGGATGCCAAGAGGCAGCAGCACAGGCACATCAGGTGAGTTTTGGCTGTTTCACGGCATGAGGTACCCCTAAAGGCACCATGCTGGCCTGCCACATTCCTTTATGTTATTTACACTCTCTAGAAGGTATAGCTATTCATTCTCTGCACAGTGGACGATGCCCAAGTGTGAATATTTTAATTGGAAGCACCAAAGCCAGCTGTTTTCTCACAGAGCTTCAGCAGCCAGGCAGGCTTTCAAGTTCAGCAGTGACTTAACACAAAGTTTGCACCTCCAGCTCAAGGTGCTGGCTCTGCACATCTTCCCATAGTTGAAATAAGGGTTATATTTAACAGCAAAGCAAACTGTTTCTGGGATACCTGGTCCCTTCAGGGAACTATTGGTCATGCCTGGAACCTGTGTTGGAGCTGCTCATGGGTGATGGAGCAGAGGCCATTTAAGTTCTCTCTTCTGTAGGTGTGTGCTGAACCAAAGAGTGAAATAGAGGGAGTAATGTGATCTAGCAGGCATTCTGGGCAAATATCCTGCAGCTCTGTCCCACTGGAGAGCAAATCCTGACTAATTAGACTCATGTAGGTATTGTAAGCCATGGAATAAAGCAGAGGGCTGGGGCTAAGTTTTGATCACATACGGGAGCTGCAGCTTTGAGAAGCCATTGCCCTGCATCAGGACAAAGGGTCAAAGTGCTGCAAAAAGGCTGGGAGGCATCAGAGCCGAGAGTTGCTGGAGAGAACCAGAGCCAAAACATATTTAACTCACTACACATTTGAAAGTAAGGCTTTGTCTGTCCTGTTTCCTAATATATATATAGATATATATATCTATGTATCTGCTGTTCAGAGTAGAAAAGAACCCAGGCATTGTCAAGCAACACAGCTATTGGTTTCTCTTTGCTATTTGTAGGTGTAAAGGATGTTCACTGGAGTTTTCAAGTCACTAAAACAAAATGTTGTGTAGCTGACACTGCCTCTGTTACCTTGCCTGTTCCTTTGCTCTCCCTGGCCCTGTTTGTGATGGAAACAATAATGCTGGCCAGGAGAGATCTGGTGAATTGTGAGACAAAGTTGTCCAGAATGTAAGAAGGAGTGAAATTGAAGGGAAGGAAGGGGATACAGATTCCAGTGTATAGGAAGGGGATACAGATAGCAGTGGTTTCACGCAGCAAAGCAAGTTCAGCTGGCTTTGTCATATGTTACAGTAATGGCCAAAGCTCATTTGGATATAATTTGGGTGGCATTTCCTCACAGAGCCCAGTATCAGTTTAAGATCATTCTGTAATGAGGCTTTAACTGAATGAGGAGTTGAAGTGAGGAGGCTGTAAGGTTCTTTTCAGAGAATGAGTGTTCTTGTGTTCCCCTGGATTCTGCTGATGCCACCAGAGAGGGAGGTTCTACCTTAGAGTCAGTGATCATTTTAGTTGAATGGGGTAAAAAGTGACTTTTTATCAATGTTCCTGAAATAATACACTTCACATTCTAGAAGTATAAACAATCCCTTCAGCTGGGGGTAGCAATCAGAAATATTTTTTAAACTAAACAAACATTTACGTGCTTTGGCTTTGTTCAGCTGCTTTCCTCTTCTCTGTCTGAAAAGTAGCTCAGGTGATAGAGGGAACCAATTTAATGCCTGAGAATTTGTGGATATAAAATTTTGTTCTCTTAGTGCTTAGTATCAGCATCACAGCTACTGAAACTGCTACCCAGCTGCAGAGTTCCCTCTGTGCCACCAAGACTTGTTTCAGAGAAGTCCACAGTATGTGCAAGTACAGAGAAGAGAGCTGTAGGCTCTCTAAATTTAAAGACAACTGAAAGGATTTTATATATCATTTTTCCTGCAAATAATGACTTTTCTTGCCACAGGCCCATTTTGCAGTCAGGAATGGCACCTTATATGACATTTTCCTCACAGATTTTGTTTAACTGTGTGACCACCTACTTACTGTCAGCTAAATGTGGGAATTTTTGCTGTCTCTGCTTATTATTTGCAAATAATAACAGTCACCATGAAGCTGTGGCTCCCCTGAGATGGAGAAGCCCTTTTTGACAGAGCAGGTTGCTGGGTTGTGGAGCAGAAGCAGCCAGAAGGGGCAGGGTGATGGGGAAGGTCAGATTGTGACAAAGGATTAATGAGATTTGTGCTATTTGTGTTGTGGAGAGGTGCTGTAAAGCGACACTGGAAGGGGTTCATGTGATCTTTGCAGCCCATGTGGCTCAGGTGTTCTATCTTCTCAAACCGAAAGAGGAGGGATTAAAATTGGATATTAGGAGGAAATTCTTTCCTGAGAGGGTGGCGAGTCACTGGAACTCCCAGACATGCCAGAGAAACTGTGGCTGCCCCATCCCTGGAAGTGTCCAAGGTCAGGCAGGAACAGCCTGGTCCAGTGGAAGGTGTCCCTGCCCATGGCAGGGGGTGGCATTGGATGGCCTTAAAGGTCCCTTCCAAGCCAAGCTGTTCTTGATTCTCATGAGGCTGTTGCTCTCCACAGCAAAGTGGCTGGGGTTGGGAAGCTGGGAATGAAAGGGAAGGGACAGCCTTGATGTGGTATTTACCCCAAAGAAATCAGTGAATGAGGTGTCAACACAGCCTCAGTCAGGGCTGAGCTGCTAAGGGTGGCCACCTTCTTCTGGCTGAGGGGGAAACATGTCCACACCTCGCTTGAAATCTCCACATCCTCCTCCTGCACCTTCCTGGCATGGCACTTGCTGGGCTTGGAGCCCACGCTAGGGACAAGCAAGGGAGAGGGAAGATCTCTTTTTAAGAAGTCCTGCACCCCACAGTTGCAGACCTGATTTCCATGAGTGAGCCTGTTGCCTGAGAAGTTCTGCATTTCTTGTGTGGGTTTAATGTGCCATTTCCCTTTTCTCTTTCAGTGAGAGAGAAAATGAATGTATCTTCTGTGCTCGCAGTAAAAGTAGATGCTGAGAGATAACACTGGGAATAGCTGCCACCAGACGAGGCAGAAACACAGCTTGATACAAGTGGAAATCAGATGTGTAGCTATAGTTTATAGATCTGGATTTTTTTTTTTTTATGGTGATGACTGTTCCTTCACTTACAAGGAAAAGCAAAAGAACTGAAATTTGAACGTCATCTTTCCAGGCTTTCTTTAAACAACTGTGAGATTTGGCTGAGGTTCCTAGTGCAAACTCCATCACAGACATGCAACCAGAGCTTGCTTTTAAACTCCTGAGTGTGGTTTACCATTAGCAGCACCCCTTCACAGTAATAGAACAGAACAATTCGTAAGGGGAATGCAATTCCCAATGGTGAAGAAGTTACTGCAGGAAAATGGGCGTGTTCCTGATAGGAACTGGTTCCTGATAGGTGTGGGTTTTGACCAGACTTCTGTGCCTATTGATTTACTGACTCCCATTTTGGTAGGAGACTGGTTAAAAAAAGCCTTTGTGTTTAATTTCGCTTAAAGCAGTTAGAGATACTTTCTTACACAAAGGCAAACGGAGTGTTAAAATGCTAAACCACCACTGAATCACCCTTCTTCCTTCGGTAGCCTAACTTTTCCCTATTGATCTCTATTAATAACATTTCTTCTCGTGAATATTTTCCTTTTCTAGACTTTGGTTAAGGCTGCAAGTTTTTGTGTTTTGGGATTTTTTTTAAGTCGACTGCTAGCGTATTGCAAGTTTGTTATGATATATCCTATAGATTTCCCACCCTCTTTAATTTCTCTTCTTTCTCTTTTCATATCTTTTTGACAGTTCACTCATTTCCCCAAAGGTTTAAGAGTGATCTTATGCATTGTTCACCACCTTTCAACATTTCTGTTTTTATACACCATGAGTAGACTGTGAGTTGGTGGTGACCTGTGGCTTTCCTGGGCACATTCTGGAGTCACTGAGTGACCTGGTGATTGCCAGCCAGAAGAAATGATCATTTTGAAAATGCTAACCACAAGTACTGGGCTTTGTGCAGATCTAAATTTAACCTTGGGCCTTGGAGTGATGAAGTAACTTGATTATTCAGTCCATTTAGTTAATAATTCAGTGATCTCACTTGTTCACTCCATGTTACAAAGATATCTATTCCCAAGAATTGTAAATACAGACATTTTCAAGTCCATCTGACAAATTGACATGCTGGGAATGTACGATGGGCATATAAATATTGAATTTAATCAGGGCCTGGGAATGTGCAAGTTAATTTGCGGAAAACTAAAAGCTTTAATGTTCTGTGTTTTCTGTTCTAGGCCATTATGGTCAGGTGAATATTGATCATGTTTCATACTGAAAGATTTCTACCCTTAAAAGCTCCTGTTTGTTATTTTTTCTGCAGGCTTAGATGTCTTGCTGGAAGACAGTTTTGTTATTCACTGCTTAATTTAATACTGCTAATGTGATGGTAAATGATTAACTTGCTCCTTTTGAATAAGCTGTTAATGATTTTTCATTTCAATTTCCAGTGCCATTTACAGTCCCAGTGCCAACAAGGATACTCTGTCTGCCTTGGATTATCAGGGTCCCAAAAGGAAGCTCTACAGTGCTGTCCCTGGGAGACTTTTTATCGTTGTAAAGCCATATCAACCTCAAGGGGAAGGGGAGATTCACCTGCACAAAGGAGATCGAGTCAAAGGTGAGCACCTAATTCATTTGGAATAAACCTTTTCTCCTGCTAGGTGGGAATTTTATGTTGAAATTCTCTTTTACAGGGGTGGAAATCATCTGTATGGTGAAAGTGCTTTTATGCATTTGTTTCTTTGCAGGGTATTTTGCTTCTGGCTCTGTTTTGTAACCAATGAATATTTAGCTGCCACTTTAACTTTAACTGACTTCAAAGTGCTGCTACAACTCACTACCGTGTGCAGTAATAGCACCATTGTCTCTTACCCAGGGCACGGAATTTGCTGCTGGAGCCATTCCAGAGGCACTGCTCCAGGGCTTTAAGGGGTTGTAAATATGTCAGCTATCTAAACAGCTCTGGAAGGGAATGGGGGTAAGGTCAGTTCTGCTTCAGGCCCTTTTCTCAAGGAACATTTAACTGGTTCAGTAAAAGATGTCCCTTCACGGGACTTGGGATAAGTGGGTGGGGAGAACCTCCTATAAATATAATTTGGAGGAAGCATGGTGGTGCATGTGAAATTTCTGTTCACTGCTGCACTTTCCTGCTAAGACCAGGTTTAAATCAAGGCCAGGCTTTGTTATTGCTTCGAAGACAGTAAATACTTCCAGATACAGCTGAAAAAAGTGGGAGATTGGGTGTACAGGACTCGCCTTCCCAGAGTGAGGTGTGAGGCTGTGGTTTTGCACATGCAGGTAGAACAGAATAAAAGAGACTTTATGTTGGACCCATACAAATTAAACAGCAGTTATGGAAATCAAATAAAAGGGAATAAATTCAGTGCCCTAAATAAAAGTGTTAAGCAGCTGCAAATTTTCTTGCGAAGGGAACTGCTTATCTCACCAAGGAAGACTTCAAATGCCTCATCCCTTGAGCCTGCAAACAGTAGCTGGGAAAAAAAAAAATAGGGAGCCATTAGAAGGTATTTTTGCATTTTTATTTTTGGATGTACTGATTCTGAAGCGTTTGTGGGTTTAATAATTTCTGTTAACTCCAGCCCTCAGAAGGTGTAGGACAGAAATCTGAAGGGTGCTGCACTTAAAGGTAAAACATGCAAAGTTAATTTTGAACGCAAGGACGAAGGGAGAAGGTTAAACTTAGAGTCTGTAGGGGTGAAAAGATAATTTTGCAGTTCTCAAGATTGTTCCCTGATCAGGTAGGAAGTAGTGACTATGATCTCATGGTGCACAAGAACTAGGATGAAATTTTGGGGGGTACGAAATAACTTTCTCCACTCAGTGATCACAGAGATCTGGCAGGTGTCAGTGGACAAACAATGAGTGGCTGTTTCATGGCAGGTGTTGGACACAGAGATGTTCAATTGTCCTGTTGGATTTAAGGATGCCGGAATAGTCTGTTTATGTAGAGGATGGAATATGAACAAAAAGGTTCTTCTCACCAGAATAGGACAACTCTGGGCAGTTCTTGGAAAAGACGAGACAGAAATTGTGTTTCCTGAGGCAAAAGAGCAAACACTGCAACAGGTTGCCTGGAATGCTGAAAATTTTAGAGGTATTCACTGTCTGACAGGTGGTTTACACTAGGTTTTGAGACTATTTTATGCAAAAATAATCCTGGAATAAAGGATTTAAATTTCAATGAAGTGTTTAATGTTTTTGAAAAATTAGTTCAGGAGCCCTTGGTTCTAAGTTATTATGAAAGTCACTGGAAAACATTGCAGGAAGGAATTAGTCCACTTTTCATATTTTCATATAATGGTGCAGTCTTAATGTGAGACCAGTGATTTTTGGGGGGCACTCTAAATGCTGAAATAAAAAAATGGAATTGTGGCTGGGGGTTTTTCTTTGTGGGGAAAATGTAAGTTTCTTGAAAATAACACATTAATTATTACTGTCATTAAAATGGGGGAATGCCCATCCTGCATCAGATCATTCCTGATGGGATTATTTTTTCAGCTGCAACAACCTGATTTGCAAGTGGAATTGAAAACTGGCAGAGTTTTTTCAGGTCCATTTGTTTCAAAGCATTTTAGACAACTTTGCTGCAGCAAAGTCTGGCGAGGTTTCTATACATGTCACCCTGCTTTTGGAGAGGGTTTGGGAAAAGAACAAGCGTACATAGGGATTGTCAGTGTTACTCCCAAGGATGAAACCTTGTGAAATGTAATTTAAGGCTGTTTGCATGGCAGAGCTAGAACAATGTGTGACAGGCTCCCAGAGCTAATCAAAGGGAAAACTTCCAGAAAAAGATCAAATCCTGTTTTGTGTTACCATGTCAATGGTTCCTCAGCTGCAGCAAAAAATATGTCAGAATGAACACGGCAAGGTCATGGAGAGAACAAAGAGTGCAGGGGAAAAGACAGTGGTGCTTTAAAGAGGTCTCCGTTGTGTAACAGTATTGAAGAAGCCACTCAAACTTTTTGTGCCAAAAATCCAGGTCCAATTAAATCTGGATTCCTGTCCCTGTTTCAATCAAAATGTAATTATTGCTAGAGAATAAGTGTAGTGATAGGACAAGGAGCAGTGGCTTTGAACTAAAAGATGGTAAACTTAGACAAGATTGGAGGAAGAAATTCTTCCATGGGAGTGGGTGGAGGCCTGGCATGGGTGACCCAGAGAAGCTGTGGCTGCCCCATCCCAAAAAGTGTCCAAGCCCAGGTTGGACTGAGCTTAGAGCAATCTAGGATAGTGGAAGGTGTCCCTTTCACTGGCAGAAGGTGGGTACAATATGGTCCCTTCCAATCTAAACTATTCCAGGATTCTCTGATGTTTTAAAAAAATTACTCCATGTGAGCAGGATGGGCTCCCTCTCCATCCTCCAAAAGCACAGGCAGTAGAACTCAGAGTCCTCAGTGCTGTGGAAGTGCCAGAACTGCTGTCTATAAGGAGAGCATGCTTTTTTCCCTCTTTCTGATCAGGAATTCTTGGTAGTGCCTGTATTTTCTGTCTTTTATGGACTTAGCAAGACCATGGCCCAGTCAACCTGTTTGAGGTTTAGCGACTTGCTCTGTGCAGTGCTTGGAGGAAATGGGAGAATATTAAACCCCATGTAATTCAAATTTTCCTTCACTCTGGAAACAGCCAAACTGAGAAATAGAAAAGCTTTGTCTTGGCCCCTCTCCTCTGGCAGCTTGGTGACTGTGCTCTTGGGTTGCTTTGGGGACCTCAGACGTGGCCTGGCATTGGCTGTGGGATTGTGCCCCGTGTTCAGCCTGACCCCGGGGAGATGCTCATCACGAGTACATCCCATGAGACTAATCACAGCAAAGATGTAGCAAGGCATTTAGTGCAGGGATAAAAACCCAGAGCAACATATTAGAGAAAGGGATTACTTGGGAAATGTTTTTATGGATTT
Source organism: Certhia americana (assembly GCA_018697195.1). Taxonomy (NCBI): domain Eukaryota; kingdom Metazoa; phylum Chordata; class Aves; order Passeriformes; family Certhiidae; genus Certhia; species Certhia americana. Next base: position 2,119,350 of record CM031861.1, on the reverse strand, counting down.
TCTTTTTTAACTTGGAAGAATTAGAAGGGTCACAGAGAGGGATGAATTCCTAAACTCTTGATGAAAAGTGTTTTCATCAGATGGAGATGAAGCAGTTTTTTTTTTTTCCTTTCTAAAACTGGTAGAAGTGCATGAGTGATAATAGTTCACAGTGTGTGATACAAGGAAACTGCTCAGAGAAATCTGTGAATGGGCCAGGTTCAAAGAAAATGTAAACTAAACCAAATGGTCCAGTATTAATAGGATATTACGTAGCCTTTACAAAAATACCTGCTGTATTTTTAGTTGTTAGTCATACACACTGACATCATTTGTGTGTCTGCCACTCATGAGAGAAGAGCCATGGCTGCTTGCAAAAATAAATCTGATATCTTTATTTATACCAGAAGTGCCCTAATCTTACGTTTTCACATAAATGAAGGAGAGCTGGTTTGATTCCTCACTGCAACTCTTCTAATAGTTTGTTTTTATATATTTTGTTTCTTTCTTCCTTCTGTATCTAAAAGTCCACAGCAATAAATCTGCTACAATCCAAATGCACACAAACATGTATATATATTCTATTCAAGTATGTAAAAAATATCTGCAAAATTAATTTGAATCAGCTTTTCCATTCCTAAATTGAATTATTGCACTGGAAATGGTCTCTTTGATAGAAAAACTCAGAGAATGCAATGCTCAAAAAATTCTTTGTGAGCAAATTAGCAGTTTTCTTGGCCACGAAGATAAAACAATGGAGAAGGTTTTTGGGAAGGTAACAAGTCTGAGTTCCAGGTGCAGACAGGCCCTGGTCACTTGAAAATTAAACAATCAGAATTTTTTTTCAGAATCTGGGTTACATTAAAACATACCTAAAATGTACATGAACAATCCTTCACTGACTTAGAAAGAAAAAACCCCAACTGATTCAAATACTTTGAGAGCTTTTGAAGTCTTACCCTGCTCACAGCTTTATTTTTCACAATCTCCCCAGATCCTCCTTTTTTCCAGGCTGGCCCATCACCCCCTCAACTCTGTCAGCCTTTTCTAGTGCCCAGGGTCTGGAAAAACGGGAAGTTATTTCAGTATCTCAAATATGCTCCCACAGACTTTTCCATGAGCCCTCTGAGATGCCTCCAGTGCAAGCACAGCATGCACATCACAGGAGGGTTGTGGTAAACCCAAATGCAGCTCTCAGCTCCATTCCTCAGGGTCAGAGGAGCAGGAGTAACTCAGTAGCAGCAGCTCAAGCATCTGCTCTGGGCAGGAACTCAATAGTTCTGTGCACCAGAAATATTGACCCTTGTGACTCTGCTTTTATTTCAGCGTGATCTCAGCCAGCAGGGCAATCCAAATATATCACTAACATTTTCATTTCTTGTGAAATCCACTTGTAAGTCATTTTGAAAAAGAAAGATTATTAAACCCCTGCTGTGCTCAAAGATATTGCCAACAGACAGTGTTTGTGGGCAGGAGGAAAGTTGGTCTCCCGGGCTTTTGCACTTGTTAGATTAGTAAACAAAATACTGGGAAGGGAAGAGCCCCAGAAAGGCTGTTCTGTTTCTTCAAGAGCGTTTTGTACCTTGTGTGGGTAAAGTGTGGCAGCAAAATTGAACCTAAGAGGTCTGCAAGGTACTGTTCAGCTACTCTTGCACATGAAGGATGAAATGAATATGAAATGGAATATTAATCTTACCCAGGTTCACTGGTCTGTTTTGCTTCCTTTCTGTCTCCTGACTTGGATGGTTTGATTTCAGTTCTTAACTTATGATAAATTATGGCTCATCACAGTCCTATCCTAACTCATTCCTTCAGGCTGCTAGGGCCTGAGGAGCAGGATAGAGTGGTGCTATCAAAATGCAACGAAGACCCGAACTTGTTCCTGCTCCAGCAGCAGAGTTGTCTTTGCTATCAGAGGCTGTGGAAAGGGATCAAGATGTAAAAGCATCCACAAATCCCCACTGTCATCATGCTTGGCTACTTTAACACATCCTTTCTTGAGTAGTCAGCAACTGGTCTGGAATATTCAGGGGTCAGGGAGCATCAGGAGTCAGAGAGGAGCTGTGAGTGCACCAGTGTGGTGCAACACAACACTACATCTAGGCTCTGCATCTAGGTTGGCCTCCTCTTCTCCATTAATTCTTTCTGAATTCCCCTGATTTCAAGTTTGGGCATCACTATGAAGAAGAGGAAACTTGACTCTGACTGCACCTTCCTCAGCAGAGCTGGGGATCAACGGATGGATTTTTGCAATGTTTGATTTCTGACCAAAACGCAAATCAGTGCAGATCAATTTCTCACACTGTTTTCATCTCTCCCTCACTTTCTCAAAACTGTTTCATAGACACCTAAATAACAGGGAAAAGGTGATCTTCACAGAAACGTTATGGCAAGGGCAAAAAGCTCCCACAAAGGGCCAAATGTTGAACAGCTCAGCTCACTCAGTTCTGTTTCAACTGAGCCATATTTCCTCAGATTTAGAGGATTACGTGCAGCTTATTGTATTTGTAGGTTTGACGTAGAGCGTGGTTGCTCTGTTAGTAGCCCCACTCATCTTCTCACCCTGAGGTTCTTTTCCTGAGATGCTTGTTTGTACTGTTTCTTTCCTGAGAAAGCAGAGGTGAGAAAAGGTGAAGAGGTGTTTTAAGTCAGGATCTCTAATTTGATTAGAGATCTCCCTAATTTGGTCAGCTCCCATAGCTCAAGCTGGGAAAGAACTGCTGCATTTCCTTCTCCACCTCAAGAGATGTCTGTAGGGCCACAGTCCAGTCTGGCTGCCCATATCAATTAACCAGAGTGATTGACTGCAGATACAGGAGGCTTCCCTTCCAGACTGCTGGTGGATTGCACAGGAAGGTGTCCTGGGTGGCAGCTGGGGCACAGTCACTTGTGTGTGTGCTGGAACCCTCCTTGTGCCTGGCAGCAGGGTGAGGGGCACTGAGCTTCCCCCCCACTCCTGCTGCTCTGACCTCAGCTTCTGTCAGGCTCTCTCTATGATGTCTTTGGGAACCAGAACCAGCCTGCCCACAGGGCAGGACAGCCAGATCCTGATCAACATCCCTCACAGGGAGGGAGGGATTTCTCTCAGGAGCCAGGAGGGGCAGAGAAACAAAGAGAGTCAGAAAAATCACTGTTTTTAACGGAGCAAGATTAATTCACGCTGACCTTCATTTATGTTGTATGTAAAGTTTGTTTTCATCAAAGAATCATGGAATCATAGGATGTTTTTAGGGGTTGGGATGGACCTTAAGGGTCATCCAGTCCAAATCCCTGGCTTTGGACACATCCAGGGATGAGACACCACAGCCTCCAATAGGTATTCCTGCATAGATCGTCTGTTATTGGAAAACTCTCTTGCCAAAGACAAATAATTCCGAAAATTTACATCAGACAACAGACATTTCAGCAAGGGAAGAGCCTAAAATGCAATTATTATTGATTATTTCTGAGAGAAAAAAGCTAGGTTTCTACCAATTAGAAATTAAAAATCTCCTGTATTCCAAGGAAGAAAATCCAGAGGAATTTTTCCTCAGAACATGAACCCAGAGTTCTTACATCAGCACAGGCTAGTTCAGCTGTCAATTTTTTTTTTTTTCCAATGGATTTCCAGCTTTATAATTTACTGTCATTATGTTGATTTTAATTTTTTTCTACTGGTTACAGAAATGTTCTTTTTTCCCAGAACCATGGTCTCTCATTCCCAATCCATATGATTATTTATTTTCCCGCTAAAGAAGAATGCAGTTTATCCAAGCACTAAAAATTGATTTAGATATTACAAAGACATTTTAGGTACATCCTGTAACAGCTGTAAAGACATTGGCCTGAATTTGGCTTTAAATTTCCTTGACATTTTTGCAAATAAGGCTGCCTGGAACAATTCACTCCTGGGCATTTTCATATCACAAGGAATTTAGAAACAGTAGTCACCATAATTTGTTGGGTAAAAAATACTTTCATTTCTTGTTGGGGCATGGAGGGAGCTGTAATGTGGGAGGATACAAATTCTATGTTCTTGTGATTAAAATTATTTTTTATGGTATATTGAATGATCTGTTTGAGATTAGTATGTTATATTAATATGAAATTACAACATATACATTGCCAACAGACTTAAATTTGCAAGAGACAAAGCATCCTATGCTCTATTCTATTAATTTAATGATATATAATACTGAAAAATATTTGATGTATATAATTTTGTCAGGATCTTGCTGATTTTAAGTATAATACTTTAAAAACATTAAAATACAAGCTCCTGATTGGCACCTGCCTATCCATATTTTCCTCTTACCCAGTTGTTTGGTGCTTATCCAATTTTGCTTTGCAGTTTTGTTCATATAATTGGACACGACTCCTCTTCTAAATCACACTTTTGTTGTAAAAAGATGTCCCAGGATTCCTGAAGTTACAAGGACCTTTATTTCACTCTTACAACATCAGATTCTTTTTGTAATTCAGGTTGAGTATGAAGAGCCTCTGACCTGCTCTTGCCATCGCAGCCACATCTTTTGATTTTACCAAAAGAAAAGGGAAAATCACTGGAAATTTAGAAGGCCTTATTATTCTTTTTTGGAAAGTTATGCTTTGATTTACCATTGTTTTGTCCTTCACCAGGGAAAACATTGATTCGAAAATCTCTTGCTGGTAACAAATTATCTGTTACAGTGAGTCTCTTAAACACTATTGGGAGAGGAAAGATAGAAATTAAGGTCTCATTCTAAAAAAGGCATTCATGGGTACAATAGATAAATTACATTTTTCTATTTGTCCTTTAAGTTCTCCACATTGGAGTGAGTGAAGTGTTGCCAGTTTTTGTAGATCTATAGTTTATTATGGCCTTGGCTCTTGCTGCAGAATTTCTTATTAGTGGCACCATGTGAGGGGGATGAAGATCATTTCAAGGTTTTAGGGGATGCAGAACCATCTAGAGCTCAACTTCTATGTTGGAATATGAGCTCGTCCCCCCCATATCTCCACCCATTTGTCTGTCTCTGCACATCAGCTGAACCCAGGACTGTCCCTCATCTGCCTCTTGTGCCATCCTTGTGCCTCTTGCACTCCAGCAGGCTTTTCCTTCTTCTCCTGGCCTCCAGCAGGAGGTTTTTCTCAGAGTGCTGAAGGCTGCCTGCATTCCAGCAGCACTCATTTCACCCTTCCACCTCTTTTCCATGGATGTTATGTCTTCAGGCAGGACTACATGTGTTTTTCCTTTGCTCTGGCTATTAGCGATGGCTGATACTCAATAATTCATGTAATAATGGGCTAAAGTGGGTCTGGTTCTGCTCTGTAGGATTCCCTTTTCACACTGCACTCACAGACAGACTTCCAAGGCAAATTTCTTTTCCCAAAAGAGTTGATTTGCATCATCTGCTACTGCCACAAACACATGAAATCATTCCATGGGTTTGAAATACTCAACTTCCTCCTTACAGTGCCTCTCTCTTTCTAGAGCTGGAAATATCTGTGCAATGTGGAGTGTCAGCGGATCTGACAGATTAATAAAGTACCAAATTAGGGAAGTCTGTCTCAACATCTAAGTGGTTTTTGTTCTAAGCATCTTGCCAGTTTGTGGAGTGAAATCAGGACCAAGATTCAGTGCTGAAAACTCCCCTCAGATTTAAAAAAAAAAAAAGGTAGCTAATTACTGGCAATAGGACTCTTTCACTGTCCCATGTTTGGAAATTTCTTTTGGCGTGAGTCCTACACTGTCTTTTATAACTGAATTTAAACCAATGTACAGTAGGCTTCTACAATAATTCTAATACCTACATATAGATTATTAAGTTGCCCTGGTTCCTTACCTCATACCTAAGAAATGCATTCTTATATGAGCAGAGGTTACATTGTAAAAAAATGTGTTGGAAGCTGCTGAATTACCCATTTATATTGGATGGATGATCAGGGATTGTTTTATGTAACACTGAATTATCAGATGGACAATGTTAGTTAATGTGCACAGGGTTTGAACATTTTCAACAACACCTGGAATACAGCAACATAGTTTTTCATTATGCCCCATGTTTATATTTTTAAAAAAAATACATGTTAACATCTTGGTATTCAGCTCAATTTTCAGTGTAGAGCTGTTGGTGTCATGCAAGGTCAGTGCCCTCCCCCAGTATCCCGTAACTTGCCAGGTTTATAGGAGTTATAGGTTTCCTCATATATGTCAGAAGGGTCTTGAAAAATTGTGCATTTGGGACCTGTCCAGGTGTAGGAATTTTCCTTAATGGATGTTTCCTGGGACCTTAAATACTTCTTACTGCAGTGGTGTGTAAACATTGAAGTTCATGGAATTTGTCTCTTGGAATATACTACATTAAAAGGCTTAAAAGTGACATATCTATAAACATTTTGCTGTCAAATGTCTCTGTTAATAGATTGCCATGCTCTGTAAGTAATATCTCAAATAGCTTAGAGTTGCATTAATAAAAGCCCTGGTAAACATTTACTTTCAAATGCAGTTTTACACATCCTGGTGTGTCAAATCAGACTGCTTTCATATTACCAAGAACTTTAATTTTTTTTAAAAAAACTTTTTTTGGGCTCTGATTGACTTAATTTTCATCCTGCCTTGCACTAGTGCAAATCAAGTTCAGCTTCAGTGCCCCTGAGTCACAGCAGGTGCACTGATCCTCAGTTCAATTGCAGCCAGGCAGGGACCAGGCTTTTAAAGCCTGGCAAGGTTTTAACAGTGCCAGAAGTGCTGGTCTTGGAGACCATCAAAAGCAGCTCTCCTTTATGTCCCTCCTGCACTCAGTACCCAGCAGAGACAATATCCCAGGTACTGGAATACCTCAGCAGAGAGATGGATTTGGGCTAATTAGCCTTGATTTTCAGCAGGGGCAGCTGGGGCTGAGCTGGCACTCAGCAGATAGAGCTGGGCTGATTTTGGGAAGCTCTGAGCACCTGTGCTGTGTGTCTGATCCATATTCCAAATCAGCCTGGTTTTGGTGATATGTCACCTTTGTTTCAATGTTAATATACATCATCTTTCTCACAGTAAATTTATAGTCTTCTAATATATAGCAAACATATAGTGGTTTGTAGGAACTTCTATAATACTAATTTAAACACCATAGCAAGTATTTAGGGTCCTTCCATCACCATAATTCACCTCCAGCTGCTTACTAATAAAATTGTTTCTCTGCAGGCTTTTGTCACAATCCTTGCTGAGTCCTAGAATTAATATCAAGATAATTAGAAGTGCCAGACAAAAGCCTTTTCTTCTATTGACAAATCATTCTCCTCCATATTGTTGTTTTCTTCTATTGAGAAAAAAATCATTGAAATGTTTCAAAAGGCACCTCCATTGTGGATCTCACCTATGGGAGGTTCAAGTGTTTGCTGTGTATTCATACCCTTAAATCATATTACTCAACCTGCATTGCAAATCCTTGGAGCTACCCACTAAATCAAATAACATGTTTCCTTAGGAGGCAGGAAAAGCAGGAGATATCAAAATATGTATTATTAAAATCTATTTCAGTGTGGGTGCAGTTTTACAATGGGTTCAGCACTTTATTTGAGCAGACAAGACAGTGGCTTTTTGGTACTGGTATTACCATGTATTTATCCTTGGTTAATCCAGCAATGAGAACACTGAACATGGAAATAATTGTGTGAAGGCCAAGGAAACTTCTGGTTAAAAAAAAAATAAATTTGGGGAGCGGTTACAAAGACTGAGCAGGGAGAGTCCTGCTTGAGGGTTACTCTGTGCCCATTTTGGGGGAACCAGCATTAGTTATTGCAGAATGTTTGCTTGTTTTCAGTGCTCACTGAACGTGCAGTGCAATAATTGTGTGTGAAGTGTGACGCTGCCTGTGTCTGCCCTGTTTAGTGCTGAGCATCGGAGAAGGCGGCTTCTGGGAAGGCAGCGCCCGGGGACACATCGGCTGGTTTCCTGCAGAGTGTGTGGAAGAGGTGCAGTGCAAACCAAATGAAAGCAAACCAGGTAATCACATCAAGCTCCTGTTGAACCCCTAATGTGACAAATGCCACGTGTCTGTCCCGACAGAGACATCAGGGCCTTTGTGCACTGCTAGAGATGGGAGAATTGGATAAAGCTGAGCTGCTGAGTTAAAAAGTACAGGTGGGTTTATTGATTGGATTTTACTGTCCAAGCAAACAGACTTTCTCGTGGGGAACTATGCTGGCAAGTGCCAAAGCTTTTATCCAGAGCTGTATGCAGATAATATAGGATTATGTTGGTTTTTAGTTTCTAAAGAGTAGGAGAATGTCTAATGAGACAGTTAAATAAGGGAAATAAAACTGGCCAGTCATCTCCCAATTTGAGGGAGTCATACAATGCATTTAGCTCTTGTTCACAGCCTTGTTGACATTTTCTGAATGCTAGAGGAGGCATCCTTTAGTGGGAGGTCCCATACCCATCCTTACTGATGACAAAGGACACGGAATCTTCCTTTAACAGACGTGTACTGCCACAAGTGAATTGAAGCAAAGAGCCTTTACAGTTCTGGTATAAGAAAAGATAAAGAAATCTACATTAAAGCAGGCTATTTTAAGAATTACCTACGTTCTCATCATTTCTCTGCTTTTAAGAATTAAGATGTGAAGACACCCTCTCTAATTAAAAGCTCATTATAAATGAGCTCTGAGAATATAATTAATGTTCTCCAGGAGTATATGCAGTTTGAAATCAGCTATTGATGTGTTTTTAGATCTCTGTTGTATTGATTAAGAACTTCTGGCATTACATAGATGATACACTAAAATTTATGCATTGTATCATTCATTTACAGAGCTTTTTCTTTTATGCATGTTGTTATAAACTGCAAGGTATACTTTTCTTTTTTTTTTTTTCCCTATGTGGAGAGGTTGTGTTTCCTTTTCTCTTTCCCTTTTGAGAGGGGAAAAGAGGAGGAGGCAAAACCAGATCTAATATTTAGAGAGAATGGATCCAGGTTCTGAGAATAGAGGGAGAACAGCTCTTCAAAGGGGCCAAGAAAAGTCAAAATTTAGAGACGGTGGTATAAGAGGAAGACTGAAGCTGGAATTGCCCAGTGTAGGAATGGTAACCCTGCATTAAATTTGAGCTGTCCATTTGTCTCCAAGTCTGAAGAGAATTCTGAGGAGGGCATGAAGAGAAGTTCTAAGATAAGAAAGAAGTTTTGCATTGTTTTATTGATTTTGAAGAGAAAGTAACCAAACCTGCTTGTTACAACTCCTTAAAGACTTCTTGAGAATTACTTCAGGAGGTAAATTCAGTACACAACAGGATTTTTTTAATAGATGATGATGGTTTTTTGAGCAAGAATTTCTTTGATCTTTCAAAGGAACACGAAAATTAAGAAAAGAATTGTCTCAAGAGGAACAAAAGGATTGCGAAAGCTGGAAGCAAGAAAAGAATACAAACGAAAGCATGTTGCAAATTTTCTGACATGAAATTATGAAGACTTATGCCATGTGTCTGGCAAAGCAACAGACATTTACTGTAATTTATAGCTATTGCCTTCTTTCTGATTGTTTTTCTGTTTGCTTATGATACAGTGGGAATAATAATGTTAACATTGCTTAAGGCTTTAAATATGCCATTCTTCTACACTAAAATGGATGAAAATGTGATTAAATAGGAACAAAAGGGACACATTTTCTCTGGCAGTGAACTTGTGCACTCTCATATTTTGCTGGGCTGTCTCAGAAGATGTTCTGCACCAGAGTGGGGTTCAGTGCTTCTGTGAGTAATGGGATAGAGTTGGAGCTGGGAGGGAAATGAAATATATGGAATGCACAGTATGTGCCATATTATTATTGAAATATGGCATGGAGTGAAAGCAGCTGATCACTGAATTGCTCTGTGCATTCCCTCTGCATAGGAAACAATGGGAATGAAAGGGGAAAGCTTTATAAGCAAAAATCAGCCAGTATTCCCTCTGAGTACAAATGCAGAAGTAATTTAGAAAAATGTGTTAGGCATGGTGAAATGATTAGAAATTAAATTAGGTCTGCTGGGATTGCTGAAAGAACATCAGCTGAGAAACATCACAAACTTGTGCCACTTGCAAGAATTTGCATCGTGGTCTTTGCAAAGCAGCAGAACTTCTTATGATAATGATTTAGAAAGTGGATCATTTCAATGTGGAGGAAATGAAGCTCAGACTCAGCCTTTTCCACACCAGCACCATAGCTACAGTTCTTTCCCTGAGAAAGATTTAGAAACATTTTTTCCAGCAGCTTCCCTTTGCTATTAAGTTTGAACAATTGTGTCTAATAGAGGCTTGTCATTTGCACACCGTGAGTGAAGGAAAGAGGAATAGTTCTTGGAAAAAACAAACTCCAATTAAACACTCCAGGCCCAGTAAAACTGCTGGGCAGGTGTTTCATAGCGGGCTGATGTATAATCTCCCTTCTAAGGAAAGCTTGATTTTTAGGGAACTTTATTGCCATCCCAGCTGTTCTCTGGAAGTGGGCAGGATAGAACAGCACCTGGTTCCTGTGTTCTCTTCAAAGATACCATGCCAGCTTGGCAGGTTCTGTTTCCCAAAAAAAATTCCTATTGACTGGCATTAATTCTACATCCCTTCTTCACTCCTTCATTAATTGAGACTTGTAGGAATTGCTCCATTATTTTCCTAGGGTTGATGCCAGGGCTATGAGCTCCTAATTATCCAGGTTGTTTCATTTGCCCTTTAATAGCACCAGCACAGGGTCTGTTGCTTTCCAGCCTAAAGAAGTTCCCCTGACATTTTGAGATCCAATGAAAAAAAGAGCAACAACAAAGAAAATCATTATTGTGGTCTGCTAAATTCTTTTGCCTGCTTTGAAAGCATTCTTACAAACAAAACCTTCATGTTACCTCCTTTTAAATAGAGTAGCCTTCATAGCCAGTTTTTAACATTCTCCAGAATTATTCTCAGAGTAGAAGTATTCTCTCAGATGAGGTTGGTACATCATCTTGCATTTTGCCTGCTCAAACACAGAATACAAATGTCACATATTTACTCTTTGTGCATTGACAGTTACCTTGTATTATTCAATAATGGGCCAATTACATTCTGAAATGTGTTTCTATTCTGAAATATGTTAAAATATAATTTTTTTTAGGCTAAAATGTTCTTGGTAAGTTGAAAAAAAAGTTTCTCCTTCTTTAATTTAGATGTTTCTGTTTGCTTTTCTTCCATCATGAAGTATTACATGAACTAGACAGACTTACTACATAAAGGCTTTCTATTACACTTGTGATTTTATGCTTCACATCCTTCAGAATTCAGGGCTATCTGATTTCCCACAACTGAGGTGAAGTATTCATTTTCAGGCTGGAAATTATCTTGAACTACATGCCAACTTTATAATTTATTATTCTTTCCTCCCTAAAGTGCCTGGAGAACTCCTAGACTTTACAAATGATACTGAAATGAAGGCAGACTCAGCATGTCTGAGAGATTTTTGCTGTCTTTCAACTCTTGGTCTCCTCAGTGCACCTTTCCTTGAGTTTCAGCCTCATTTTTTTATGTTGTCTTAGGATGAGTTTTCATTCCATAGCCTCCTTTGTGCCTTTTTCTATCTGTGGCCTTGGGATACACCTTATTAGTAGCTGTAGGAGTGCTGGGAGTTTATTTCAGACTAGATCTGATGAGGGCACGTGGCTGCAGTGACCATCAGCAGTTCCTAAGAGCTCGTTTTCCCAGGAAAGGATCCCCTTTGTGCAGCCCGAGCTGTGCCACTCCTGGGGGCTGTGCCACACACCAGAGGCAGCACTCCAAGGGCGCATTCCTGGCCGTGTGCTGCCAATGCAGCTGTGCCCATGCTGACCTCTAGTGTCACAGCAGACTCTGCCAGGCGTCCAAAGTGGCATTTCCCATCCAAAGTGGCACAGAGGTATGGAATATTTGGGTCAGGAAATACCTCAGGGATCACTGAGACCACCCTGTCAGCCAGACTGGGTGCCACATCCAGCCCTTTCCTGAGCACAGTGCCTGTGCTTTTGTTTGGTATCCCTTATTCCTGAGTTTCCAGCAACTTGAAAACATAGTGACAGACTATCCAGGAATAGCAGAGCTCCCTTGCAATTTCTTTTTTACCTATGTAACTGTACACAGGTGTTAAAAGCAGAAACTGCAGCAATCCTTATCCAGCATTCCCTCTCGATCCCAGAAGTTACCAAATGAGTCCAAGCTGTGTTAATGAAATTCATCCTTTTGCTGTTTCTAGAGCACAGAATTTTCTGTTTTCCACATTCCTAGTTTTTAACGCTCTGTGCATTCAGTAAAACCAGATTTGTTCCTCATTTCCACCATCCCTTTTTATAATTAGCACAACACCTTCCCAGGCAATCAAGCAAGCCAGGCTGCTAGAAACTGGATTTGCCTTCCTGCAAGAAGGAAAGATGCTTTCCTGTGGATTGAGGACCTGACATCTGTACTGGCCTTCCAGAAGGACAGAAGTCTTGGTTTCCCAAATTTGCTGTCTGGACATAATAGATACCCATATGTAAAAACTGGTGCTTTATCCCATATAATAGATTCTACGATTCTGTCTTAAACACAGCAGTGGAAGGGAAAAAACAGAATAAAAACCCCTTTTCATCCAGCCTAAATGACCCACCTTTTGTAAATGACCCAGATTTGCAAAATCTCTTTTAACAGATTATTTCTGATTTGTTACAATCAGGTCTGACTGATTTTTAGCTAGGAAGGCAACTGAAGAACAAATAGAAATATTGTGATGATTATTAGAACTCTGAAAAATTCTGTGCACAAATAACTCTGGAAACCACTAGAAAGAAGTGGGTTTCAAGGAGACAGAAGAGATGGTATCTCACCAAATGAGCACCTCAAGGGTTTTGATAATAAATTTTGATAAATTCACCTTCCACAAGATTCCACCTTGAGTAGAAGGTAGCTGTGTATCTGTGACAGAATTACTGTGCAACTTAAACTCTCTGGCATGAGCAGCAGCAGTTAAGGACAAAACATTGCTGCAGCTGGAAGGACTAAATGGAAAAAGTATAAAAGAAATTTATATATGTATATTTTTGTTGAGAAAGTTAATCACAAACATTGCCATATCAGTAGTGTAAGGAGCTGAGAAGTTCTGAGAGCTTGGAAATGTGCTCTGACTCAACAGCGCAGGCTGGACTCAATAAGGCCAAGAGAATATAAACCCAAATTAAAATCAAATTTAAAAGGTAAAATTGCCTCACATATAGTTGAAAAAGTGTGCTGTGATGCAGAGGCAAAGGCAGCCATTTCAAATGGGCTGAAAACTCGAGGGATGACTATGACACCTTCATTATGTTTTATCTTTGCAATCCCAGTCAGGCTCCTGAACGTGGGATCCCATCATAACCCTGGACCCAGAGCCCAAGCTGACAGGTTTAGCCAGTCCCCCTGCCTTGAAGGATGTCAGCCAAAGCTCTGACCTCTGAAATATTCTTTTCTGCCTTGCTTCTGTGTTTTGCACAACCAGCTACCTGGCTCATGGAATTCTGAACAATTTCATCTTTTGAGGAGTGATTGTCTGCCACATAAGGTTTCCCGTGGACAAATCTGTCATAAAAAAAAGTGGGAATGGAGGACAACACTCAACACAGAGATTGCTCACAAAGATATTCTGTGACTGATTTATGCTTTAGAAAGATCAGGAATATGCCATATACCATATTTTTGCTTAAACTGCATTCTACTCCATCAATCAGTGGGAAAACTGTACTGGAACAAAAAAAAAAAAAAAAAAAAAAATCATCAATGCAAAAAACTAGATGTGAGGTGCTGGCAAACCAGCCCACCAAGTCCAGCTGACACAGGAGCTTGGTGCAAGCAATAAAGCTTGGTGCAATAATCAACTAATTCTGACAACTCTCTGTAGCTAAGGATGTAAATCAACCCCACTTTTTTTGTCTCAAGTGATGGAAATTCAAAGAATGAACCTCAGCAAGTTTCTGCACTTTAGCTTTGCTGAGCAAGGCATTTGTGTTCCCAGTAATGATAAACAGCAGTTTGGGAAAAGGCTCTGAAATGAATCATCACTCAATAATAAAGGGAACTGGGAGGCAGAGGTAACTGGAGAGCTGTTTTTATCTGCGGGCTGGCTATGGAAGGGTGGTATCTGCTTCCCTGCAGTGTGTCCTCCCTGGCCAAAGGTGCCTCGAAAGGCCTTTCCTTCTTTCAGTCTTGATCTTCTGAGCAAGATGCAATAGAGACTTCTTACTCTAACAGGAGTATTTGTTAGGAATCTTTGGGAAGACTGAGTCTACCAACCCATTTCTCAAATAATGATATGGGTCTGGTTTGAAAGAAGAGTAGAATCAAGGATTCCATTATAATAATTTCATCATTTGTCCAGGTTTTGAGGGCAGCATAAAGCCAAAACATTAAAAAAAAAATTTCAGATTAAAAAAAAAAAGCAAGCCTACATGTAGAGCTTGTAGAGAATGTAAGCCTGTCTGCATGCTTCTCTCTGAATAAGTAATATTTAGTTCATAGTATTTTACTGTCTGGGCTGCTCAGCTGACATGTACTTCATCCCTTTCACTCCCATTTCCATGCTTGCTAAGAGCCACTTAGGAATAACTCTAATCAGCTGGAAAGGAGCAGCACAACTCTCCAAAGCATTGAAATAGGCTAAGAATAAATTGCATAACAATATAAAATGAGAGTTATGTGGTAGGAAATTCAACATTTCCAGTGCATCTGGGATTGCTGCTGTGTGAAATCAGACATGCAGGTGGGGAGTTTTTCTTCTTCTGGTTCTTTCTGCATTTTTTTTTTTTTCCTCAAGAAATCATCTGTCACACCATAGAGGATCAAAAAAGTGCAAACTCTGAGGATGTCTCAAGAAAGGAGTTACTACGATGGTTTATTCCTTTTACTTCCAGGGGTGCATTCCCATTTTCTGTTCAAAATCACAGCCCATGGAATATTTTCAAGTCTGAGAGCAGATAGAGACGTCAGAAATGTCTAATGTACAAATTATTGTAGAAGAACCAAGAAGTTAAAGCTATGAAGTGAATGATTTATGAAGTGATGGAGCCTCCTGGGGAATTTAAGCCCAATTATTGGTTTAAGAGAGAATACTTCAGCTTGTGGCAGAATCTGAGCAGCCCTGTTCTGCAATGTGCTAAAAACCTAGGAGTAATACCTAATTTTTTAATTCCCAGTTGTTCTTTTAGAAACTACTCATATAGCATGGTTTTTTCAACCCATGAAAATCTGTTTTGAACTACTCTAATTTTAGGAAACCTAGAAGATCTTAATGACTGTTAGTAGGCAAAAATACGTAGCTTTTACCTCCTGGAATTCTGGAGCATTTAAAATTTCACAAAGAAGATATGCTTTAATGCTAACATCTCTACACTAATTGTTTTCTTTTTTCTTTTTTTAATTAGTGATACTTTGTAATATCTTATGAATTATAGTTGATCTTTTTGCATTCTCTAAGTATATTAAATGACAGTAGCAATAGTTTTTACTTTGATTTAACATCCACTTTTTCCCACTGAAAAGTCTGTTTAACCAGGATTCTCTGATGCACCTGTGTAAATATTATTTATATCAGAGCATGACTTCTGTTGAAATCATTCTGGCTAACAACCAGGATTAAATAAAATGCTATAATTCATCTAACTCATTACATTTAGCATGACCTAAAACTTTGAAAAGCAACTTTGAAAAAAAAAAAAGTATGGCAAGCCTTAGATCTGTGCATATTCCAAAAGTGTTGATAAGTCATCTTTTTCTGCTGTACTGAATGACACATTGGGGCTTTTTTCCCTTCTGATTTTTAATGGCTCAGATAAAAGGCTTAACAACAGCGGCTGAAAACCCTTTGAAACACTCCCCAGTTAGTTGAGATAAAATTCTCCTTAATTTAAGGAAGATGATGGAGCAGCTGCTTAAAGTAATGGCAGTGCTGGAGGTGATCAGGAAAATGATTCCTAAACAGAGGAGCTGTCAGATAATCTGTATTCTGAAATCATGGCACTGCTTTTTGCTTCCCTCCCTTGCTAGGGAGCTCAGCTCATTTGGTTATAGATCAGTACTAAAGGGACACTCTGTGGTCAGAAATAGACTATTGGTCTTCAGGTAAAACAGACAGAGCTGAGTGAATGCTCCCAATGGTGAACTCACCAAATAGATTGAATTTTAAATGGTAGTGTAACTTGGTTGTCTTATTTGCACACAGAAGTGTGTTTGTGTTTGTAGCTGAGTCTGAAACTTGGGCTTTGCTTTCTGAACTGAAATGGAAGATGCCCATCAACTTTCTCAACCCTTCAGGCAGTCCACAATTCACGAATATAAAACGTGGCTGTGAAAACCAAGTTGATTCTGTGGATGATTTACCATCAAAAAGCACTTCAATGTATTGGTTTGGGTCTTTTTTTATTGTAGCAAATTGTTCCACTCTAATTATACAGCAATCACTGAGTCTTTACTCCATGCTTGCAGTTATGTTTTGCACAAATCAAGAATTAGTTTAGTGCCGTCTAGAGAGACATCAAAAATAGTTTTATATTTTGGCTGCTCTCCTGAAAATAATAAAAATAATTATATTGAGTACCCTGTACAACACATTAGTAGTTTAAGGAAATTAAATATAACATATCTTTATCTCATATTTTATCTCTCAGGTAAGTTATAAAGCTATTTTTTAAATGCTATACGAACACTTGTTAGTCAAGACTTTAAAAAGAAGGAAAATAGTTACATTCTGGACTGTAAATCCTTATAGGTCATACTTTTTCTTTCTCCTTTGGGTTGATCTCATAGGAGACTTTGAGGCCCTAGGCCACTGCTTGAGAGAAAAAGGCAAATATTGATAGGAAAATCCAAGACATTTTCCCAAAATCTCCAAGTTTTCATGCTAAGATTTTTATTGTGCAGGGCCAAGACACAGCTACATGCAGCAAACAAGAGACTGTCAGAAGAAATAATGCCAGAATTGATTTATTTTAAGAACCAGAGGATGTTTCTACTGTTAAAGATTTTTGCTAAGAGCTTGCCCCAGAGAAGAGCAAATTAAGATTCTTGCTCCATTTTTGGAAAACAAATCTTAAGGGTGTAGTTTGTTTTTAAATGGATGCTTGAACTCCTCATATTAGTCTTCCTCATTTGTTTTAATGTTTTAATTATAAATTAATTACTATTTTCAGGGTGAGCTGGTGAGGTACTACCTGTGTTCTAGGCAGCAGGTAGATAGATGAGAAAAGAAAATTATAATACTCCTGCAAATGTCTTGTTTATTGAGGGCAAGGGCAGAGTGTGTAGGAAAACAGGGAGGTGGAAATGATTGTCAGAGGGGTGATGCATCATTGTCCTGGTGGGTAACCCCAGTTTTTGTGTTTCCTGAGCAGCCCAGCAATGGGAGGGTGCTGTTCCTGAACAGCCTGCTGCTGCTTTCCTCCCTGCTGCAGCAGAGGGATGTTATTCTTAGGAGTGGATGTCCTCAGTCGCCCAAAGCAGACTGCAGGAAGGACAGACACTTCTTGGCACACACAGACAGTCCCAGGCCTCACCACGAGGGCTCGGTGCCCCTGAGTAGCTCGGGGTGGGAAGTGTTTGTGAGACTGAGAAGCAGGGAAGAACACACACACCTGGGGAGCAGTGGCTGCCGTGGCTGCAAGTGCTGCTAGAGCCATGAATTTTGGTGTGCCACTACCTGCAGCTTTTCTTTGTGTGTGTTTTTAACTGTGTCTTTAATGCTGCCACTAAGCTGGGAAAGATATTTATATATTTAGGTTAGTTTGGGTGTAAAACTCTCTGGAAATTGTTCCTAAAATAGTGACTGCTGTGTCTAAAGTCCAAGTAACCTTGAACCCAAACTTGTGTTTAATATGTCTGGGAAGAGAACTGTTAAATATTACTGAACTTTTCTTCATTAAACAGGTGTTGAGCTTATTAGCATGTCTTATTAGCTGTCTAATAAATGCAGGTGATACTGATTATTTAATGAGAAGCTTCACATCTACCAAGATGTTTTTAAGTATTCGTTTTGATAGATGTTTTAGCGTTCAGTTCTGAAAATAAAAAATACTAAAGTTGAACTATAATGAGCTACACCATAGTTCCTGGATTTGGAGATCCAGTGAGGTTTCACCCTGTTGATAGAGCTGGAAGACTGAAATGTATCATAAATATTCTTGTTCAAAAGTAAATCTTTTGAATTTTTTTAAGTCCTGATCTTACTTTGGAGGACGCTGCAACTCATCACATTTAAAAGTTAAGTGAAAATACTTAAGTTAATCAGACAAACACTTCAGGAAGTTCTTGCAAGTCTATTTTGATCCAATTTAAGATATATTGCTGAATCTTTTAGAAGTAAAGAATCAGTAAATAGTTGATTATTCTTCTGGATTGACCTGAGTGCAGCACGTAAAATCTACCATCAGATCTGCTCAGAATCAAAAGATGTTAAGAATTTTCCCTGAAAAACTCTATCCAGTTGCCTAGGTTGTACTATATGGAAAAAATATGGATGAAGTGTTTCATGTGTCATTAAGCACATGTAATTTCTCCCAAAGTTTTCCAGTACAGCTATAAACAGGGATAAATTTCAAGTTGTCGTGTTATTTATGAGGGACAAGCTTGAAAAAGCATCCAATATTCCAAGATGTTGGTAGAATAGAAGGAAGATAGTTGGCAGCAGGATCACAGGTACTGTCATGCACACAGGGAACAGGATCTGGGCTTTCTAATAAGATTCACTCTGACAAGGATTTTCCCTTAATAATCTTCCTGTTTCAGATGGCTCAAACAGATTACTTGGGCACTGAAATGGGTAGGCTTAAAATACCACTTATCCCTGATTGCTGGAATCTTATTCTGGAAAGCATTTGGGAGAACAGCGGTTGTTTTGGGTTTTAAATCAGAACTTGCAGCTTTATTCTGAAAAAACCTTTTATAGCGCAGGCTCTGGAGGACGCAACCTGTCACTAAGTGGCAGATTTATGGTTTGACTTTCAGCTCTCATTTCAAAGCACAGAGAAACCACACTAACCACAACAACAGAGAGCTTTGAATTGAAATCAATCAGCTTGAAGTGATTATTTCCTGAATATTAGTTAATTCCCAGCCTGGCATGCCCACACCCATCCCTATCATCCGCTCAGGTTTGACAGACACAGACTAGGATAACCAAGAGTATTGGGTCACTAAAAGGTTGTGAGTGGCTTGAAAAGTATTTTGAACTGCAGGTGTCAATTTAAATTGCCACAATCCCTGTCATTCTGATTTAATTTTTTTTTTTAATCCATTCTAACTTCATACCTTTAGATTAAATTAAATTTGCCCATGCAGTCTCTTATAGTCAAGCTTCAAGGTAAAGGTTGCAAACAAGTCACTTGAAGGAATATGGAAATAAGAAACCCATTTCACCCACCCCCTAAAACAGGTAAGAGTGGCTTTAATGTTTTCCCACACACATATGAAGAGTTATGATTTAACATTATTGCTATTCATAAATGTAAGAGGCCAATGAATTCCTGGGGACTGGTTGTTTTTCTGGAGCTAAACTGCATTTTTCTTGAAATGTGGCTGATACAAAGCCATAGGACACTAAAAAATTGCATCATTGCTGATGAAAGATACTTTTACAGCTTTAATTTTAAATGTATACTGTTTTTAAAGTAGTTTCAGGGGTTTTTTTGAGTCAAGTTTTTATTTTGCAAAGATACATGTTAAATATTTTTTTCTGAAACTGCGCTATATAACATTGTGGTTTTCCCTTCTGTGACATGTGTACATGCCATGTATATTTCAGGCATTTGTTTTTGATGCCCTAAATCAGGTTTTACCTGATTTTGCAATACTCATTTTGCTTATATGCTCAGACTTTCATGTGAATATGAAAGCACCAATGATTTGTATTGATTTTTCTCTCCTTGTTGGTTTTCCTCCTGATTTTCTTGCTGAGCTACTCTAAAGTAAAAAATGTAAAAGATACCCTATAGACGATCTTCTAAATGTGCATAGTACACGACCTGGTGCTTAATGTCTTTCAGCATCTCAGAAGCAGGAACTTATTCAGAATTGTTATTTTATGCATCTGATGAGCTATCTAATGGTTTGATGACAATATTTAAGTCAGGGTTTCTTGAAGTCAATATATTGTATTACACAAATCAATTCTTTCCATTCATATCCTAAAATCTGAATCATCTGTTTGGGAGCTCAATAAATCGGACTGTTCTGGTATCTTTATCTGGGTTATCAATATTCAAAAGCCTTCCTACATCCTGAACGTGCTGATTGCACCTTTTTCCTTGCAGAAAATCAATTAACCCTGCCCTACAGTAGCAGAATTTTAAAAAGATACAATTCAAACTTGAATTTCTGATTTGACTTCTGGGTGCTGTGTGTGTGTCCAGCTCTTCTGTGGCCCTTGTTTAAATTCAAGATAAGATCACCAGTGTGCATGTGATACTGTGCAAAAGCTTTTCCTTACGTTTCCTAACGGCCAATATCATCAGGGGTGGGAGGGCTTTGAAGGAGTTTCTCTTGGACTCAAGTTTTCCAAAGAGCCATCCCTAGTGAGATGTTTTTCTTTGACTTGGTCCCACATTCCTGGCTCCCCAAAATTTGGGATCCTTCTCCCCCAACCTGTGTTCTGAGTGCGACCAGAGCCAGTGCTGTGTTCCTGTCAGCTGCCATCCAAAAACTTTTACCCAAGTAAAGTCAAAATTAATATGTGTGGGTATCAAGAGCAGAAGGGCCTTTCCTGGCTGGGAAATGGTGGGGAAGAGTGAATTCCTCAGTGTTTTGCTGTTTGTGGATGCACATGGACACTAGTCTGCCAGAAATGTTCCCCGAGACAGAAGCCTCGTTCCGGATGGAGTGACTGGAGCACGGAAGGAGTGATGGATGTGCCAAGGGATGTCCTTGGACAAAAACACCCTGGCTAAGGAATTAACTCTTCTGCTTCTCACACACATGCACAGAGTGATGGAGATGCCCCTACAGTTGATGTGTAACGCGTGCTCTGAGCTGCATTTTCGGGAGCAGTCCCTGCATTCAGTAGCTGGTCACTAGATGGCATCTTTGGGTACCGAATATAGGGGAAAATCATCTCCAGAGTTTCATTTGTACTCAGCCTCAGAGTTTCAGTTCACTCTTATTTCTGCCTGGATCTAAAAACTTAAGAAAGGACATTCCAAGGCAGCAGGAGACAGGAGGGAAGGAAGCATTTTTCTGCATTTTTGTACTTTCTGCATTTTGTACTTTCTGAGCAGTGGGGTTTATCTTGAATTGTAATAATTATGTGCAAACATTTTGAAGGTTTTCTAGGGATACTTTTCTAGGTATTATCTGTGGAAGTTTTTAGATTATGTATGACTGCGGATCTAGGAATCTGTCATTTATGGTTTTTTACACACTCCTTGCAGGTGAGAATCAATCACTAGGAAATATTCCAGATAAAATCTTCAAAGCAATTAAAACTGAAAGCAACCAGTCAGCAGTTATCAGCAAGGATTTCCAGGTTAATACCAAAACAACTTCTGCAACAAAGAAGAATATGTCCAGCACTCTAATCCTTACAAATGAAGATACCTTTGTATATTTTTATATAGAAATACATAAAAGCTACTGTCCAAATTCTCTTGATTTGAAGGTAATATTGATCTCTTTCCTAAAACCAGCTGAAGTTGAGGGTAACTCAGTAGGTGGCAGTCCTCATAAACCAAAGAACAAACAGTGTGACTATCAGAGAGTGGGATTTGAATGCAGTAAAATGTTTATTAAACATTTCCATGTAATCCAAAGTCAATACATCTTGCATCTTCTAGTTAGAATCCTCCAAGCTCTTGACACTTTCTTTTTCCTTTCTGGAGCTGTTCTGAAAAATCGTGATAATAACCCTCTAAATGTGTTTGAGAAAAGTTCTTCTTGCAGACTTCTTCTCCCAGATGCTTGTCTGTGTGTCCAGAGCTTGTTTTGGGGTTTTTTTTCTTCTTTTTTTTTTTTTTTTTTTTTTTTTTTTTTTTGTTTGTTTTTTTTTTTTGTTTGTTTTGTTTTGTTTTTTCCCTTGGTTCTCACATAACAAGAAGGATCTGTCACTCACACATTCACACATTACCCATCTGAATGAGATGGGTAATGTAATGTTTTCATCTGAATTTCTTATAGGATGATCCTTAGAACAGGAATCACTGTTCTAATTCAATAAATGGCCTGTGTTGTTAAAAATCTCTTGCACTCTTCATAAAGAACTTGAATCCTTTGGAAATAGTGTCAGCTGCCTGTTTCCCTTTCACCCCATGGTCAAGGTGACATGCCATGGATTTGTATCCATGATGCTGTAGGATCCATCACTCAAATTGTTTTGTCATTGTCAGCAGCATGAGGGACCTCTGTTGGATTCAGTCGTCTTGGTTGCCATGACAGGGAACAGCTGCTGTTTTTTTATCTTACCTACATGACAGATTTGTTACCCCAGCAGTATGCAAACTCTTTGAAAAGTAATAGCACAAAAATACATTCATTTAGAATAAAATAAGCCAGAGCTTTAGTGGTGTAGAACAGTGTGAATTCTAAACCTGTTAAATATAGCTCCTGTTGCCTTCATCCCCCTGTGTGTTTGCTTCACTCCCAGCCCCTTTCAAGGAGCCTACAATCACTCCCCCTGGTGTGAAAGGAGTGCACTCAGAGATACTTTAAAATAAAGCTTGTTTTCCTGAAACACAGAAGGTGTGGGTGTCAGAGGCAAAATGCTCTGATAACCTGCTTAAGCTGCTGGAACAGTGTTGCTGGACACACAGGGGGCTCAGGGACAATCAGGTTGAAGGGAGGTTTTGATAACATAAAGGAATTTTTGATAGTGGCTGTGGCTTGTCCTTCTCACATGTGTTTGGCCAGATATACAGTGTGGGGAGAAAATGTGGCAAAAATGCAAATATTGCCATGGAGATCACTGAAGATGAGGTCAAAGAATGTCTGAGAGAAATGAATAAATGTTGAATAAATGTCTTATACCAGGGGAATGGTGTAAAAGTGAAAATTCACATGAACCTTGCTGCTGCAGTTGTTTCCAACAGCTTCTGTGTGTAAAGGTGTGAGTGGATGACTTCTGTGGGTTTTACCAGGTATAGATTGTGTATGTGTGATAAATCGTAGAGGAGACAATCAGAGAAAACTGTTGTCTCCTGAGAAGCACTTGGAGCAAATCTGTATTGTAGTGGTATAAAATAAACAGTTATATGTTAGTTTTGATAGTCTTGTCCACTAGGAATAAATATGTTTTTAAACCTAGTAGGATTCCATCACTTTGCATAATGTACTGGAAGTACAGTCAGTGGAGTAGAAATAATTAAATGAAAAGAGAGTGGTTGATGGTCCTTTAATCTTTTTATGTGCAACATAAATGCCAAAGTAAAGTACACAACCCTAATAGCTACTTAATGGCCATGCAGGATGTTGTGCAGTGGGCAAATAACTCTGCAAAGGAAGAACTGCTGCAGAAATCCTTAAAAAAGGCACGGAAGAAAGCAACACAAGCTTTGATTGAGTGAAACTAGGAAACAGATTGGAATGGGATATCACCTTATCACTGCTGTGCTTGACTGGGCAGAAATAACACAAAATCACCTTTTATTATCTTGGGAATGTCTTCGAGATCTCTGGTGATCAAAGGCATCATCTGGGGCTTCCCAGTGTCTGTAACCTCACTTGGATAAGGGACTCTCTGAGGTTGTGTTCATGGCTACAGCTGCAAACTGCAGAGCTGAATAAATCTTGAGCTGATTTCTGTTTTCAGACTGATGTGTGGATATGACAGGAGATCTCATCATCTCTAATTGCTGTTGCTTATTCCAAGTGGTTCTTGCTGCTTCAGGATGTTGAAAATGCCAAAAGTTAGGTCTGCTTGGTAGTTTTCTAAAATGTCTTCAGTCTAAAGAGCCGCTTATGGAGGAGGGCAGCTTGAAATGTTGATTTGTGCAGTGAAGCAAAAATTCCAGTGAGCAAAATTTCAATCAAAGTTTAGTTTGGAAATGTATTTATTAGCTCTGATAATGGAGGGAAAGAAAATAGATCCATAAGTATAGTTTCTACAATAGAACCAAAATAAACCAGGAGAGACTTTGGCCTGGGAAGTGTCCTCTGTGATTTTTCATCAATCAAAAATGTACATTTAATTTACACTTAATTTATAAAATTTAGAGGCTGTCTTCTCCTCTCTATATTTTGTACTTTCCACAAAGATGATGAGGCCTTTTCTTTTCTTCCTCTGATTTCTAATCTCCTGATTTTTTGGGTAAAGAAGTCCATTTCATTAGATCTCTAATTATGTTTTCAGGAAACTCCTCATTTCTCTGTTTTTTTGGCTAATGACCACTCTGCTTCACTTTATCTTGAAGCAAAATATATGATGGCTTTTATTGCTTCAGGAATAAAGCAGATGGCATTCAGCACAACATCTGGGGGGAAAAAGACTTCTCAGCTCTTTGAAGTGCTTTTAGTAAAGTAAACACTGTTAAGATGAAATGATGGATTGCTGGCTTTACCTAGAAGATCCCTGGATGGAAGGCAGGTTGTTTTAGTTTCTACCTATTTTGAGTGTTTCGTATCTAGAGACAGGAGTAGAAATTGATATGTGCCAGCAGTATTTCAGTTTATGACATTTTGTGGAGAAAAATCTTCAAAAAATCAGTGTTATTCTTACTTCAGTTCTGGGAGGAGCACCCTGATCCCTACTCCTAAAAACACCTCAGTGGAGCTGGGCTGCTGCTGTCAACACACAACATTGAAATTGATTTTTGTGATTACAGGCCAACAAAACAAATCAAAATGTATCTGAAGCTGGCAGAGCTGCAGTTTGCTCTAAATCTCACACTGTGAATAGCAAATCTACCTTTATCTGCCTCATTCCCGTTACCCTTTTCTAGATGAGACCTCTTCTCTTAAAAATATTATCTTAAAACTTTGACATCATAATGTTCTTGAGGTGACAAGTTGTCAACTTCAGGTTATGTGCTGAGGAAGGAGATTATCTAAAAGCAGTTATTTGTCCATTTTCTCCCAAAATGCTGGTGGTGTATGGCAGTAAGTTGAGGTGCCCTAGCAGTCCTGTGAAGAATAATTAGACAGTGATGCATGAAAGAGTGGTTGTTTAACCAGTTGGATCTTTCTGAGTGTCAAAAGAACTCATCAAGCTGTGCAAATCATTATCGCTGTGAGGTGATTATGTCTTGTGCTGTCTGTGTGTGGGATTAGGGTAAATAATGAAATGGGATTTTTTAATGATATATTTGGAGGATTAGATTGCATGGCCTCTTTGTGGATTAAGTTTGGATATGCTGAGATACAATTTATATGTGAGAAGGAGATAAAGGAGAGGGAGCAGGGGGAGAAGGTGGGGGTGTGATTATCAAGCACAGAGAGATGCTTAATCCAGGTGGGCTTAATGCACTCAATTACATTTTTAGAAAGGAATAAACCTACTAAGTAGAGATCTCAATTACGTGCATCCCATCTTTGAGACACTACTGCAAACCAAAAAATCACAAATCCAAAATCTCTCCCACTTCCCTTCATTTATCTTTTACCATTCAAATTTAAGAGGTAACAAAGTCCACAATATAAAAGCTTCTAACAGGTCAAGGCTGTATTTTCATATTGCAGGTTTGAGAGTGGGTTTGGGAAGTTTTGTAAGTCAGTTGAGAGGTTCAAGCTTTTTATATCATTTCTCTTTAAGAAATGCCCAGACTATTTGATTTCTTCAGTCATAACATTTTACAAATCTCATAAGTAAAAATCCTGTAAGTGCAAAGGTGCAGCATAATTCCTTTTTTCTTATTAGTTTATAGTCATTAAGCAGGATACATAATGAAGTTTCAGGAATATTTCAGTCTTAAGAGAATTCATTTTCATATCACTGCTTGCTTCCAAGAATCAGTAATTTAGGCTTGCAGAAAGCATCTGGAAATTACAAGTTTATTTTGCCATTCCTGCTTTTGTAATCTTTGGGCACCTTGGAAATGGAATTTGACATTTCTATAACAATCAAACAAACATACATTTTTATCATTAAATTTACAAGCTTAAAGCTCAGTTGCTTTTTCAGCTGTACAACTTTCACCAGTTTTATTGCCTGCCTTTGGTGTTGTTGTCTCTGGGATGCTGTTTGCACTCCCTGTGCCTCAGGTACCTCGTTCTTTAAATTACAAAGCTTTTCTGAGGAGAAACTTCATGAATGTTGACCCACAGCAATAGGCTGATCTTTCATGTAATCAATTTCAGGGATGATTTTCACTTCTATTTAGGCAATTTCATCCTAATTGCATTATTTGAATTATGTTATGTTTAATTTTTGTAATATTTGTATTGCAAGTATTTATCCTACAAGTGCATGTCCAGATATTATTCCAAATTTCTGTAGAATTATATACTTCTTTAAACCTTCACTGGATTTTGGGGAAAACTGGACAAACCACTCTTCAATTTAACCAATGCACAATTAAAAACCATCCAATTTTCTGGTGATCCATTCACAAGGGTTTCAAAGGGTGTTATAAATAAAACTTCAGTTTCTGTCACAGAAGAACTCAAAAATCTTAACTTTGAAAACAATTTTACTGTCACATTTAAAATAAATTCTTAATCTAGATTCAACTAAGTGGTGAAAAATGAAACTTGAAAGGATCTGGCTTGAGGTGTAGATAAAAGATTGTCAGATTTGAAAAGGAAGACCTACTTTCTACTCCTTTTTGTGAAGACTTCAGCAGATGAAGAAAAGGTATTAAGTGAAATTGTAAGGACTAGCAAAGCAAAAGCTAACAGAAAGGATAATATATATATATATATGTGAAGCTGATTTTTAGTAGGATCTTTTAGTGTTCTTAATGTAATATAATGCCCCCTCCCCTTTTTTTCCCCCCTCATTCTGGTTTTGCATCCTATGAATTTGAATCTAATTAATCAGACTCTTTTGCCAGTGGTGGCTTAGTGTCAGCAAGGAGAACCTCAAGCAGGTAAAAACCCAGTTCTCTGTCTCCTGAGTGCTTCTTCCAGTAGATGTTCCCAGTATAGATGGAGAGTGCTCAGCTGTGGTCTAGAAATACCACATTAATCATTTGAGAGGCCTTTTACTGCACAAGTGTGTTTCCTCCTCCTCAGTTCCTCCTGTTTGAGGTCTAATTGCAATGTTTATTGGCAGAAATTGCATTAATTTCAAGTAGATTTGGCACGGGCACTGCACATTGCCATACAGGTAGCACAGACGGCCCATCTCCAATCTGTGCTCCAGACTTGGAGCAGCACTGTTTATTCAGTCACCTCACTTTTTATATAGAATGACAACCACTTGGGAGACATTTTCAGCAAAATGTGACACAGACAAGCAGAACTCAACAAAATTGTCGTAAGAATTTGAAAGCTGTGGTTTTCTTCAGTGTTTTATCAGCTCATTCTTCAAGAGTAAGGAGAATTGGAAAAAATAACAGGGTAGTAACACTAAGTTCAGATAGTCTGAAATAACTCTCAAAACATTGGTTCAGAATCACCTGCACAGCCCCTGTTCCACAGCTTTGGAAATTTTCCTGTGGGACATGAAATAGGAACAGGTTGAGTCCAAAGCAGGGAGAATGGGGCTTGGGAAGGGCCTGGAGTAGCAGAAGTGCCTGAGGGAGGTGGGAGGGATTAGTTCAGCTGGGGCAAAGGCTCCAGGGGAACATTCTGGTTCTCCACAATTCCCTGACAGGAGGGGGCAACCAGCTGGGATTGGGCTCTGCTCCCAGGGAACGAGGGACAGGACAAGAGGAAACGGCCTCAAGTAGTGCCAGGGGAGGTTCAGATTGGATATTAGGGAGAATTTCTTCATGGAAAGAGTTCACAGGCATTGGAACATTGGTACTGGAACTCAAGATAATTAAAACCCATGTGGATGTGTCACTTGGGGACATGGGTTGGTGGTGGCCTTGGCAGTGCTGGGAGAACATTTGGATTCAGTGATTTAAGAGGGCTTTTCCAACCTTAATGATTCCATGATCCTATAGCTCTGTGATCAGTAGAGACCCAGCTGTGCCTGAGCTGTGTGCTGTGGTTGCACATGGATGTTTAGTATTGTATTGATCAGAAATTATATTTACATCAATTGTTTTAAGGCTCATTAGCCCTTTAATGCAGATCAAAACTTTCACTGTCTTATTACTCATCAACATGACTCAAATGAAGTCTCTTTGACCAGAGAGAAGTTTTCAGGTCCTGTGGATTTTCATGGCAAACAAATGTGTGGCATCAACTCCATTTGTGTTTTGCACCAGTTACTATCTGACTTCATTGTGTGCTCGTTACGTGAGAAGTATTTTTATTGCATTTCCTTTTTTTTTTTTTCTCCCTCTTATAAGCAGTGAAAGAGTGGGTTTAAAAAAATCTAAAGGACTATTGTTTTTAGAACACGGCAACAAAATATAGAAGTGATAGCTGTAGCACATTTCTAATAGCTGGGCTGAATCATATTTTGTTCCTCTAATGACATGCGTAATTGCTCCAGGTTTTCAGGCGTCCTTCAGCCGCACTTATTTAGATTAGTGACTGATGCATTTCCATGGAAACCTGCAGCAGGGGGAAAAAAACCCTCTTGGTACAGCGTGGAACTGAAGGGACGTGGGCTTTGAGCCTTGTGTAAAACAAGGCTTCTTGATTGTGGTCACCTTGGTTTGGGGTTTTTGTTGTAGCTGCTCTCTGCAAAGGAAGGGGAGTTGCCAGCAGCGCTTTGTGTAGCAATTTGGAATGCTTGTCAAATCCTACATTCCTTGATAAGCTTCAACTTTCTGAGTGTAGTTGAAGAAGTGCACTTTGAAATGAAATGTCTGGGGTGTTTTTCTCTGTGAGGATGCAGAAGCACCCAAACCCCAGGTAAGCTGGTGAGAAACTGGCTGGGAAGTCAAGGTCCAAGAATGGAGTTAATTTTGGAGGTGTTGTGTGGAGCTGTAATGAAGCATCACTGAGTTTGGAAGTGCTAGTAGCAGGAATGGAAAGGTTTTATATGACCTCCCTCACTAAAATGCGGGGAAAATAGAATCACTTTTAAAAACTTTGCACAGTACTGTTGCTATCACAATATCTGGTACAAACTTTATATCCATTGCCTAACATATAATATCTGATTTTTAGTGCTTTCTTGGAAAACTTGATTCTCAGCATTCTCAGCAATTTGTTCTAATTTCCAGGAGTGTTTAAGGTTGCAACATGGATTTTCAAATGTGTTCATTTAAAGTAATTGCCCTTATATATCTACACAATGGCAAGTAAGGGCAAGTGCTTTCGATATTTTTTAAAATGTTTTTGGTTTGACTCCTTTCCTGCTGCAATCATCCTAACTATTTGGAATACTGGTGTAGGTTCTCTTGGAGTAAGCTCTCAAACCAATGGTGATACTTTCTCCAATCTGAATATTAATTATCCTGTGGCCTGGCTCTGAATCCTGTGTTAGTATCTCTAACCATATCTATAAATGATTTTGATATTTATATACGTTATTTATTTTCTTGTATCTATACATAGCCACATCTATATATTCTGATAGAGCACCACAAGTTCAGTTGCTAAAGTCTGGTACTCCTCTTAAAAGTGATGTGGTGTTTCTAAGGAATTTTTCTCTTGTGTTTTTGAATTTGTAGTTGAATGTTTTATTTTAGACGCATACAACAGCGTGGTGAGGCAGGAGTCCTTCCTGGTGAGCAGGGAACTTCCACATTCACATCCATATCCACATCTACATCCATATCCACATCCACATCCACATCCACATCCCATCCACATCCACATCCACATCCACATCCTATCCGCATCCGCATCCGCATCCACATCCACATCCACATCCCATCCACATTCACATCCACATCCACATCCACATCCCATCCACATCCAATCTCTTGTTCCACCCTCATCTTCCCCTCTCTGGGTCCTGTGTAAACATGGGTACCACATTGCTTAGCAACATTCTGCTTTGAGCTATTTGTTCTCTATGACTGGAGTTATAGCATTAAATTATAAGTTATTCTGAGGCCCTTACAGTGGAAGTTGCAACGTGTTGCTCTGTTTTTTGGGTTTCGGTCATGTTTTATCTACAGTGAAAATCAGATTGAGAAGTCCATGTGCACAATCAAGGCAGAGGAAATAAAAGGGAGTGCTGTGGAGAAAAAGATCATGAGGTTCTAGGAACTTCCCACGTATCTCCCATGCTCAGCAGCTTCTTATGTATTCAAAATTTTATCTATTATTGAAGGCAGAGAATTTGACAGATCATTGATCCTGAGTACAGCTGGCGAAGATTTAGACTTGAATGAAGCTTCTTGTAAGGGAGGAAATTGAAGGGAAACATTTGTATCACCATTGATGATAAAAGTCTGTAATAACTCTGGCTGAAACTTGCTGTACATGAAAATTAATGATTTTTGAAATTAAATAGAAGAATGGCTTTCCAGGGCCTGTTTTTCCTTACTCAGCCCAAAATAATTTCCCATCTGTTCTTTCCAACTCAGAATGCTCAGTGACCTTCTCCCAAGCAGCTGGTTGCCTTTGTGGGGCTGTAAACATGTCTCAGGTAGGAACAATCCCTGTCATGCTGAGCAGACCACAGCTCCTGCCACACAAGCAAAGGCAGAGTTCCTTCACAAACCTCTAATGGAATTTCCCTAAATTTAATGCAAAAGAAAAGTCATTAAGCCAGGTTTCAGCTGTTACCTGCCCTTTGCTACAGGCCATCACTTTGGGTTACGCTGCTGCCATCAGTGAAAACACTGATATTTGCAGGAAATATTTGAACTGTTTGCTGGGAGGATGAAAAATGTGAAATAAGGTGTTATGATTAAAAACGTTCGTACCCTGAGTCAGTTCTAAAGAACTGGAACATTACACCACCTGAGCTTTGTAAGTGAACAAACCATCCTGACCTTCAGGATAAATAACATTTGCAACAGATGATAGTGCCAGCTGGCAGCTCATCAAGTCTTCTTTGTTCTCCCTGAATTTGGAAACCAAGATGTCTTTATTTATGTGTGCAGGAGCACTTCAGGATTGACATGGAGAGCTGTTTTTTATGATGCAGATGTACATACTGTAAGGCCACAATTAAAGGTTAGGCAAAGTGCACCGAAGTTGCTTTGTTTTGGCCTAACTTTGTAAAAGCTGGGTATTTCAGCAAGGATCAAACTAGGTGCACATGGGCCAAAGCCATGTCCAGCTGCTAGAAACTCTGAGGTCAACATCCAGCTTTTTACAAGCTCTTCGCTCTTTTGCTTTAAGATGCATTTTACTCTGTGAATCAAAGAGGGAATAACAATCTTTCCCAATTAATTTCCTTTGATGAGATCACCCAGAGCTGTGTCCATGCTTGTCCCAGACGGAGTGGCTTAATCCTCTGCATCAGCTGAGACCATGGACACAGAGCTGCCACGGATGGGTTGGAAATGAGGGGCAGAGGGAATGGAGACCCTCAGAAGCCCAACAGGAGAACTTAGGGAAAGATCAAGCAACCATTACCAAATTCTGAAAATATTCTGCAAATGAGGGAAGAGCTGTAGAATTCCAGAATTGTACAAAGAGCTGGTAAAGTTGTTAGGACAGCAAGAAGAAAATGCCTCCACAGCTACTTGCTGGGGTTTTATTTTCCAGGTATAAGTATGCTTTTTGTTAAATTAAAGGGAAAACTGATGACATGAGAAACACTGTTCTTTCACAACTGCCTCTCTGGCAGGTCCAAGTTGCATATTCAGTTTTTAAGGTTTCTCCTGCAAACAAACTTGCTGATTCACTCCACTGATCAGCCATTTCAGCATCCTTTGTGGGTAAATGAATTCACTATATTCCAGCTAATCTCCCTCTGTGGATGAAGGACTGAATCAACACACAGTCTTCCTTTCTTTTTCTGAAAATAAGATTTAGTAGGGAAAAAAAAAAAAAGAAAGGCAGGAGGACATCCAAAGATTTGTTATTCCAGTCAAGTTGTCCTTGAGACATTTTTATGCTTATTCTCAAATCTGAAAAACTTCAAAAACCACATAAGATTTGCTATTTCACAGCTTTAACTGGAAGAAAAATTGGTTGAGAGCATCACATCCACTGAACAGGGGGCTTAAAAAAAAATAAAAATCATCCACACATTGAAACAGAAGAAAGCGAACCAGGAATTAAAAGTTTTCATTAATTTACCATTTATAATGCCTTCATCATATGTTTCTTTTCTCTTGATCCTCACAGTTTATCCCTTCAAATGAAGCATCAATGTTTTAACCTCAGATCTGCAAAGATATAAAAACATAATTGTAGTTGCTTCTGAATTCTTGGGTGGTACATACTGCAGATTTCACTTTCATGAGTTTTTATAATGCTTTATCAGAATCAATGATCAAACAGTCAATAGAGAAAATTTCCTTTTCTATTTCTTCCTCCCATTTTTTGTACTTTTTTTTTTTGAATCTATAATCCCACTCTGTGTGAATTGGAGGAGAATCCCTAAACTTTGTCTTTCCTATGGCTCAAATGAAATGCTCAAAGAAAGCAATAAGAAATGTCATGTTAAGCAGTTGTATCATAGGACTGAAAAAACTCAATTATCACCATTTTAATGTACCATATTGAATAGAAAATCCAGTTTTGATGAGTCTCCATTTTCTAAGGGGAAAAGGGAATAAGTAAAATAAGTTCCTGAGACTTCACAGTTTGTGGTATGAAGAATATTTTTATCTTTTAATGTGATTATTTTCTGGAGCAACATTTGGTATGGCAGATATTTTGCATACACTTGGGACAGAAAAATGCATGCTCTTCTTAGTGATGTTTTCAATCCCATGGACTTTTTCTCCACCTTTTCTTATGGGCAAATTTGGATCAATCTAAGGAAGAACCCATAAGATAGGAATCCTGTCTTGCTGCAAACCAGCACAAGTGTCCTCGAATTGTGAATTTCTGCTGACTTTATTATTAGACTGCTTTCCTCGGCTTTGAATAACTTCTGGTCTGACCCTCAGCATAAATGCTTGGGAAAGGGTTTTTCCCCCAAGGAAGGGGAAGGTTCAGAGGGAAGGCCTGAACAGCTGCCACTGTTCTGGGTGTTGCACCTGGAGAGAGCTGTACCTGAACTGCTCTGACAAAGAACATCTCTAATTGTCTGTTGGGAGTGAAACATCTCCCAGGTCTGTCACTGGGGAAGAGGGAAGCAAGAAGGAAAAGCTGCATGTTTTGGGGTTGGGATAAAACCCATCTTTACCTACCAGTGGTATGTGGGGAGAGCCTGCTGCTCCCCGTTGTCTCCCAGTATCTCAGCACCAATTCTGCAGTTCACTCCTATTTGCTCTGTTCATCCTGGACATGCTGGTGACTCTGAGCCTTTCCTGGAGTGCTGGCAGGGCTCTGACAACATCCCTGCTGGCAGAGCGTTCCCGCGCAGTTTCCTTGGAAACACGGCGCAAAATGCCCTGCCAGGAGCAGCAGGGAGGAGAGGAGGAATGGAGACCGCTGCTTTGGGAGTTTCCCCCCTCCCAGTTCTTTACCCTTCCAAAGCAATATCAAATATGTAAGCAACCTACTCCAAGCAGGAACACCAGG
The DNA here is from genome assembly GCA_018697195.1 of Certhia americana. Classification (NCBI taxonomy): domain Eukaryota; kingdom Metazoa; phylum Chordata; class Aves; order Passeriformes; family Certhiidae; genus Certhia; species Certhia americana. The sequence continues at coordinate 2,085,871 of CM031861.1, read as the reverse complement.
GTAGGACTGGCTGCTGGAACAGGCCCACAATTGTTGCGTGGGCTGAACCTGGGCATGAGTGGCCTAGTGTGGTTTAGAGTCCAAAATTTATTTCTTGCTTTTCATGGCAGTGATCTTTCAGCTTTTGATACTGTCTGCAAGATCTGTTGGAGCCCCGTGGTCACTTAGGAGGCTGAGACAGGGAATCTCCGGGAAGTCCTATGTCCATTTGGAGGAAAGCCCTCACCACTCCTGAGGTGGAGAAAGGAGGAAATGTTCTCCACCTACACTTTCTCAGTGCTCACCCCTCTTTGAACTCCATAAATTATATTCTGGAAGGGCAGGGTTTGAGCCTGTTGCTCACTGAGATGTCTGCAACAATAAATGACTCTAATAAAGAAACAGCTGGGGCTTTATTATTTGGATTGCTGCTATTGCCCAGGGCACACAGCTTATTTCTGCTGCAGCTCCACTGGCTTCAGTGGAAAATGGACCAGGAAAAAATTGTTGTGTTCTTATGGTATTTGCTCTGGTAAAGTATGGGCTCCTCAAAAGATCTAGAAATTTCAAGTGATATCCCAAAGTTTCTCTCTTCTGTCAATATAAAGGAAACAGGACCATTTTTGCAAACCCTGGTGTTTTGTTCTACCTCTTAGAAAAACTTTTTGAACTGATCCAACTTGATGTAGTGACTTTTCATCTTGATGTGGTGACAGATGTTCTTCTTACTAAGAATGCAGTATTATTAAAATAATTATCTACATTAAAAGAAAACTGCTAAATAATGTTTTTCTAGATCATATCTTCTTGCTGGTCTTTCTAATCTGTCTGCCACCAAGTTTAAGAAGAAATCCTCAAAATATTCTGTGGGTAAAAGCTTCTTAAATGATTTTTGGGTTGTTAGTCTTAGGTGGTCCTAACTTGCAGTAAAGCATTTTGATAAAGAGTGCTGGTCTTAAGAAAACCTTAAAAAATAGGAATGGGTACAAATCCAGGGAAACCTGGAGCTAACCCCTGGGTGCTAATATACCTATAACAGTGTTACTATGCTATATTTGGCTTGAATTCAGAACAGCATTTGTTAGGCATTTGCCTATGGGTTCTTTGTGTTCTTTTGTCAAGTCAGAGAATGGAACCCTTTTCCTTTTTCAGTCCCCAGTTCATTCTGATGGCAGACTCCTGGTGCTCCCTCCCTGCTCCTGGGTGTCAGCTGTGTAATAGGGCAGCCTGGGGTCTGAGGCAGAGGTGAGGGAAAGAGGGTAATTAGAGAACTTAACACAGCAGCCTGGGAAAATGCTACTGAGCTTCGAGTTTAGAGACTTGCAAAGCTTCTGTTTTCCCAAATAATCCCTGACTGAACATGGAGGAGTGGGGGGAAACAGAGGGGAGCAGATCCAAGCTGCAGCTGGAGTGCTGGCTCTGCAATCCTGAGGAGCTGAACAAATCTCTGTGTCTTGCTGTGCTTTCCCATCCTTCCCACCCACTTTGTATTCCTTATAGCACTGAAATATCATGCTATAGAAAACAGATTCTGCAGGGGGAACATCTGGCTCCTTAAGGCTCAAGCAGTTGCTTTAAGATTTAAAAATATTCTTCATCATAATTTATTTCTTGTAATCATTTCTGAGGGACTTCTGAGAACAGGCCAGGGGGAAACTCAAAGTGGACTCCAGGTTTATGATTTTCTGTGTTTTTTCTGTTTATGTCTCTTGTCATGAACCTGGATTTTAGAATGGCATGAAAAGAGTGTTGCATGATGGGGAACAGACTGCAATTTGTGCAGTAGGAGCAGGAATTTGGGGTAAAGGAAAGGCCTTTCAGGCAGAAAATACAGCTTGCAGGTGAGTGACAAAGGGACAAAAGAAGCTAAACTATCAAGTAGAGTTCATATTATAAAAAGGATTTTCTCCCTCTCTGGACATCCTATAGGATGGAGGCTGGCTGGTCTCCACAAAATATATATAAATGTAAATATTTCTGGTTTTTTTCTAGTACTGCTTTTCTTGGACCTAGTCAACTGGTGCACAGCTCTGAAGAAATAACTTTCTCACTCTTTTAGCCAGCTGGAATTTCTCTATATTATGGACGTGTTTGTATTTATGCCTCCAACTGGGGGCACGATCCACTTACGTGTCAGCTGCACTGGTTAAAGCAAGGAAATACACATTTTTCCCACCCTTTTTCCTAAAGTCTGCCTCCCAGGACTTTCTCCTGCTCCTTGGCTGTGTCCAAAGCCCTTCTATCCTGCTCTGATGTTCTTTTTCTCTCTGCAGGCTCTCAGACATTTGACAGCACCAATGTCTCAGTCATTCGTACCATCCTTTAAAAACTGTGCCACAGAGGTGCTGTGCCTTGAGGGCTCTGTCTGGCTGAGAGAATTAATGAAATCTGTTGGGATTGTGTCAGTCTGTCCTTCCATGGAGAGTCCCTCAGCTGTGCAGATGAGACTTTCATGGTCGTAATCTAAACCAGTAACTTTTCCTTCTGATTGTTGATGTCTCTTAGCTAAACCAAAGGTGATTTCATTGGAGGGCCAACCTATAGTTAGGCAAAAAATATTGATTTGGATATTCTGGCTATTTTCACAACTTTTCGGACATCTGTTGCAGACTTTTCTCCTTTCTTTCTTTTTTCTATTTTGTCTCTTAGCTATAAAAGAGGCAAATATTGGAGGCAAAAGTTTTTGCCACTGAGAATGTACGTGGAGCTTTAAAACTTGTGAATGATGTGATTCATGATCTCCAAGAAGTTCTCCTTATTCACTTGATGTGTCTGATGTGATAAAAGAGTATCTCCAAAGCCAACATTCTTTTCCCCAAATACCTTGAAACTACGTTCATTCACTGTGAGGGAATATAAACAAATACTTCAGCACTTGATTAAGAAATACTGAAGTATTGAAAATTCTTTTTTCTTTGTGCAGAAACACGAATAGATAGAACAAAGAAGCTGTTTAGACACTACACAGTGGGATCCTATGACAGCTTTGATGCTTCAAGGTAAGAATTTTTTCTTTTGGTTGCAATCTGTTTACAAAACCTCCCAGGTTTTATTTAATTGTTCATTTTGGTTTAGTCTTTGGAGGGGAAGAGGGAAGCAAATCACTAAACAGAGCTTCTGAGGGTACCACTTGACTTCTAAATTGTTTTTTATTGACGTTTACTTTGTATGGGATGGGTATAAAAAATTTGGGAGCAGTGAAGTCGTGAGTTTCACTGTTTAATTTTGGGAGCAGTAAAAGAGATTTGTTGCTCTGAACAGTAACTTTGGAACCTGAGTAGAACTGAAGCTGCTGGAAATTAGAAATTAGATTATTTATTTGTGGAGAATTCATGATTTTTAAGCAGGTTCTTCTCCCCCATGAATATACCTTGAACATACAGCTGATTGCTGGTAGAAAGGATGACCTTTAAAACACAGAACGTCAGTTAGCTTTTGGTGTCTTGAGGAAATTTTGGTGGCATACTGGAATTATTATGCTTTCCTCCTGAAGGTCCAATTACAGCTTCAGTTTGCTTTTTTTTTTTTCCTCTTTGTTTTCAAGGAAAACACATTTATTGTAGGAGAAAAACTCTGAAATGTGTAAAGCAATGGCAGCATTTCATGTAGCACAGTATTAAAAAATAGAAGTGGTAACTGTTGGTTTTGTGATCTCAGACTTTGTTCTGAGGTTCAGGCATAGTTTCTATGTGAGTTGGACAATTTGGGGAGGGAGTTCCCAGTTGGACATGATGTGATTGACTGGGCAAGTCTGATGATGGTGAAGTTGTCAAGAGAAGTTGTGAGCCCATTCTCTGAGACAAGTTCTGCAGAGCAGACTCACTGGTTACTGGGCACATTTACAGTGAGAAGAGTTGGCTTTTTGCAAGGTTCTTTGAGTGATCATCAGTCTGCAAAATCCATATCCTTGTCTCTGTATTTCAATGTGAATGGATAGGCTTGTTTCTGCAAAAAAGAGAAGCTGTGTCTGCTGCATGTTGCCTCAGAGATATCAAATAGTTCTACTTGGAAACCTCCTGCTACTTTCTAACAACAGATTTTTGCACTAGAAAATATAAATTCCATCAAAGCCTTCCTTTTAACTCCCTTTTAAATTTTTTTTTAATATACTTAATTTTTTTTTTAGGTTGTTGGTTTATTTCTCTATTGTTTTGAGGTTTTTCTCCTAAAGGTGTTGGTTCGTGCAGTGCAACAATAAAACTCTCAAAAAATGTACCTTACTGAGCAGGAGAGAGAACCAGGATAAAATGAACATTTTTACATCCTTATATAAATTAGTTATGAAGTGTGTCTGCAGTTGGTATCTATTAATTGTCTGAGTAGAGAAAGGGAAAGCAACAGAGTTTTCCGGGAAGGTCTGGGAAAAAAACTCTTTTTGAGTTTCCACAGAGAATCTGAGACCCAGTGGATCCATTTGGAAGGGTAATAATGGAAGTTGAGAGAAAAAGGTAGGAGGAGGCAGAATGTGAAATTCCAAGAAATACAGTGGAAAGGTAGACTTGCTTAACACATTTTTTTTTCAGCAAAGTGTGGTAAATCTAGAATTTTTGTCAAGTAACACCAGGGAAACTAAAAAACCAATAACACACCAAGTTGTGTTTGAGGTCCTTGACTGACGCTGCAAATCAGCTTTTTGTACCTCTGAACGGTGATTTCACTGGTGCTTGCGTATTGCTGCTAAAGCAAAAAGAATTTGAATTTCAGAACCTGTCTGGAGATTAATGTCTCCTAGTGGGACATCCAGATTTAATTCCTGGGCTTCTTCGGGGAGGGGAGTTATTCAAAGAGGCAAACAAGGTGTGAAAGTGAGAGCAATTTTTGATATTGCCAGATTTGTATTGCTTTGATTACTTTCTCTGTTCCCATTTCGTCTCAAAGTCGGGGAAGAATACATTAGAACAGATTTAACGCTGGCAGCAAAGGTTTCATAAACATTTGTCAGAAGGCAATTGTGCCTCTGTGCTAAGAACAGCTCTGAATCCAAAGTATTAACAAAGCTGATCCAGTTCCTTTCTGGAGATGATGTGGGGGAGTGAGGGGAAGTGTCTGCTCCCTTCTCTCTTTCCTTCTCCCTCCCAAAGGGCAAAAATTGCTGAGTAGAAACACTCTGTTCAGAAATCTATATTAATGGGCTTATTCACATGCAGGAAAATACATTGTACGTGGCATTTTTCATCTTGAGGAAAATGTGCAGCTTGAGTAATGGAGGTTCATTAAATGCTATTTCAGCTTTGCATAAGAGATCAGTTATTCATACATTAACTTCGGGAAAATGGGGAGGATGCTAACTAATGTGGAGAAAGGCACTGAGGCTTGCTTGCCCATGCAAATAGTCACTAAATATCATACAAATATAATATAATATTTGAAACTACCAGCTCTGATGTATTATCTGCTTTAAATGCTAATGACATACCCTCGACAGGGAAGAATTTCTTCTTTCTGTCTATCGTCTTTCAGTTCAAATTCCCACTCCTTGTCCTAAAGAGCAGATACACCACTGAAACTGCAAGGAGATAATGCAAGGCTGCTATGCCACGTCTCTGAAGTTTTCTTTCTTCCCTGGATTTGTCAGCAGTTAACTCAAATGAAATTTTTTGTATGGTGTAAATGAGTTAATTCATCAAGGTTGAATTCCAGTTTAATAACAGAAAGTATTACTAAGACATAGAATGGATGTTCAAATGAAAAAAATAAACAAAAGCAACCTTTATTTTTTAAAAACTCAAAGCTAAGGTAAACCTTTAGAAATGATCATTTTTAATCTGCTTTTTAACTGATGTGAGGGAATTGATTAATTCATTCAAGATGGGACAGTGGACTGCTCAGTCAGGAAAATATGTGGAATTAATTAGTTGTTTAATTTCAAATGTAAAATGTTATCACCCTTTTAAATGGAATGGGACTGATAATACAGTGATGACTTAATTTTATACTCTGGAAACATAAATAATATGAGGCAGTGTGATGCTATGAAAAAATTATAAACTTGATGTGATGGAAAACATGATCCATTGCCTCCATGAATTTGGGAACTTTAAGGCATGTTGGTGGAAACTTTTCCTGCTGCATTCATTGCATCATCTCCCACCAGCAGCAGAACAGGGCAGCAGCAAAAGTCAATAGCACAATTGAATGCCAACCTCAGGGCTATCAAAATGTGCATAAATGGGAGCTCTCCTGCCTTTTCTGTGTCTTTCTTCCCAGAATTATGGATTTTCACATGCGGGTTTTTCTCCAGATGCTTTAACTGGTTCCAATCCCTGCATGGGAGAAGTTTTCCTGGTGCCTTTCCTTGATGTCCCGTGGCTGCAGCAGTATTAAGGAGCTCACAGGAGAGGATGTAATGACAAATAACCTTTTCCAAAGGCTGGTTGCCACCGCATTAATGACAGGACCAAATTGATTTGCCTTATGGTTTTTGTTCTGTTTTTCTGGAGGAAGGCAGAAGGTGTAATCTGTAAAAACTTAATTAAAAGTTTCATTCATTAACCTTACCATCCCTACTTGGAGTCAGGTGGCAACACCCGTGTCCCACGAGTGTAGAAGCTGAGAGGAGCAACTCTTCAAAAGCCAATTTACATGCAAACACCTAATAAAAACCAGAGAGATTCTTCTCAGATATTCTTTCCAGGCCATTCTCTGGTGCTGTTGTCACCTGCACTGTTGGATAGATCAGCCTAAGCTTTAATCCTGAGTAGCTCAGAGAGACTCCTTGGCACAGCTGAAGCTGTCTGCCCCTGTAACTCAGCATGCTGTGGAGAGCTTGGTTATATTTTAAATTTTTTTTAGCCCACAGAATGTGCCTGTTGGATACCTTTGTCCCAAAGTTGTGATGTAAGTGATGCTGTCTTGGCAGTTTAAGCAATCGGTGTGTTCCACATCTCTTTTTAGTGGAAGCTCTCAGTCTGATGCAGAAATACTTTCTTCTGGTTTGAGATCTGGCTTCATGTGGATATTTCACATAAATAATCCTCCCTCTGGAGAACTGCAGTTGTTCATGTCTTTAAATGTAGATTTAAAAATAATAAAATATAAATTTAAAACAGATGGAAAGTTTTGGTGGAATTCTGGCCATTGCAAGATGAGGAAAGTAAAACTGACAGGGAGCAAAGGGATTTTCTCCTGGTTATGGCAGCCCCGTGTCCCTGGGGTGGAGAATTTGACATATGTGCTTGCTAAGTGCTGCTTGCCTGGCAGCACTCCACTAAATCCTGGCAAATAGATCCTTGCAAAAATTGAGGGAAGGTATAAGAGCTGTTGTTATATCTTATATCCTGCGTCCCACATTTTCATGTTGGTTCTGCTTGAGCAGGACAGTGAGAGAAGTGTTGTTACACAGAGAATAAACTGGATTTTCTGAATTGGGGTAAGAACTAGATAATATGGGGTTGGATCTGGATGATCTTTAAGGCCCCTTTTAACCCAAACCATTCTAGGAGTCTGTGAACTGCTCTTTTGTTTGTTTGTTTTCTGTTGGATATCACCAGTTTCACTGTACTAATGTTTCCTGGGAAGTCTGTACTGGTCAGGTGATCAGTTGAAGGAAATGGGAGTAAGGAGATTAAAATGGTGCTGTCCACTCTTAGCAATAAATCCACAATTTGGGATTGACACATTGATAAGTGGAAAGTGATTTTACAGCTGTTCTCTACCTGCAGGCATATATTTTAAACATAATCCTTGTCTTCTTCTGGTGGAAACAAGTAAAACCAGCAGCATTTTAACTTTTTTACCTATACACATAGCTCAGTTTTTGCCTAGAAGATGGTAACAAAAATATCTGAGTATGCTCATCATTGTAATGAAATATAATCCTATGAGGCAGTGATGTGGTTACATCTGAAAGCTCTCTGAGATTTTAATGATTTAAAATCTCTGCAGATGTGATATCGTTGTTCTTTTGGGCACAGAGGACAGTCAACACCAGCCAAATTGTAGAAAAAAAAGTACATCAAATGTTTTGTGTGCACGTAATCTCTCGTGATGTCGAAAGTTATTTTGCTGGACTTGCCTGTTGTCTGTTGTGAGTTAATTAACTGTGAGTGTAACAGTCTGATGGCACTGAGGTGCTCTTAATGTGAGGTAGAAAAGCAAGGGTAGCTCAGTTTTAATACCTTGTGCCTCATTAATTTGAAGAGCATAATTTGATGCAATTTGAAGAATTGCAAATGTATTTAAGCAATAATTAATGCATTGTAGCCTCCACGGAGCAGGTGGAGATGTAAAATGTGAAGTTTTTCATTTGCAGTTATTCAATTTCTAATGGAAATTCCTTTGGTTGCTAATAAACAACTTTGCACTTTGCCTCCCCTGCTGTTGTGTGATGCCACGATGGAGCTTTTTGTGCTGGTGACTACAGCAAATATTGAAAGGAGTTGCTGAAATAGGAGGTAAAAAGTGTGTGTGTGTGTGTGTGTGTGTGTGTGTGTGTGTGTGTGTGTGTGTGTGTGTGTGTGTGTGTGTGTGTGTGTACTTGAATTGTGGTGCCTCTCCATCTAAAGCTGTGCTATAATTGCACTCTTAAAGTCTAATACAATTACAGTAAGATGCAAAACTCTACCGTGAGTGATAAAAGTTTCCATTAGCTTGTAAGTGCATTTTTAAGTTGTTTGCTGCCTTGACAGTGAAGTTTGCTCAATCTTCGGTTAGATCTCAGCTTTTAGCAACTAATGGTTTGGTAACTAATGACTGAAATGTATCAGGCATTTTCTGGGCTAGATGTTTGCCTACATTTTTAGAGATAAGTGTTAGCAATGAGAGATCAAACCCTGAAAAAAAAAAAAAAAAAAAAGAAAACTTTGCCAAATTTATAATCACAATGCTCCTTCTGAAAAACTTCTAGGCTCTACCTCTAGGCTAGTCCAGACTTAACTGTCTACCTGGGGTAGAGAGGCTGCTGCTTGCAAGGGCTGGGATTTGGGGGCTGTGCCATTTCCTGCACAGCAATGGGTACTCCCAGGCTCAACAGGATTTCCTCTGCAACTCCTCCAGCCAGATACTGGAGGACAGCATGGATTTAAATGTCACCACTGAAAGCAGCAGCCTGTGTCCTGTGCACGGGGGGGGGATAAAATGTTTTTTTTTTTCTTCAAATTACAATAGAGGAAAAAAAAGAAAAGAAAAAAGAGTGGAGATGGAGAAAGAAGTTTGTGAGGGTGTGACACCAGGTTGGTTAGAAACCAGAGCCACATAATTAGAGCAGAGGAGATTCAAATTGGATTTTTTGGGGGGAGGGGGGAGAAAGGAGGATGATTAGGTTCCTAATAATTAGTGTTCTCCATTCCTGTACTCCAGCCTACAATGATTTAATTCCCTGCCCCAGGGCAATTTTGTCTGCTGTGCTGTCACCTCATCACCAGATGAGCAAAGCCTCCATATGGTCCCTCTGGTTGGGAGTGATGCAGTTGGAAGTTTTGGCAGCCTCAAAAGGAACAAATAAGTGGTGAGCTCTCACTGTGGGCTTGACTCCAGTGGGAGTGATTTAAGCCACTCTTCACCCCTGCCTCTTTCCAGGCAGATTTTCACAAATATTTGTTGCATTTTTGAGAATTTGATCTATGAGGCAACATTCTCAGGGTGGCTAGCAGGCAGCATATGTGTTTTGTTCCTCTTAAAAGCTGAAATGATCCTAAATGGGAAAGGGGTGGATTTTCATGCTTGGTCTTTTCTGTGGTGCAAAAGGAAGGTGGTGGGAGGAGGGTGCTTTTTTTGTCCTGGGACAGACCAGATGTGCTGGAGCTGTGTTTAGGAAATGGAGTTAAACCCAACAAAGAGGGAGCAGCTAAAGAGTAAACAATAGCTGGTGGTGGAGCATTCACCTGGACTAAAGGAGGTCTGGTCTTGAGTCCTGTGTGTGTCAGACTTAAATCCACAGCGTTAGCTGCTGCTGAATGCCAAGAGCCTGCTGGACAGAGCAGGGCTTTATCCCAGCCCTTTGAAAGTGTTACTCTTTCCCCGAGCCAAGGGGCAGATGCTCGCTCCATCCTTGTGCGTGTTACGGGGTGCTCCATGGGAATGATTGGCAGATGCACCGATTGAGTAGCTGGTGATGCTGCTGGGGCTCCCTGCTCTCTCTGACACAAAATGTCAGCCTGTTTTCAGAGAGACATGTCTGACAAGCACTAAAATGTATCAACAAAAGATTGGCTTTGAGGGATAAGTGTTACACAAAAACTGAGTTCACCTCAAGGTTCTGAGCAGAGGAAGAGTGAGTGTTCAATGTGTGCACTAAGAAAAAGTGGCAACTGCATTTTTAGGGGGGAAAAAAAAGGACTGTTACCCATGTATCTTCTAATTTCTCTGGGTTTTTTATAGGGCCCAGATAACAGACTTAACAGTTTGGTGCTCCAGTTGAAAAACAGGGCTGACACTGAGTAGATTGTGGGATCCTTTAGTCCAGCATGTCCAAACCTGGAGCAGTTGCACCTATGGCAGGAGTGGTGTATACCTCTACTGAAAACACTTACAGCACCATAAATTCTGAAATACATTAAAATCTATGCATCTCAATTGACTTGAAAAGATAAACCAACATTTTTACCCTGTCTCCAGTACACAGAAAATGAAATCTTCATATTCCCAGAAATTCCACATCAGTGCAACCAACAAGCTGAACATGAAAGGCAAGGGGAGAATAAAGACAGGTTCCAGTTCAACATTCACATCATTAAGAGAAGGTATGGCCAGTTTAAATTAAATTGTAAAGTCAGTGATTTTTTCACTGCTACCAACATTTTTGGCTTAACTGGCCATGCTTTGACAGAATTACTGAAAATGATGATGCTGGTAGGCAGGAGTGTTGTTAAGATGGATATTTTGTCCTGCAGGTAAGCAAAATTTGGAGTAGCCTTAAAATAGCTCAAGGGCTTAGTGCAATTAGAGAAACGGAGAGGGAGAATATATTTCAGAAAAGAAGGTGGAGTTGCTGCCTCCTTTCTGATGTTAATGAGACTGTGAAATAACCTGATTAGTCAGAATTTTTAAAGGGACGTGTGAAAATGTAGCCACAATTCACATCACCTTTGCAGCTCTTTTGTGCAAAAGCCTAGAAAATCAAAGTATTCTCACTGTACACTGTATCTTTAAAGCTCTTGGAGAAGAATAAAGATGTTTTCAGAAAAACTTTATGCCTTTGGTGAGGCCTCATTTGTTTGAGACAGAACTTCAAACTTACTTGTAAGTTATATACTAAAGGCGTAACATTTTTTGTCATAAAAACTTGCAGTGTGTTTAACACTAATTTAAGCACTGTACTCTTCTGTACAATGCAGACTTGTAAGTGAAATGCTTCTATCTGTAAAGCTGAAATGAACAGTTAGGGCTACTCACATTCCTTGTGGTCAGGGCTGTATCTATTTTCCAAGGAATGTAGGACAGGAGGATGATAATTCCTCCTGCTCATCGTAGCAAACATGGTGTGATGGAAAACCTGAGGGATACCAGTCCTGAAATCACCTGTTGCTTTCCCCTATTTCATAGCTTATTTTTGTTTAGACTCTCTAGGAGCAAGGAGAGTTATGAGACCAAAATGTGCTGCAAGTTTAATAATTGCTTTAAAGACTTGCAAGGTCAAACTGCTACCATAAAAGGCTTGTAACACATTTAAAAGGTGTTAATACAACACTTTTTGCTTGTTTTCTTTTAAACCCAAGGTGTGACTGAAGTTGCTTCCCTTGTTCTGCGTTTGTTACTTGTCCTGTTTGATAACCCTGAGCATGTTCCTCTCCTTGGTACTGAGGTTGTCTGTGATAATAATGACCAATTTTAGCAAAAACAGCAGGAAAATAAATTTAAACCCCCCACTACTATATAAAAAACCCAGCGTGTTTAACGTCTCTAGTTATTATTCCTTTTATCTAAATACTTTATATGTTAATATGATTAGGGGGAAAATTCCTATTTCTCTGTGGTTTGCTGGCAGTATCAGAGACTGGAACTGCAGCTGGTTTGGGGAAGGAAAATACAAACCTAAACAGTAATGTGTTTATTAGATAAATATTCTGGTTACCTAAACATATGTGAGTGTTTGGACAGCCTGTTTGCTCAAGGCCCATCGTATTAGCAATGAATATTAATATTTTCACAGTCCAGGCTCACGCTGCTCAAATGCTTGATAATTAAAACTGCAAATTGCTGATAAGTATCAATCAGGTGCAAGCAGAGTGTGCTGGAGCCCAAAATATTCCTCTGCTAGGTGGAACATCTGTGTGAAGGGGTTGGAAGGACTCTGGGCTATAGAACTCTCCTGTTCTATAGCAGAAGGACTCCTGCCTGCATATCTTATGTTTGGTTTGCACGTTGTCATGTGTGGTGTTTGAAATGACTGTGCATTTTTTAAAAACAAATTAAATTCATTAATTTCAGAATTATTCAGAACAGAAGAATAAAGCTTTTATTTTAAAGCTCATTTAAGCTCATTTTGCCACTCTCCTCACCCCCAATGATTGTTTTCTCTCTACCAGTGCAGATGTAGAAGAATAATTACATTTCTCTTAAAAAAGGCTAAAATACTTGGGTTTTATGAGTGTGTATAAATATATTCATACATGGGTATCAATATATGCATACATATGGTGCATATATACCCTATATATATTTGCTTATGATTATGAACTTACCACTGACTTCTTTATTGCCTTCATATCCTATCCTGAGATTCCCATGTAATATAGAATCCGACCTTTACCTGATGATTTCTCTTTCCTGGAAATTGACTTCCTGGTTTGCTGTATCAATATTTTTACTTTGGTTGTTGTAGTTTCAGCAACATAAGGTGAAACCAGAAAAAAGCACAAGTACTGACAGCCAAATCAATTTATTTGAAAAGCATTACTTTAGATTGGCTACTCCCTTCTCCTACACACCAAAAACTATGATATTAAGTGTAATTAAAATCTGACTAAAGGAATGTGGACTGAGGGGGAGAGAGAGAGAAAGTTTTTCCTTGGTTCTTACACAAAGAAATTGTGCAACTACTTTGCACTTCTGATGTGAAATTTAATGTTTCTCTTTTAAACCTGTGTTTTTTTGTAAAGCTTTATAGCATAAAGCCATTGAAGTGTACAGCACTGTTACTCTCTTTAAGATAGGTTGCTTCTTTGTAATGGTGGTTGGTTTTTTGGGCACCTCTGCTGATCACAGGCTGGAAAAAGCAGCACCATCTTTCTGACTTCTGAATTCTTACTGAATCCCTTTGTGGCTGATACTAGTTTGGGTTTGGGGACTTAGTGAAGAACTGTTATTTTTTCACCCAGGGAATCAAATATTCAAAATCCAATAGAGGTGTCTTGATTCCTTGTTTAGAAGTGTGAATGAAACACCTTTTTTAGGTGGAAGATGTGATGTGCCCTGTCAGGTTTTACTGGAGCCTGTGATTCCCTCACCGTGGAGCACAGATCCAGAACTGGAGAATATCTCCACGTCTTTTAAAACAGCCACAGTTTGACATTTCCCTCTTTCATCAGCAGATTTCAAAGCAGAATCCTCAGCCTTGCTGTTCTCATGATCAAAGAGCTCCACGAGATGTTTACTAACTCTGGAGAAACAGCACTGGTACAGGAGATTGGAAAGACGAATATATGAATGTGTGGAGGTTACAGGAGTATTGCTGGAGCATCCTTTGTTATTTTCCTGTTCCTTTCTCTGGCTTGAACATAGCCAGCTGAGGAAGACGCAGCTGTGCCAAGTTTACCAAGAAGAAATTAGACCATGTCCTTTCTGTTGCAATTTGAAAATGTTTGCTACAAATTATAAAGCCAAGGAGGAAAACAGTGCAAGCAGGAGTAAGGGTGATCTTGTCTGTCTTTGGGTTTTTCTGTTTGAGTGCCAGCTGTGCCAGTCAGGCACTGACACACAACCAATTGTCTGTGCCAGTAAAGATTCTGCTCTTCCATTTCTTTGAGAGCACCAGTAAAGCTCAGATCCATAGGTAGTACTAAGCATTTGACTCCATGCTGCACTTCCATATTTAGCCCTGATTTTCCAATTTAATTTTTTTAATGAAATAGCAGAATGACTGGGAGAATTTTTAATTCTTTGTGATTTTCTTCATCCCTTCTCTGTCATATTTTATGATACTCTGATCATACTCCTTGGAGTTGTATCTTTTGTATCTATTTTGTATCTATTCCTGCCTAGTAAGGAATTTATCAATTTAAAGTTTACTGCAGTCCAGCATTTCTATTCTAATGATGAGTTCTATCTGCCCTGAGGAAAGTGCTGAGGTACTGACCCATTTATGTGGAAATATTTTCTTCCTCCCAAACACAGCTTGCTATAAACTTCCAGATAAACATATGTTCTAAAGGAAAATCATTCAGACTTGTCATGTATGACATTAGGATTTCTCAGCTGTACAGAGTGGGCCAACCCCACCCATTCTGGGATTCTGTGAAGGGAGAGGTCTCTGAGATTGAGTATATGATTGGCCACATCCCACTGTTTCTGTTTGGGTTGCCAGTGGGTTTTTTAGGGACAGCCTGTGTGTGTATTTTCCTATCTGCTGTGCACAGAACCCACTCACTGCTGTAGCTGCTGCCTCTTGAAGAAGTGATTGCTGCTGTGCCTGACACAGGAGAGCTGTGAGAGCTCTTCTGTGAGACCTAAAAGTGGATGATCGATGCCTGGGAAACTTAAGCAATCACAGAAAGAGTCTTCATTAATCTTGAAGGCCTTAATTAGTAGGATTAGCCAATTTTCCTGAAGCCATTAGAGCAGTTGACTATAAATTGTAAGGTTGACCCCTTCCAGCAGTAACAGGAAATGTTTTCCCACTGAAAGTTTGCTATAACCTACAATAAGGCTTGCTGTAGACATAATTTCCATTTTATGTGGTATCAGGATGGGTTGCTTCCCAAAAAAAGGGAGAGAATATTTTTGACGTGCCTTTAACAGGGATTGACTGTTGGATAAGGCACAAAGGGTTCCTCTTCTTGAACTGATTTCCCAATGCCCTTCTCTGGCTTGAGCATAACCACCATAAATTGGCCATCTTATCCTGGAAGGAATTAGTGTGACTGCTTCCAGACGTTGCATATAAATTTATGGAATGATTTAGATATCATTTTATTGCACCTGGCAGAGCACTTGATTCTTCTAGGATGTATCTAGCTGTGAACTCAGTAGATCTTTCCAAAAGATTGCAATTGCAAGAGTGCTGAGGAGAGGAAAAAAGGCTAATGAAGAGATTTAGATTTATTTGGCCACCTGGAGAGAGCCAGGTTCACTTCTCACTCAAGGGGAGAGCAAGTCCTGACTGAAGGGCTTGTGGACTCTGGGGCTACTGAGGCTGAAAAGGTTGGGTTATGTTTCTAGGGGATGCATGACTGCAGAGAATCAGGAAAATAAATCCTTTTTACATTCCTTTTTTCCTCTGCCTTTGGGGGGAGACTGGCAATATACCAAATAGCCACTTTTTTTTGTTTATCACCACATAATGGTGATAATTTTCAGTGGAGTGTCCTCTACGTGCTGTTTTTCAGATCGAAATCAGCAATGAAACACTTGATGCAAACTTGCCTAAACACATCCTGTAGTCCTGATAGTCTCCACCTCTGTAATTTAGTATTTTGTGGAATAAGTCATGCCTTAAGATAGGGTGTAGTTATCCTTGATGAGAACAGGAAGCCAGGTTTCGTGGGCCGACCTCCAGCAGGAACCTGCACTCTAACCTTTATTTTCTTCATACAGGTCTTTATGAAAGACTTGACATTTCTCCTTCCTTCCTCAAATATTATCCTAATGGGCTGTTAGCAAAGCAGAAATTCCTGCTGTTTTGAAAAGCCCACACAAATGATGGTTATGTGGAACAGTGCTGAGTTCAAAACTCATGTATCTGTCTGAGCATGGGCAAATCCTTGTATTTCTCTTTCTCCATTGGTCAGTCTGTAAAATTATGGAAATTGTAATAGCTCTGCATAGTTCTTGAGCCTTAAGTTATGAAGGAAACTATGTGAGCTGATGAATAAGTATGTTTTCTAATATCTACTATTTGAGTAAAGCAGAGATTTACATTGACTGTTATTTTGGCCTGAAGTTTTTATGATCGTGCTCCACACAGAAATATCCTGAACTTGATAGGTAGGAGGCCTTTTGCATTTAACTTTGCCTGCAATGAGGCAAAGTTAAAATGAATCTTGGCCTTACACAACCCAAAGTCAAAGCAGTATGTGCCCTATTTAAGTAATGAGCTATTGATTTTAGAATTACTCATTTTATTACCATCATATGGAACTGGTCATATTCTGAGGACTCGTCTCTAAAATGGAAGCTGTTTAATTTTGGTTTGGGATGGGATAGAAATAGACTTCAGGGATTTTTCCTATTGAAATTTGACATATCACAGATAACAGGGACTCACACAGAGCTGTGCATTGTACTGAAAGATCCTGGGAAGAAATTCCCCTTCTTGCTTGAGCTCAGGCCTCAGAGCAGGCTCCTAATGTAATGACACCTTCATTTGTCACTGGTTGCTGTACCCTGTGTTCTGCTGCTAAGGATTTACAACACCTCTGGGATCAAAGAGACGCTGCCAAGAAGGCTCATGGGGAGAAATTTTGACCTACTTTTACATTTGGCACCACTTTGCCTGCCAGGAGCAGGGGGACTGTGAACAGACCTTCAGTGGAGGGTCCACCCTGACTGGCACAGAGAACCCTGGCGTGGCAAAGCAAGCAAAAAGCAGCACTACAAACAGTCAGAGGTTAAACTCTGCCCCTCTTCCGCCCCCTTTGCTTGGGAATGCAAACTTTTCTGGGAGAAAGGGTGTGGAGGTTGCAAGTGCAGTTCATTTTTTCGTGTGTCTGTTTGTCTTCCCCCCTTTTCCTGCTGCTGGTTCTTCACTCTGCAGCACTGGGGTGTGTGTGGAGAATCAATTTACTTTCTGTGGTTGCTTGAACAAGTTTAAACTACTCAAGCCATAGGAGTTCTTGCAGGTTCCCTACTCCTAGGGGAACATAAATGAGAAGAAATGCTGCACATCTGATTTTTTCAAGCCTACATTTTTACTTTCCAGGCTGTGATGCTTTTCTTTATGCCTGCAATTTTATGCCTATATTAGAAAGCAATATTTGTCAAATAATAGAGATCAGTTTGTGTGTGTTCTCACCAAAAATCATGTTGTGCTTCTCCCTCCTTTACCTCTCACCTCCCCCTTGCACCTAACTTTGTAAAAAGTTGGCAATTTGGTATCCACACCTTCAGTACATGAACTGAAGTATAAAATTGGGTAGTTTATGGAATAGATGTGCTGTACATAAGAAGAAAATAAGAGGTGGGGGTTTTTTTACCTTTAATTTGTACATTAGGACAAAATGAGCCTGACTTACTTGACAATGCCCATCCATACTGGCTCTGGAAGGACCCCGGGTCCCGTTTTTTTTTTTTTTTTTTTTTTTTTTTTTTTTGTATGTAGACCAGGTGAATTGATTCTGAATTTGCTGAGGTGATAAACTTTTGAATTCTGTAAAGAAATGAGCTGACATGGGAGTGGGATTTGGGGAGGGCACAGGAGGGAGTTCTTTGAACCAAACTCTTGCTATAATTAGGATCTCAGAAGTTCCTTCTCACCTCTCAGAAGTTGCCTTCTAAGCTCTATTAAGCTATTGATTGGTTACAAAGAGACTTGAAGGGACTGGGTTTTATTAATTTGGCCAAGTATTAAGAAAAGTAGCTCTGTTGACTCTGGTGGATAAGCACAAGGACCCACCTTGAGAATGTGGTGGTGAAAAGAGAGAAAGAAGTCAATGCACTGGCTGGAGCAGTCAGCTTCTAGAGCATCAGCATGTTGATGGAGAGCTTCAGTGGGCTCTGGGAGTTGCATATTCCATCCCACCCTGATATCCCTGAGCAGGAGGGTGTTGGGCTTTCTCAATAAGCAGAAGGTTTTTAACTGTAAGAACAGGAGATATCTGAATGACACAGTAAATGACATTAAGTTGAGAGATACAAGAGCTGTTGATGCTGATGGAGACCCATCTTTTGCTCACAAAGTCACTGCTATAGCAGCTTGAATTCATGTGTGGTGTTAAACACTGTGATTTGTAAGACAACCTTACATCATCGCTTCAGCAGCCATGGGAAGTTTCGTCCCGCAGAGTTGGAAAGGCACCAAAAGGATGGTCTGTGATGCACAAAAAATCTGGAGTTTGGAGGCTGTCCACTGGTGTCCTGATACCATCATCCCTCTCTTTGTTCAGAGCTTTAAATAAAAAGGTCATAACAATTTCTCTTTATTTAGTTTCCTCCTCCCCCTGGGGATTATTAATGGCCCTGAGGCTGATCCAGTCTCTCCTTGCATTCACTGCTTTGGGGACTGGATTCTGTATGAGACCAGTGCCAACAGAAGTTGGCTAGTAAAAATTTAAGGCAAGCAAACTTGCTCATAGTCCTTTCTATCTGAACTAGTTCTGTAGGTATTTTTTAAAGTAGCATAGTTTGCAGTGCTGACAATTCATGAACTTAACCCCTGCAACTCGTGCTGTGCAATGCTTTGGTACCTAAAAGAACATTCAAATTTTTTTTTTTCTATTTGAGCTTATTTTTAGCAACTTCATGTATATTGAAAGATATTAAACACCTTATGGCTTTTACAGATCCTTCCCTGCATCTGAAAGGTCCCATTTTAATGTGTATTTTGTGCATTTTCTTCATCTACCTTCTACTTTTATCTTAGCCAATGACAGTGAGATTCCTAAGGCTACTTTCTCTTTAAGGGAATACTGCTTACATAAATAGTCCTTTACACCATCTCCTTGTTTTATAATATTAATTGTTTATCAGGAGACAGGAAATATTCCTTAGAAAATGTGTTTTCCTGCTTGTGCATGCCTTGTTACTATTTCAATTATGCAGATTCTTGATGCTGTGGAAATTTGTGCTTGATGACGCCAAGGCAGCTGCACGTTGTTAGCATTGTAGGCTGTCAGATGATCATGTGGGATTCTTGCAGCATGCAACATTCAATAGGATTGAAAAAGGGCTTTTGATGCAAGGCATAGCTTTCAGAATATATTTGTGCCTTTTAGTTAGCTAATAGAAAATCATAATTTATTATCTTTAAATTTAAAATGCTGCCTCATTTTTCTTCTGGTTGGTTTCATTTTGGCTTCACTAGAAGATGCATCTGGTACATCCACGATTGAGGAGTTTATTAATGATACTGTCGTTCAGTTCACTTACTTTTTTTCCTTTTAGAGTCCTAGCTAGCCCACAGATTACATGATCACATGTTCATCCAGTCATTCATATAGAACACAAACCACCATGCATGATTTCTTCTTCTTTCTTTTTCCTCTCTGCCTTTTTTATCCCTTTTAAGTTGCTTTGTCATGTTCTCTTTTACCATCCAGCTTAGTCTTTGTCTTCCCCTCGCTGCTATTTGTTCTATATTTTCCCATGCTCGGTTACTGCAATATTATTTGATTAACGGGCTGTGATGATGATGAACCTGCACACTGGAGGAGCAGCTACTACAGTGGTGATGAAGGGATGTAATAATGGTCGCTATCCTCGGAATTCTCTCTACAGTGACTGCATAATAGAAGAAAAGGCAGTGGTCCTGCAGAAAAAAGACAATGAAGGATTTGGATTTGTGCTCAGAGGGGCAAAAGGTATGTGCTTCTGTGTGTGTGTGAGTGTGTGTGTGTGTGTGTGTGATGTGCAGTGGCATGAAGAAATTTATACATCTCAGAATATAAGCAGGAATTATTCTTGGTGCACTTGGTTGCTAGACAACAGGATTCTCTGTATGCTATACTACTCTGATGGATTTCTGTGCCTTCTCTCCGAAGCAGTTTGCATTTTCACATAGGAGAAGCACTGCATAATTGTTTTGGGGGGAGAAAGTTTTGCCTGTATTTTTCTCGTGCCGGTGGATGTAGTATTTTGCCATTAATCTGTTCTGTTGTGCAGTTTACTTAACTATGGGAAACCTGCTTTCCTCATAAAAACTGCTGCTTTATTTCAAATGCCAGCCTGATTAAATAGGGCTGCGAATAGGAATAGACAAGAGAGGGATTTTTTTTTTAAATAGGTGTGGATCTTCTGCAAGGTGACATTGGTGCAGTTTTAGTATGAAAATGTGATCTTTCTTTATATCTTGAGAAGCTGCACGTATGTTGCATGGCCTTTAGTGTGCTCATTTTTAAAGCTGTTCATATGTTAAGCTGCACGGCACTTCTCTGTAGGCTAAAATCTCTCACGGTAGCATTCCTATGAGTGAAAAAAGGCATTCTATTAAATGCTTTGCTTTTTAACTTTCAGTGCAGTTTGCTCCCTTTGTATTAAAAAAAAAAGAATATATATATGTGATGGTATGTCCCATCTCTTGCTCCCCCTCATTTCACATGGGTTCTCCCTTGCCTTGCTGGAGCATGAAAATTATTCCATGTCTTCATTCTTGGGACATGGCTTTTGCTCTCCCTGCTCCCCACCCTGAAACCTAAACTGGTGCCACCACGGATTTGCAGGGCTGGGAAAGCTTTACCAATTTTAGCCAAATGAAATGTTTGGAGTTCAAGAAGGAAAACCCAAGGCACTGCCTTATCTCTGAGCAT
Organism: Certhia americana; assembly: GCA_018697195.1. Classification (NCBI taxonomy): domain Eukaryota; kingdom Metazoa; phylum Chordata; class Aves; order Passeriformes; family Certhiidae; genus Certhia; species Certhia americana. The sequence goes on along the minus strand of CM031861.1, from coordinate 2,065,337 downwards.
TGGTGTGGGTTATCAGTGCTTTGAGCAGGGCTCACTCCCTCTGGGTGAGCACAACAGTTTCCCCCAGATTTTCTCGGTAGCAGCGGGGGCACCTCAGGTGAAAGACCCAAGGACTTTTCTTCCTGTGTGTGTACGTGACACAGAGGGGCAGGCAGGGCTGTCACAGGGCCAGCTGTGCCTCCTGTCCTAAAAAGTGATTTCTTCTGGTCTCTTCTTTGTTATGCACATCTAAATTTAGAAGGGAGAAAAAAAAATTCTGGTTGATCTTTTTCATCCCTTGCCACCCACCCCACACCCCTAGTTTGGCCAGATGCTCTCTCCTGGCTCCAGCACATAATTCATTTTTAGGTGGATGTTGCCAGAGTTACAGCATTCTGCCAGGCACACAAAAGGGTTATTTGAGCCTGAATATCATGGAATATCCCAACCCAGCTATTGCCAGGTGCAGCTTGATTTGGTTTGTGTCAGGAAAGGAGCAGGTATTTTCCCCTCTGGAAGAAAGACCTGTGGATTGCTAGAGCAGAGGGGTTGCACTCTGTCCCCAGCACCCTGATCTCCCGTGAGGCACATCCCTCTCACTTTCAGCACCCACCATTTTTTAACCCTAAATTGGAATGGCCAATGATAGGCCTGTAGTCAAGTGGTATTTGCAAGCACTCCATAACTTTCTTTTTTTAATGTGGTATTTATTTTTAAAGCTGACACACCAATTGAAGAATTCACCCCAACTCCAGCCTTTCCTGCTTTGCAGTACTTGGAATCTGTGGATGAAGGGGGAGTAGCATGGCAAGCTGGCCTGAGAACTGGAGACTTTTTGATCGAGGTAGGAGATCCTGAAATTTGATTCTCAGTGCTCTGTTGGGGAAAGAGTGATGTTCCCGTTGGAGAATTGACTCTGGAAAGAAAGTGTGGGATGCCTCTGAGCAGCAAGTTCTGTGGGCTAACACCAGTAATGTTCTTCACTTGGTCAATTTAAAACTTCATGCAGCATTCAGGAAAGCAGTGACAGGTGAAAGAGAACAATGGTCAGGCTGGCTGGGAATTCTCTGGTAGTTCTTTTTGTCCTTTGGGAATGCACTCTCAGAGATATTTGGGAGGTCGTAGTCTTCTTTCAGTTATTGAAATTTAGATGAATTTCAATATTTATTGTGGGCTACCAGTTCTGGTTTCTTCTAAATGTTTTCAGGGAGTAACCAAAATTAATGACTTTTTATGCAACTATTTCTGCACTCAGAAATATCCATGGTCTAGTGGCATTTAGTAACCATGGAGAATAAAGAAAATTACTTTGGCTTGAAATTGGATTTTTCCAGCACTACACTGTAAATACAAAAAAATAAGGAACGGATGTTATTGTAGTATAAATTAATTTATAAAAAGGGTATATTTAAATACAATGTTCATTCATGCCAGAAATATCTTCATGTTTGATATTTTGGAGGATTTTTTGTTGGTATTTTAGGTTTTGTTCAAATAGTTGGTTCTCCTTTCGAGTGTTGCTGGACAGTTTGCAGCAAAATCATGATTTTGGATTTTTCTTCCTCTTTCCCTCACAACCTTTTCATGACCAACAAAGGGTTGCTGTGGTTCTGTGAAACCAAGTATTGAAAATCGGTCTTTTGGGATGGATTGATCGAGCCTTGCCTGTAAGGTCTATTGATTTTACAATATTTGATGTGTTCTTCTTCAGGCTTATGTATGGTTTGGTAAAATACTTCCCGGTGTTACAACGTTGATTTCTGCAGAGCTGGCTTTTGCATGCGGGAGAGGGTACAACACGCAGCTTTTTTTGGAGTGTGCCTTGAACTCCCATGGTGATTGAATTTAAATAGTTGCACCACTTCCTCACACTGTAGCCGTGAAAGAACAGGCATTGCAGGCTTCTAAAGTAAATAGATGTGCATTTTTATCTCTGACTTCAAGCACATTTCCCTTGCTGTTTGTTTACTTAAGAAGAAGCGTTTAGCGGTAAAGACCAGTTTACAAATGGAAATGCTGCGTTCCCTGGGCAGGGATCCTTCCAAAGCTCTCCCTATTGCTGTTAGGTGGGGTTTGGAAACAAGGCTGTATTTTTGGAGGTTGGTTTCTTGTTAGGCTTTTAATCCATGGAAATTATGAAGAGTACTGGCAGATTGCACAGATAGAACTGATGGTGAAAAGTGTGCAATTTAATTCATTATGGAATGACAAATATGCCCAGGGATTTTTTTTAAGATCTCTGAAGGGGTGGAAGAAGGCTGGGCAACTGATTCTGCACAAAGCTTTACTGGGTTTTTTTTGCAAATGAGGGAAGAATTGTAATTAATTGTCTAGACAATTTACTCCTAGCCTTAGCTTAGAAGAGCAGCTAAACATGCACATACAGCGCTGAATCAGGAGGACGTTAATCCATACTCCAGCATATTTGTAATTAATTCTGAAAGAAGCCGTTATTACATGCAAATCAAATCCATTTCTGTGTAATTTATGTTCATCGGGGTTATTCCATTCTGAATTTTGCAACTTAATTAAGAGGTTCTGATAATCCTGAGAAGTGACAGCTTGGCTGTTGCAGGAGACTTTTCTGTTGGAGAAGGGCAGGATTTTTTTTCTCTTTTTTGGCCAACATGCAGTGCACAGCCCTGGCTGGCTGGAGAAAGCCATCTTTAGAGATATTATAGTGATGCAAAGGACTTGAAATAGAAGTCCACCTGCACTTCTAGGAATGCCAAACTTCTTTATCTTTTGTGTTGAACGAGAAGATTTGAAGTTACACACCAGCAAGTGGTTGTCAGCCCTGGTGTAGTCAGCCTGCCTTGCTGCTAAACGATTTCTCCCGTGACTCTGAAGTTCATGCCTCTGTGTGTAAGTGCCACCTCAACCATTTGTAAGTAATATCAGGCATTTATCATAAATGTCACATGAATAATAAAAGAGTTAATGGGCAACCAGGATCCTAATTAGTGCTATTTATAACACTTGTGGCGGGTGCTGGGTGTTAGGGAGGGGAGAGTCCAGTTTGGCAGGGGGCAAAAGAAGAGGCAGAGCAGATGCTTCATTCTTCCTTGAGGAGGTTTGGTGGCTTGGGGTTGTGGAGATGAAGGGAACCTCATTATGGACAGACAGGTTTGACAGGGAGATATATCCTTTCTTTGTAGAGAATAGGGGTAGGAGAAGACAGGGCATCATTTCTTCATGTACAGTTATGGTCTGGAATCTTCTGAAGGAGGGAAAACTTCAGTATCAGCACTGAGGCATTACAATAATTCATGTTTGGAGTTGCTATCTGTGGAGCAGAAAAAATAAAAGAGCCATACAGAAAAGGAAGAAAAGGTGCTGTCCTGTTCCAGCAGATAAATGGAGGAGGCATTACCTGAAACAACTGGCACTGTATCATACGATTGAGTTTTTATCAAGTGTGCAGCTCCTGATTTGTCCAACCTGTACAACTAATTTTAACATGAGACTTCAGAGATGAGCATTACACTTGCCCTTGGAAACAGTGCTCACAGAGTCTCCATGGAAATTTCTGACAGTGTGTGGTTTGTCTCCTCCTTGCTTCAAACCCAGCCGTGGTTTTTGTGATAAAAATTGTAAAGTGTGTAGTGGCTTTCCTGGATAGAGCACAGGGCAAATGTGATGGAAAAGTGCAGGAGTAGTTTTAGAGCTGAAGGAGTGAGATAGAGACAGCTGTCAATAGGTGTGGATTGTCATAAGCAATTCAAGAGATTCCAATTCAATGTGTTGGGTTTTTTGGTTTTTTTAGTTTTGATGAACAGTCAGAAAAGAAGGATGGATATGATTTGGTTATTATAACAGATTTTACAGCTTCCTCTATGTGTTATTTTTCACTATTTTGTTGATGTTTTCTGGAATCTTAATATCAGCCTAATTAAAAAGATAGATGAAAGTAAAGCAACATATTAGGCCAAAAGCTTAAAATTGCAGTCTCCATTAGAAAGGGGTTAAAAAATGACAACTATCACTAATTCCTTTGTAGGTTATTATTGACTTAGCAGTGACTGGATTTCTATATTATAACTGCTCAAGTTTGGAAAAATTCAGAGTTCTGCCCTGAGACATGACTTCAAGAATTCTTGAAGGTGGGGTTGTGTTGGAGATTTGCTTTGATGACACAAGCAAGTCTAACCATCTTTGAGTAAAAAAGCCCATTAAACTGTTTTAACTCAGAACAGAGTTTTTTGGAGGGTTTCAGTGTGGTAGGATATAGATTGTCTTCTAAAATTAACACCCAGTGGATTATTAACTGTTTGTTCTTGTTGTCCCCATGAGTGTGCAGCTGTTCTGCAGGTGTTGCCTGATGTGGCTCGTGGGGATTTTCCCTGTCACACAAACAATAATGTTACAATATCAATACTCAGAAAGCCGAGTTAATTCTGCAATATTTTACCAGAACAATGCATTTGTTCTCTAAATGAGGCATTGCAGTTTACATTATTGTGCCATAAAATCTCTTATTTTTCCAGATAAATTGAAATGTTATTGTCTTTGGAATAGCATGGCTGCTTATTTACATTCCAGTTAATATGCAAACTAGATAAACCTGGTGAATTATTCATTTAAAAAATAAAAACAAAAGGGCAAAATTCGAGGTTTAATTTGAGGATCAAAACCAGAGATGGTAATAGAAGAAATGTCATCATTTTGCTGCAGAACTCTTCAGCTGGTACTAAAGCATGTAAAATACCTGTAGTATAACTGCTTGTATTTCTTCATCCTTAAAAGCTTATACAATTTGCTACTACAAAGTTTTCTTTAACTGGTTTTGGGTGAAAAATAAATGTTTTATTACAGACAACATTATTTTATCATTGTATTAAATACATCTGTCCTCTGACTTCATGTAAGAAGTAGCAATTAACATTTAGGGAGACGTTTAAAAAATCTGAAATATTAAAAAAAATCCAAAAAAAACCCCCATCTTCATGCACAAATGAAGGTTCATATTTAGCAATAGGCTACTGGTTTTATTCCAGTAAGCACTTTATACAAACCTGCTGTGGGAAGAAAACTTTGAACTTTATTGTTGTAGCTCAAACTCTAGTAATTGTGAATATTTTTTAGCAATGTTATGCCTTACATTGGTATTCAGTGGCTGGTGGTTTTACAAAGCCAGCTATTACTGATTCCAATCCTTTTAGCAATAGAGAAGCCTTCCCTTTCTTTGATAATCTTCATTAATTACCCCGTGGCTGTGTTTTCTCTTATTTCTAGTGTGAACTCTGCTCGCTTCTACCACCAGATAGAAATCTAAATTTTTTTTTTTTTTCTCGGGCAGGCTCATGGGAACCGTGATACTTTTTTTCTCTCTTGGAAATAAGTGGAGGTCTTGTTAATGGCTTTGTATGCAGAGGGATTCTCACGTTGCAGCTGAAAGTTTGCTCCTCTCCTCCCAGCAATGTGGACACCAGCTCCATGCAGTGCTTAATAAGAGTGCTGTGTGTAGGAGGAAGAAAGCAAATCCAGCATTCTCAGTGCATTTCTGAGGGATGGATTTAGCTCCCACACTTAGGCCTTTCTGGGGGATCAGCAGAGTCAGGTCCACATGAGTTCAGTGTCTTCTTGCAGGAGGGTTTTTTGTTGCCAGCTTGGCTGCTGCTCCTGCCCAGCCAGGGAGCCTCCCATTTGGCAGGAGAACAGCCAGGCTGGGAGCTGCTCTGTTCCTAGACAGCACCTACTTTGGGTTTGGATTAACTCTACAAACATTTTTAATGATGAGGGATCTGCCAAAGCTGCGGCAGCACTGCAGCGTTTGAGCTTCTGGAATGGGAGTTCCTGGCCAGGGCAGGGGCTTGGAACTGGATGGTCAAACCATGCTGGGATTTTTTATATATGTACACAGCACAGGTCTGGGCACCACTGTTTTTAAATCTGTATATTTAATTGGCACACAGTTTGATTTAACCAACCATTAGAGGAAAAAGCTTATTTCTATTAACCAGTTACTTGTCATCCTCTTGGTGACATCAGTAAATTATCTCTATTAAGCAGCAGCAAGCTCCTGACACTGCTTAAAATGCAGGCTCTCAGAGTCCAAAGAAAACTTTCTTCCTGTTTTGCTTTGGGAATTCTCCTGCTGAAGTGTAGCTACAGATGTACTGGAGGGTTGGGACAATGGGCTCTTGGAAAAAGAGCAGCTGTGGTACAAGTGTGGAACAGTCTGGTGTTTCTGTGCAGCATCTGACTGAGGGAATTAGTTTTTTCCTTGATGGAGAAGTGTTTTGCTTTCTCTCCACTTAAACTGTGTGACTGAGAGTTTGGTTTTGTTTAGGCTTTTTCTTTTTTTATTGTTATTTGTGCATGGTGGCAGCTGAGTGATATTATTGTGTCTTCAGAGTGCTTTGGATGGGCACAAACCCACTGTACATAACTGTTTCTGATTGTTCTTTTTATCTCTTTTTTATACGTGCCCTCTAACCTGTAGGAAGTGACGGTGTTCCAAATGTGCCAGAGTGATCACAAAAAAGAGGAACAAATCTTGGTTAATTTTAAAAATACATTATTAAGACTGTTTCCTTTTTGACATAGATGGAAATGAGTAGACAAAAAAATAATTTGGTTCTTAGAGGAGCTCAGTTTTCATACATAAGCAAGGAAAATGCTTTAAAATAAGAATGAAGAGCAGACAAGAATGAAAGCCCTTTGTTATCCAGGCTGTGAGCAGAACTGAGAAGCATTTTCCTTTAGCCTTGACTCTCCATGAGGTGTATACTGGGCTCCTGGTTCCCCAAAATTTAACAAGTAGCTCTTTGAAACTCAGAGCTGATTTTTATGCTTCTTTCAGAGGAGGATTTGCAAGGAATTGTGATGATAACAGCAGCAACAGCCAAAATTAGCTCTGTGTCCATTCAGTTCTCCATTTTCAGTTTTAAAGCATTTTGGCCTGGATGCTACAGTATTTTAGGAGAATCTCCTGGCATTCCTATCCTGAGGGATTCTGCCAAAGCTTGTGGGACTGAGCGTGGAGATATCCACAGGGAGCTTTCTGACTCCTAGTTAGTATGAAAACCACTGTTTCCCTGAATTCCTACTACAAAATCCTCTAAAATTATCAAATTTGTATAAAGTTAAGCTGCTTAGTATAAATAGCCAGTTCTTGGCCACCTAGAAGCCATCCAGTGGCATCCAGCCACCTTGGCCATCCTGTGATTCACATGAAGCTGAGCTCTGGATGGTCTTAATTTGTGCACAAATCTGTCCAGTCCTCTTCAAATAACACAGGAATAATGTATCTCTTCCATTTTCAGCTCTCAGGTGTTGGAGTTAAGGACTAAAACTAACGCCAAATGAGTAAATGCCAATTTTGTGGTGTGGTTGGGCAATTACCACAAGACATTCTATTAAAATTAATTTCCCTGAAGCCCGTCGGCTTTTTTTAGTCTCTGGATACTATGGAAACCTGGTTGCTGGATTGGAGCTATATGAAAAACACTACTTGTGCCTGGTATTTAAGGGGAGAAAGTACAATTTCTTTTAATTGTGGGGTGTTGCTACAAACCTGCAAAACTGCAGGTGAGGGAAAGCAGATGTATTGTTTCAAATGGAGGAGAATGAACTGGCAAACTCCTATTGCCGAGGAGAGAACTAATCTAAAAATCTGGAATTTCTCCTTCTTTATTTTCTTCCTTTTTCCCTTTTCTGGGGGAGGTGCAAGCATCTTACAAGCAGGAGAAATACTATCACAGGGAGTTACATGTGTGTGTCATGGTTTGTTTCTTTATTTATGGACAGTTTTCTTTTTCCTGTTCTGAGGCTGCCAATCAACTTGTGTGACACTGAAATGCTCAGTTTGCCTGCTGGTTGTGTTTCATGAGCCACAAGTCTGGGCAGAGGTTAAAAGGAAAATTAGGAACACCTGATCATCATATGCTTCATGAGCAGTAACCTTCCCTTCTCTCCCTATCTCAAAAATTAAAGTTTTCAGAAAAAAAAATAGCTTCACTCATGGGCCCCTCCTAGGCAAATATCTTTGCTATTGTCTCCAAATCTGAAAAAGCAAAGGGGAACCCTGTAGGTGGACATGTACTGTGTTCATCCAGGGGTTTTTGGTAGGATTTCCTCAGTGTCATCCCCTTGTAACCTTTACTGCGAAATGAGTAAAACTGTTCTCGAGGTTTCAGAGGGGTTAAATAAATCCCTTCATGTTGGTACACACAGCAGGCTCCACACTGCTTCTGTGTGGGTGCTAAGAACTGCAGAAACACTTGATTTGAAGATATTCTGAACTTTAGGGTCTGATCTAACAGAAGCTCTGCATTCCTTTGATTAATATTCCTTTTATATCCAATCTCTAGCATGTGTCCTCTACAGAAGAGTGGGTTCAGATTTAATCCATTAATTGCTTAAAAAAAGCTGGAGAAGGCTTCCTTCCCCATTGCTATTCTCCTGCTAAGTTGGCTGATGGCAAATACATGGGAATATTCAGTGTTGGAGTTATCCCAATAAATGGGGGCCATCCCACTCAGAGCTGCGTGCTCCTCTGAAATTACTGTGTAACTCTGCAGGACACCAGTGAGGGAGAAGGTGGCTTTCCAAGGAAATTCCTGCCTAGTTTTTTTTCCTCTACCTTCAAAGCATTTCCCATGGCTTGTGACTGTGGGGCTCAGCAAATTCATCTAGTAAGCAAATTGAAATGTGCTTTAAATCAATCAGATTAAAAATAACATTTTACATCCTGTTGTGCCACTGATAGGAATCTTCAGAGACTCTTGTATACAACAAGGAAGGATAATAATCCTTTATCACTAACTCATTTTTGCCTTATATATTCTGGCAGCTGTTTGGGGAGCTGGATTTCTTGTTCTCCTCATCTTGTGTTACAAAGTTTTCACTTGTTAGAAAAACATAATTTCTCCATGGTCCCAATAGGATCTCCTATGTTGTCTTCATGGCCAAGTGGTGAATCCTCTCTGATTGTGGCTGGACTTGAATGTCTCTGAGGGCTTTGCTGATCAGAGCACTGGAAATTGCCCTAGCAAATACATGGAAACTTCTCAAGAATGGGTGTATAGGATGATAGGATAGGAGTCGGTAGCCAAGTGTTCCTTTATTTACTGATGAAGAGAAAATTTGAAAGCATAGAAGTACATAAAAAGAAGTCATGGAAGAGTTTCTTTACAGACAGTTACAAAAATGATTGATTCTAGACAAATATCATACAGAAATCTAGAGAGCAGATCCCAAAGTATTGTGTTGATTATGTTGTATTTTATTTGAAAAAAATACAAGCAGCTAAATCAAAGAATCCTTTTTTTTTTTATTTCGCTGCATCCATTTCCCTGGTATTTTTTATTGCAATTCCTTCTTCCAGAACTGTTCTCCAAAAAACTGCTATTGTTTTTAATGGACTCAACCTGGGACTTTTCAGCACCAGAAAGATTTGTGAGAAGCCGTGGTCATTGCTGACAGGCTTGTGAGTTGTTAACTGCATCTGGCATATTTATTTACACTGGGGATGATTACAGCTCACTTAAACTCCTAAATTAAAGAGGAAATTGTTTTTAAATGACCAGCAAAACATCCATTGTAATAATTTTGTAAAAGTTTCTTGTGTTTTTTTAATATCTAAATATGTCTTATTGACTGTGCCTCTTTTGGAGCTGGCTTGTACAAAACCAGATGGATTTGGAATGGAATTGAAGATGGGTTTTGTCTGGGAGTAGCTCTTTGGTTCCCATAATCCCCTGTGCAATTTTAGAATAGTTTTGGATATATTTAATAGAAATCATGTGCACACCTAAAAAAGTGGTGGCTCTTCAGAGCTGGATATTATATAGGCAGCTGTTATCCAAGACTCAAAGACTAGGGATATTCATCTCCAACTCTCCTTTTCCTGCGATTTTTTCCCCCTGTTTCTTCTGTGTATCCCAAGCAAACCTCTGCAGAAGTGCTGTTCAGAACTTTTGGTCCTTTTGCTCCTTTCTCATGGTATAGGCCCAAATCTGGGTGCTTGAACTTGTTCCTCTCCAAATTTGGTCTCTCAATATTTGGTCTCTCCAAATCAAGGTGGTTTTCTCTGGATGAGTCTCGTTCCACGTGTAGAGGTGTGAAAACCTCAGGCCTGAGACTTGGTGTTTCTCTTTGGCAGCTCTGAAGGTAAAGAAGCTTGCCGATGCCTTGACTGGTGCAAATAATGCAAAATTGGGCAACAGCTGCCATTTTAAGGCCTTGAAAGCTACTGTCTCTTCACCCAAGGAACAGGACAAGGGCAAATGGCCTCAAATTGGACCAGGGGAGGTTTAGATTGGATATTAGGCAAAATATCTGCCCAGAAAGAAGGGCCTAGAACAGACTGCCCAGGGCATCGGTGGAGCCACCATTACTGGAGGGATTTAAAAGCCGTGTGAAAGTGCCACCTGGGGAGTGGTGGCCTTGGCAGTGCCATGTTAATGGTTGGGCTTGGTGACCTTTGAGGGTTTTTCCAACCAAAACCATTCTCTGGTTCTGTCCTTGCAAAGAAGCTGGGATAGCTTGCAGGGTTTTAGGGTTCTGTGAAGAAGTTCCAGCTTTCTGCAGTTGCCCTATCCAAGTGCTCACATTTTAGCTGCTTCACTGGAATTGGAAACATGGGATTCAGAACATTCCCCTGGTGGATGAATCCCCTGCTGGCTGCATGTGGTGGCTGGATCCTCTCTGAATTATTCAAATGCTCCTAAAGCAGCTACATTAAATCTTGTAATTCAGGCATTGACTTTTTCCTTGTCCTTTTCCAAGGCAGATTGAAATGAAGGTTAGATTCATTTTGGGGAGATTAGGATCTAGTAATGCTAATATTAACTGATTGGAATAGAAAGATTGTATGGGTAGGTTTTTCCATCTCTGAAGGGAATATGTAGTGGGTAAATTCTTGTCTTCAACCTTAGAAAACAGGGAAGGGTTTGGAACATTAAAATGGAACTGGTTTATTTGACACTGTCATAAAATTCATCAAGAATTCATTTTCCACACAGGAATATTGCCACCTTCCTGACATTACAGAGGAAATTTTAATGAGTGAAATTTCTCCTTCGTTTGCATACTAACCCATATCAAATTGCTGGATTACTACTGAAGCTTCAGCCTGACTCTCTGAATATTAAAAAACATTTGATACTATAAGTAGTTTTATATTTTCTGTTTTGCTGCTTTTAATGTACAAATGAATGTCATTAATCCAATTTACATATTTCTAAAGACCTTTTGATGTAGTAAGATGTAAAAATTGTTTGTTTTTAATTTTTTTTTTAAGTGACAATCTTATATGCAAAAATGCTGCTGCCAGGCAATTATCCACCCAGATAGTTTTAACACAGTTACTCATAATCAGCACAGATCAGTAACATGACAGCAATTTTTGGGGAGATGTATGATCCATTCTAAGTATTAACTTTCAAATTGGCATGAATGTGCAAATACACATTTTAGAAAACTCTAATTCTTATTTATTTATCTCCATGGGAGAATATTAGGGATTTGTTGTTTTTTTATTTTGGTCTTTGTTTTATTGTTTTGGGTTTGTTTTTTTTTTCCTTTCTAATATCTCAATTTTATCATATTCTATAGACAAGGAACATTTTTTTTCCCCGCTTTGGATTTTGGTTTCCAGTCCATAGGGATCCAAATAAAGAAATGCTGCCTTCAATAAAATATGCCATGTTTGCACAGCAATTTCTTTATTGTACTGCAGTAATGTCTTTGGGAGAAGTGTCTCTTTTGAATTATTATTTTAATTAGTTTTGATTCATGTTGGTTCCTGTTCTCTCCTGTGCACACTGAAACTCTCTCACCACAAAGTTTACTCTGAAAACTGCCCTGTTACAATGACAGACATTAAAAAATCACTTGATCTGTAGTTTTGGGAAGTTTCCTGCCCATCTGGTCCTTCATATACTAAACATAAAATGAGATCTTTAGTTTGCAGACTTGCTTTAGTTTGCTTAATGTGGAGTTTGGAGTGATGTGTGCAAGCTTAGGCTCAATAACCCATTCCCAAAGGATGTTCCTGTTCTCTGCAAGCCCCATCTGCTTCTAGCATAAGAAGTGGTTGATTTTATTTCATGTTTTCAGAATAGATAATCTGTATTTACAAGGTTTTGTAAGATCCAGTCTCGCTGCCCTCTGCTCATCTTTGATAAGTTAAACTTTGAATGTTTCACTCTGATTTGGTGTAAGATCCTCCCAAGCAGTGGATGAGCTGCTTTCAGACAGGCAGAGAGACCAAAAATAGATAAAATGTAATCCCAGCATACTTCTCTTCATTTGTCAATCTTCTTGCTAATGAGGAAAAATAAATCAGGAAGGAAAACTCTTACGAACGTAATCCCAAAAGTTGAAAGAGATGGAGAGGATACAAGAAAATGGGAAAAAAGTGATTACAAATTGGTTTTTTTTCTATCATCCTACTGAGACATTTTGATCCAATGGTTTAACAGACTGTGAGGTGTTTTGTGATGCAGAAAAAAGCTTCAGGATATCAACCTGAGGATCAACTTTGTATTTGCAAGTTAACACTGTCGCTGAATGGCTCTGTTGGGATTTTAGGATATATTAGGAGTGGTTGAAGGAAGAAGGTTATACTTAAACTTGGAATTACAGACCCTCATTTAAAAAGTAATGTTTGCTAAGCTTACTGTGCAAGGTAAAAAATTCACAACAACTTATTTCCAGAAGGAATAAAGACTAAGAGCTACGCAAATCAAAATAAAATAGTAATTTTTTTTTCAAAATTTTTGTAGAAATGATTTCTTCCTTAAGGGCCTCAGCTGGGCACTGAACAAGGGTCTGCCTGTTCCAGGGACCCAGTAGGGGCACAAAAGCTCAGAAGACACTCCAGGCAGGAATGTAAGTTGAGCTGGAAAAATCCAGTTCATGTGTTTCCACATAAATACCAGTAGGAAGGCAACGGCAGTACATGTTTTGAAAAATTAAACATTTGAAAATTGTCAAATTTATGGCTTTGTATCAAGGCACTGAATCACTCAAAGATTATCAACAGTAAAATATGGGAGTTAGGCTGGTAACATATTGTTTGTGTGTGGATAAAAAGCATAAATCCAGCACTATCTAACATCTGGGAAGCCTGGCCAATCTTTAAAAAATTATTTTGGTTACCTAAATTCCTCATTTTTGGAGGAATTCTTAAAAAGGTGAAACCATTGATTGTATTTGTAGCATTCTCATTGCTCCATGTCTTGTCATCCTGATGTTAGTGCCAGATGTCCCCTCAGATTCCTCTGTCAGGGACCAGAGATAACCCCGTGGTTTAGGCAGAGATGTCCAAATTGTGCACCTCGTTTCACTCCCAAAATAAACTTCAGAACCCAGTAACACTGAGAGAGCTGGAAGGGAACCACACGAGCCCAGCCCCCTGAGGTGCTGTCACGTTTTCCAGGCGTTCCCAGGGCCCTGTGGTCTGGAGAGATCCCTTTTCTCTGAGCATTGCTCATGGCAGTGGTGGCCTGAGCTGGATGGAGCTGCCTCAGCCACCATATGTATCCATCTCTTCAGGCTGTTCATGTTTTGTGGCAGCTTTGGCAGCCTGCCGGGAATTTTCTGAGTAATGCAAGTGGTGGGGAATGATAATAATAATACTGTTAACCCTTTGGTTTCTCAGCCAACCAGGAGGGGGATTTGGGGGAGCAGAGCCTTCCCTGCCTCCCCTTTCCCTGTGCCCCTCCAAAAGTGCACCAATGAGTATGTGTTAGGAAGCCTAAATAGAGACAGGGATATGAATAAGCTTTCTAAGGAGGTGAGAGTATAAAAAAGGAAGATGATATGATTCTCCCTCTGACAATTTTTTTCCAGCAGTTTGAAAAATATAGAGAGTGATTCGTTGTTTTCCCCTGCTCCCCTTCACTCCCAAGGTCAGATAAGAACGGCAACCGTGGTGGTTAATGCTGACAACCTTTCTCCATCCTTGTCTGGCTTCTGCAAGGGAGAGATTTGCAGTGGCAATATAACACAACACTGTGAGCTTTTTTCCTTGGCTGAGGCAAAAAGCTTCCCAACTTCTGCATGGAGTGATTTCCAGAGGACACTAATCCTGCACTGAGAGCTGGGGGCTGGGGACAGCTGAGTTATGGTAACATTATTGAAATATTGGCAGCACATCATTGCCATAGGGATAGGATGACTGTATTTTGATAAAGGCAGAGCAGAGGAAGGATAAATAAACTGTTCTAATGCGGGGAAATGAACAAGAAAGGAGAAGCCCATGGGACTGAATTTCTAGGGAAAGGAGAAGAAGACCACAGATGTTGATTATGAGAATTTGCATCAGATTCCTGGTCTAGTGGAAGGTGTCCCTGGTCTAGTGGAAATGTCTCCCTCATGGCAGGGGAGTTGGAACTAAATTGGACCTTTAACAGCCCTTCCAACCCAAACCATTCCATGATTCCATGATTCTTTGAGATCTCTGCACAGGCAAAGTTGCCCAGACAATTTTGCCCAGTATCCTTTGGCTGGAAGATGCAGATTTTTTGCTGGGAAATGCAGATTTTTTTGGCTGAACTGCTGCTAACTGTGCTGAGTGTGAAGGGAAGGAAGGTCCCTGCTGTTGCTGTGCTGCCACCTGCCATGGCCTGTTGAGGAGCAGCCCCCCAGCCCTTCATGTCCTCAGGCTGGTTAATGAGCTTCCCTGGGCTTCCTGCCTGGCAGCAAACAATACCACTTCACCAGCTCTCGAGTCACCACTAATTGAAGCAGCACAATTATCCAATCCTTGGCCTCGTTCCACATCTGAAATAAAACAGCTGTGTTAGAATGTTACGATCAAATTCTTTCTCTGTTATATGACCTAATAAATTAACGGTTGGGAATGGCGCATTTGTGACTCAGTTTGTCACTAAAATATCCTAATTCCATCAATGGTCTTTTGGGTAAATTTCACTGAGTTTGCTTGGTCTGAAAAGAAATTTGGCTGCTCCAAGCCATCCATTCTAGGAGGGCTGAGTTGGTGGTCTCTGGGATACAGAAAAGTAATGAAAAAAATTGAAAATAATTAAATGTTTCTGCAAAGATTTGGCTTCACAGAGACGTGCTGCCTCATCAGTTTAGTGAGAGACACAGGTCAGCTCCTGAGAGCTCTCAAAATTGTCCTGGGTTGGTGTCCAAGGAGCTGTCTGGATACACTTTATGTGGATTGATGGCTCCACAAAAAGACTGACCCAGCATGTGGCAGGATAACCCTTTGCTACAACAAGCTCAAGGGTGAAAAATTAAACAATTCCAGAGCAATACCTGGTGTGCAAAATTAAAATACTCTTCTGAATTAAGCTAAGCAGGATTTCTCTTTGGCTCTCCAAGTATTTTTGTTTGCACTAAGACTGGAAATTTAGCATCCTTCTACACAGATTGGCCTGCCTTAGACACCTTTTAAAACAAATTATATTTGAATTTTTTTTTCTTTCCTCCCACATTTTTTTTGTCTATTAGGAGTGCAGCCATCAAAAAAGATAGTGTTGTTAAATGACTTCTAAACCATGTCACTAAGAATAAGGAAGCCTTAGTTTAAAACTGGAAATGTGAACAAAGGAGAAAAGACTTTAAACCCTGCAGAGTTAAAACTCTGTCCTATGGCTCACCAAAATAGATTTCAAGGAAGAAGTAGCCAAAGGCATAAAAATCTGATGATAGATATTCTTTCAAATGTGCCAGAAACAGGGAGTTCTGTCAGAGGTCAGCAGACCTGAAGGATGATGGACCTTTAAAAGGCAGCACTGTTGAAAGAGAATGTTATTGATGGAAACCTCAGAGAGTTCTTAGTCATAGTCCAACTATGGAGGAGTTTGGGATGCTGCTGCTTCCTCAGGACACTTAGAGTAACAGCCTAAGAACCTAACCTGAGTTAGGGATGTTCCCACAGCTGGAAAGCTGGTGCTAATGTCAGAAAGATTAGAATTTCTAGGAACGGGATTAAAAAACCCACCAGCCTTCAGGAGCCAAAATTTAGCATTTCATGATAAGGTTCAGGAGCATGGCAGTATTCAGTCGAAGGCTAGACTTGGTGCTCTTTGAGGTCTTTTCCAACCTTAGTGATTCCAAAGTGGGAAGTCATGTTTTTGGAAGAAATTGGTGGTAGTATGAATAGCTGCCTTGGCAGCCTCAGCTTTCATTTGGACATTGGCAAAGATGTGCTTGAAAACGAGCTTATTGTGTAGTGAGAGAAAATTACCTCCTGGGATAAGAAATGAAGAGAAGAGATAAATGGACTGATTTCAAAATGCCAGGAAAAGGAGCACAGTTTTTGAGGGCTGTGCTCTGTGAGCTGTCCTGTTAAATTTGTACAACAATGATCAGGTATAGGTTCTTAGGCACAATTCAAAATCAGTAAAGCATTTGGAGCTTAACTAAAAGAGCAGTAGATGCCAATATTGAGTATGTCAAAGGAAGTGTACCTGGGGAGGAGTCCCCCTGGGCACCAGGACGTGCTGGGACTGACCAGCTGGAAAGCAGCTTTGCAGAGGACTCAGGGATCCTGGTATTTCTGCTTTCTGTTCAATAAATGTATTTGTGCCTCTATTTCATGGTTGGCTTAAAATACATGCATGCAAAGTGCAAAAGATGTCCGAAATATGAGCAAGAATAAGCTGCTAAGGGGAAGAAAGAGTGACAGTAAATTAAATTCTTTGTGTTTTACATCAGGTAGCTCTGACACATGGTATAGATTCATATGCATAAGAGGGAAATGTATTTCATATATCGTAATACCGAGCAAGAACAAAATGCAGCTACTAATCTGTGAAATACATCTTTTATTTATTGAGCAGTGTATGAAATATTTCCCTCATCCTGTACGATGACAATCTCCACATTTTTTCGTGCAACTAGAAAAATATCATGAGCGAAATTCAACACCGGGAAATGATCGTTGCAGTTTCAGAAGGTTTAGTTTGGTATTAAACACGGATCACAAATGTATCAGTGAGGACAGAAACCTTCCTAAGTCATTTCTTCCGAAATACCTAAATCTTTGCATCTTCAAGAGCAAGGAGAGAGCCCTGAGCAGTCAGCAAGTACAAGATCCCCCTTGACAGAGTATCACCAATCTGTGCCCGTGGTGCTATTTCACAGCTCCAGTTGACTTGTAACACAGCAACTGTCTCCAAGCAACTGTGAGAAATACCGGGATGTACAACCGGGATACAGAACCCGGCTGGGACAGGGATGGTCAGGCAGCTCTGCACCCCTTCCCACCCAGCCTGGGCTCCTGCCCCTCGCTGGAAAAGGTTCCAGCTGCCTTGGAGGTGGCCCTTGCCAGCAGGAAGCAGCTATCCCTGCGGGTGGGAGATGGGATTGGGCCCTCCGCTGCCCACGTCAGTCATTTTGCCAAAATAACTCTTCACGTATTAATCGATTCAGCTCCCTTGTCTGTGCCAGTGGGGCTTGGCAAAATGGTATTTTTGCAGCCAACTGACTCCAAACAAGCTCTCAAAACCAAAACAAAATAGCTGTAGATTTAATCTAATTCACTACAATCAATATACAACAAAGAAAGAAAATTTATATGTTTAATATAATTTCTCCCCAGCTGCTTTATCAAATTGCAAAACTAGCAATATATGTAAGAAATGTCTTCTTTTAAAAGGTAATAATGTACATTTGCAGTCCTTGTCCTTCTGAGAAAGCTCATCATTTTGTTATTTGCTGTATTATGTTTCATTTAGGACCCATTCCAAATGTTTAAAAGCTGCAGGAATATAGCAATCCACTTCCCCCAGTTTAATTCCAGCAGAATATTTGGAACCCTTTGTGGAAGGCAATTGTAATCTATGAAATACTTGCCACAGAACCTAGTAATGAAAGAGGATTTTTTCTTTTTATGGTATAGTTTGTGTAATCATTCGTGTGACTGTTGATTTGGGACATTGTAATTTTGAAGAAGTGTTTTGAGATTAAAAGCTTGAGCCTTTTCTTAAGGGGAATGAAGAGCTAGAAAGAGAGGAAAGGAAAGGAAAGGAAAGGAAAGGAAAGGAAAGGAAAGGAAAG
>CM031861.1:1923479-2047363 GCA_018697195.1 Certhia americana | reverse complement strand
GGAAAGGAAAGGAAAGGAAAGGAAAGGAAAGGAAAGGAAAGGAAAGGGGAAAGGAAAGGGGAAAGGGGAAAGGGGAAAGGAAAGGGAAAGGGAAAGGGAAAGGGGAAAGGAAAGGGGAAAGGAAAGGGGAAAGGAAAGGAAAGGAAAGGGGAAAGGAAAGGGGAAAGGAACAAACATGAGCTTTATTTTTGATTGTTAGTTTGCCATTATTTCTTTTCCTTTGGCCTAAACTGTCTGGATTGTGGACGATGCTGGGACATGCACTATAAAGTTTGCCTTGCTTTTCCTCATTTATTCCCTTGTTTTCTCTTCCTAAGTTCTAAAAAGTCTGCGGTGAATGAGTTTTGTTAGTGACCACACATTAATAGCAGATGACTCTACTCCCATTTTCTAGGCACTTTCTGTACAGTCACTCATCAGTGCTATTCAAACCAGAGGTACTGCTTTAGTAATCTGAATAGCTCAACTCAACAAACTCACTGAAACACGTTTATATCACAGATTTCATTTTTCCAGCTGGAATTTTTAAAAAAGAAGTAGAAGCTTCTGGGTAGGAGAATGTGGCAGATCATGCTGCAGTAACATCAGTGTGCTGACAGCCCTTCATGAGTACTAGCTCCTGTGATTAGCCTCTTTCAGACTATAATTATTATTCGGTACAAATGTATTATTATTACTATTATTATTATTATTATTATTATTATTATTATTATTATTATATTATATTATGTTCATTTTTTATAGTAACATAAATGGCACACAGTCAGCATTTGGCACACCCAATACATTGGAACTATCCAAGTTTTCAAGACGGTCCCATCACATTTGAGAGGAAATGGCCTTGGCTTATGCCAGTAGAAGTTTAGGTTGGATATTAGGAAAATTTACTTTGCTGAAAGGATGGTCCAGCCCTGGCCCAGGCTGGAGTCCCCATGCCTGGAGGGATTTAAAAGCCATGTGGATGTGGCATCTGGCAACGTGAGTTAGTGGTGGCCTTGGCAGTGCTGGGGAATGGTTGGATTGGTGATCTTTTTTCCAAACTGAATGGTTCTGTAATTCTATGAAATTTAATATATATATATATATTTTACTTTCTGCCTGACAAAGAGATTTGAACTGCATCCCACCCATTCCATGATTAGATCTCCATCCTGAGAATATGACATATATATATATATATATATATTCTCTTTCTGTGAATACAGATGAAGCTGCTGGGTTTCTCCTTTTCTTCCTCTGGAATATTTTTTGTGTTCTGGGAGAAAAAAGGCAGTTCGTTCTCTCTAGCTCTGGATAGCAGCAGGAGAGGGAAAGCTGCTGGCTCCTCAGGCAGCCCCAAGCCTGTGAGGGATCAGGAAAGCTTTTGGGGCCCCTCCAGGGCTGGCATGGAGGGGAGCAGCAAGGAAACCCAAAGGTGCTCCTCTTCCACCCTGGGCCTTCCCGCAGGGAGGGATGGAAAACGTGCTGCCAGTCTGGAGCTCCATGCTCCACTCCTTTCCTTCTCCTCCTCCTGCTCCACCCCCACGCTGGCACTGGGAATAAAGCTGGCACCAAATGTCCCTCAAGTGACAGGCTCAGAAGGAGCTGGAGTTGTTCAGCCTGGAGAGGAGACAGCTCCAGGGAGACCCTGTTGTGGCCTTTCAGTGCTGAGAGGGAGCTGATGAGAAAGATGGGGACAGATTTTTTAGTGGGAGGACAAGGGGGCATGGTTTTAAACTAAAAAATAGACATGGTTTTAAACTAAAAGAGGGTCAATTCAGAGGAGATGTAAGAGAGAGGGTTTTTGCTGAGAGGGTGGGAAGGCCCTGGAATGGATTTCCCAGAGCAGCTGTGGCTGCCCCTGGATGCCTGAAAGTGCCCAAGGGCAGGTTGGACAGGGCTTGGAGCACCCTGGGATAGTGGGAGATGTCCCTGCCCACGGCAGAGGTGTCACTGGATGAGCTTTAGAGAGCTCTTCCAACCCAAATCATCTTGTGATTCTATGATTTCATTTTGGTCTCTCAGCTTTCACCACCAGTTTCATAGAAAATACTGATTTTTTTTTCCACACAGACCGCTTATTTTAGTGGTACATGATGTAGTCAAATTCTGATTATCTTACTGTTCTATTGACTGAGTTTCTAGTTATTACCATAAATTTCTCAGCTTTTCAGACACACTTTTGATTTCAAGGTACTTCCTGAATGTCTCCTCTTTTAATTAATCATTTATAAATTAAATTTCACTTTTCAAAAACACCCTCTAAAACGAATATCTTAAAATGCAGACTTATCTGTAGAGCATCTATATTCTATATTTTCATGCATTTTTTCACAAAACAGATCTAAGTTAATGTCAAGTTCAGCTTCCTGCTATAATTTAAATTTTCTTGCTGTGTTTTTTAAAGACTGCAACTGATAGACATCTTTTATTGAAAGAGAACCAGTTTTGCATTTGAGTGAATATGTGAAATGCAGAGCAAACTGTTATTACTGAGGTCATATTAGCTATGAAGATACTATTTCTCATTGGAGGCATTTAAAAGTAATATTTTTTGGAAAATACTGGTATGGATAAAAAAAAGGTGTTTATAGAATTATTAAGCTTAATTAATAAGCAATATACTACTTCATAAATGATAACTGCAAAACACCACGTAAGTTTTGTGGTTGGCAAGGATACTTTATCAGAAGTTTCAAATATCTGCTAAAATCTTATTTTATCAGGATTTTTAATGTTAAATAGCATTTGTTTTTCAGTTTTAACGCTATTCGCTGGTGGCACAGTGTGCACGGTGTTTGCCTCAGTTTTTCTCTCTCTCACAGACATTAGTGACCAGAAATAATATAGAAATACTTGTACTGTGGCATTTGCTTTGTCTGCTCCAATTACCATCTTTTTCCCACTTTTCTACACTCAGCTTTTTCTGCTTCAACATCAGAAATCCAGAAGGGAAAGTTGTCCCATTAATTCAATTAAGCTCCTTGCTGGAGGAACCTCATTGGCTTTAAGTAACTTCTTTTGGAGTTTATGTGCATGAATATGCTTATTCTGCTTAGATCTTTTAAAAGAAATAGAATTAGATGTACCTTGGACTTCTAAGGCTTTTCTTTAATGGTTTTCCATGTAAAAGGAATTGAAGAAGACAAAAAATGATTCATTTAACTGCATAATGAGCTGGGCAAAGGGGCCAGTACTATTATTTCAGAGTTCTGAGGTTTGTGTGTTGGTTGCTTTTGGTCTGTGGCAATAATAGGGCAGACATTTCATTCTTATATGAGGTCATCACCACAACTTTGGAGTGGAATAACCATTTTTATATGAGCTATACAATGACAGGCAGCGTAGTAACAACTTTATTTACCCTGTTTTACCTCGTACAGCTTCTTGTGGGATGAAATAGAAGTTTCTCACTAGAACCTACATTTTTGTATCTGCGTATTGGAGGAGGCAAAGATCATCAAAGTTCACGGTGTATTTTGGAAGTTTTGCTTTATCAGAGTACATTTGGATGATTTTACTCTCTCAGTGAACAGCAGTTGAAGTGGGAACTGCCGACAACAAGGTGACAGGAGGCCCACAGCCACTGAAGAATTGAGAAGAGGATTTTGGGGTAGCAAATGTGGGATCTTAGACCAAAATGTGGTAGTAGCCTGAAGTGAAAGACAAACGTCCCTAAGGCGTATGGGAAGTGTTGATAGCCAAGCCCAGCTGAAAAAATCAATTTGAAGTCCTTTCTAAGCTCTTACATACATGACCTATCCATCAATCATTTACAAGATCTGAAATTAGCCTGTACTTAATGAACAAGTGGGATTCATTGCTGGGTTCCTGTGTGCAGCATGTTATTTAGTATCTAGTGCCTTAATTTTTAGAAAGTTTGCCTCCCACACTTGTAACACCTCTGGGAAGGCTGCACCTTTCGCTTTGTGTTTCAGCTTGACACTGGGGGAATGTGACAGGAACAAGGCTGTTTGTCTTCTTCTCCCTTCCACCTCCCCAGAGCACTGCCAGCTGCCATGGGGAGGGTGCCCAGGACCTTGCCATGATCTTTGCCACAGTTCCCTCACAAACATGGTGCTTGGTCACATCAGCTGCTAAGACACTGAACAGGCTGTATTTTAACATGCTTGTTCCAGAATTTGAATGTCTCCTAGCACAAAGATTTTTAAGGGATTATTATGCTAGGTAAATCTTGTGTTTATATTGGCCATGCTTGGGATTATATGGGATCTGCTTTTTCTATGCTGATAAGCATTTTTGTTTGTTTGTTTTTGTTTTCTTCCTTAAAACTGAATGCAGTCAAGCAGCTGATGGATACAGCCTTTATTCAACATCCATCATATCATAGTAATAGGAAGTAAACTCAGATAAATATTATTTGAATGAGTTTTGACTTTGTTTGCTAATCTGATCAAATATCCAGAGGTTTAATTGCATTCTCCCGATCAGTATTGCTAAAAATTATTTTAGTTCTATCATAATATTGGCCACTATCAAAGAAGTCCATATGATTATTGCATTATATATAGTTATTAGTGAGCTGGAGAAAGTAGTTAAGTTCAACAGAAGCCTGAATTGATGGTATTTTTCCTCATAAATATAAAATATTTTTTTTATTACATTGAACAGGCACAAGGGAAAAAAAACCTCTAAAAAGAGAGAGATTCTGAGAGGATCAGATGAAGCAGCCAGAAGTCTCAAACAATGAACTTCTGCTTCTTATGTAGAAGGATACCTGTTGGGAATAGTGTAAGGTATTATTTTTAACCTGTGATCAATACAAAGAGCTGCCAAGCACTGCAGTTATTTCAAAATCTATGTGACTTGTTGTTGGGCATTCTTCCCAAATAAATATATTGCTGAGATTTACACACCTGTCATTTTTAGTTTCTGCTTGTGCTCTGTAAAATGAATAATGCAAGTTCCAGCCTCCTGGCAACTCTGAACAAGTTTTTTACATAGTGAAAAAATATTCTGCACAGCTGACCTCAGTTTGATTTATCCCATAACTCCAGGATTAAGCTTCTTTTGCAGACCAGATGTGCCCTCCTAAAAGGCAGAGTTCCCACTGTTCTGCTTGGGTTACCTGAGGAATGAGATTTTCCATGAGAACCTGGAGTGCAGGAGCATCCCATATTTTCTTTCCAAAGCAGAGCGCTGTCCTACCCAGCAGGATTTTATTTGGCTGCCTGTGGTCCAATGCCTGCTTTGTTTTAATGCATTTCGTGTTGAGATTCACTGAGGTGGAGGCAGGCAGCAAAAGGGGCACTCTTAGAATGTTTTCTAAGCCATATTTTAAATTGGATTAAGGTGAAAATTGTGCTTTCCTTGGAGAATCCTCCCTTGGTTGTGTCTATGCCAAGAGCTGATGCTCACTCTGTGCTCAAGCCTAGCTCCCCCCTCGAGGGGAACAAAGCACAAAGTGTTTGACACACTCTCCTCCTGAGCCCACTCTCTCACTCAGGATAACTCCTCCTGAGTGTGAGCTGGAGCAAGAGTGGCATTTTGAGGTGTGGCTACTTAAAATACTCCTGTGGTGGGTTTCCCTGGGAGAATCTGAAAATATTCTGTGAGATTTGACACTGCTGTGGATCCGGGCTGGGGACTGGCATGTGTGCCAGGCTCTTGGTCAGCCGTGGAGCTGCTGCTCTGAGCTGCTGCAGCAGGCAGGGAGAGAAGAGGGCAGGGGTGTGTCCCTCAGGCCCATCTCACACCAGAGATCCAAGTGTCAGGAGAGATCTGGGATGCCTCTTCTTGCCCATGGAGGTTGGGTTGGGTTGGAGCGTGTTCCCCGTGCTGCTCCCAGCCCCAGACCTCCCCCTGTGTCTGAGCTCTTTTTGCTTTGCTCAGTGATGTTTGCCACTAGGTTACCCAGTGCTTGCTGTCCTTCACAGTTGTAGTTTGGTTTTGGTGATCCTAGTGCTTTTTTCTATGTTTTTTTTTTAAATATTTTTGCCTAACTGTAGTGACAACCCAGATGCTCCAGCTATTTTCCAGGTTAACTTACTGATAATACTTGGAACTGCAATAATGCAAAATCTTCCCTGTCATCTTTCAACAAGAGAGTTCTTTTTAGTCATTAAATCTGCTAAATGGATGGTTATCTATTTAAATCTGTTGCCAAAGTAATTAACCCTGAAAAGTAATTCCCCTGCCAAATCAAATCAGGGTTGTTTTTCTCTGAGATTCTTTTTAAAAGACAGTAATTCCTGCCATTAAAGACCAGGGTCCTTAAGAGAATTCTGAAAGAGATTTTAGATTTGTGCCAGTTTTCTTCTTTCAGGCTCAGTGGAAGAAGCAACTGAATCTCTTTTCTTAGTAAAGGTATCCCCATCTGTCATGGCAAGAGACTGTAACAATAAAGGCATAAATGGGAAAATAGCCCTTGGTGGACAGAGAGGTCGTCCCACCCCACCCCTCAGCAAGGCACTGATACAATGTTTCTGAAGAGAAAAATTAAGTATGGGGTTATAAATACAGATGAGTATAGGATTGTTAGTTTGGGTTTTTTTTTTTCATTTTTCCCCCCCTAAGGTTCATAGCTCAACTCTGAAGCAAAAATAGCTGAGGGGTGACACATTGCAACAGAAGATGAGGGGGCAAGATGGCAAGGCAGGAGGTCAGTGGGGCCAGAATATCTGGAGACAGCTGTTGTTGGGCCCTGTTTAGGTTTTTCTCTGGTTATGCAGAGAAAAATATATTTTTTCAGAACTGTGGCACAGTCAGGGATTTTTGAGTATGGAAACTTCCTGCTGTTTGTTTCTACTGCGTTCCCAGGAAATACAGCTTAACTCATTGCTTTTGTAAATAGGCAAGATGATAGCAAGTGATTTTTCCAAATAGAATGGCTGATGAATTGCTGATACCTGAGAATAAATATCCTCTTAAAGCCCTCAGGACTAAGTGCTCACTCGAAGGAGAGTGCTCAAGCACTAATGGAAAGATATCCTGAGCCTTCAGAACAATGTTGATGGCCTCAGTAGGCACAAGTTTTATTTAAGTCCTCAAGTGAATCCTGGGCTCTGGAATGTAATAAAAATTTTAACACTAGAGCTGTGGTTTTTCATACTTAAAAAAATCCCAAACCACAAACCCTTCTGTTTCCCTAGAACATAAATGTGGAGTCCTGCTGGCTAATTGGAGGAATTCTCACTAAACTTTTGCCTTTTTTTTAATTAACATTTTTTTAAATTATAGCAGCCAAAGTCTAAAACCGCAATGATTTTCAGATAACTTTGAGATTTGGGGTTAAAAAAAAAAAAGTCTTCTCTGGTTTTCTTTTTTCCTCTTAATTTGCACATGGGCAGGATGACATTCCCAAGGGAATTTTGTGCTTATACTGCAATATGCAGGACAACTACTAAAAGTGTCACAGCTTTAATCATGTGTGCCTTTGGAAGGACACCAACGCCAGATCATTGCCCTCCAAAAGAGACAAAAAGGGAGAAATAGCCCGGGATTGCTCCATTTCTTCTGGCTTCTCTCTGTGCTCTTACTTGGCTGGAGAATTTTCCCTCTCCCTGACTGTGTGTGGCTGGAGACCACTTAAAGAATGAGCAGCTGCAGTGTCAGCTCACACTGACATTTGCACTCACGGGGAGCCTCGTGCATTGATCTGGTGTTGATCTCACTCACAGTGACTAAGGCTAAGTGAAATCCTCAGGTTCAGTTCAGCTTCTCAAACCAGGCCTGAATTCTCTTCCCAGTTTTATTACTGCAAAAGGTTTGAGCATTGCTGAACTTCAACCCTGTACATCCTCAAAGGGCTGGGACTGGATGGTCCTGAGGGTCCCTTCCAACCCCATCCATTCTGTGATTCTAAATGCTTGAACTAAAAGATTGGGAATTAAGAGAGCTGGTTTGGGGTTTTTCTTGGAATACAAAAAATCAGAGTCACTGAGTTCATCATGGTGCAGATAACACAGGTTAGGGCCTTGTTGGAAGCAGCCCAGGTGGCGGCGAGCAGGTGGCAGGACAGCTCTGGGGTGTGCTGGCTCTGGAATCTGGGAACGATGTACTCGTCAGGGCAGATACACTGCAGGTTCCAGTATTGGTTTTGTGCTTGCTTAAATCCACTTATCCATGTCATATGAGGCCTCAGATCACTGCAGGGGCCGGAATCACCAGTTTGTGTGACATAAAAGGGGGCAGGTCCATGGGTGAATCTCAAGATGGGTTTAAATGCAACTCCTGGAACAGCCAGTGACTCCAGACTGAGGGTGCACAAGGGGAAGACCATTGAAAAAGAAGTGCAGGGGAGATGGGATGGAGCTCTGGCTCCTCATGGTGATTTCCAGAAATCTTGCTATCTCCTTGCTAGCTCATGCAGGTAAACGACAGTCTCCTGAGAGACATGAGTTACCTTCAGGTTTCTGAACTCTTTTCCTGTTCTCCCCCAAACTGGAATGCTTTGCCATTTTTATAGATGTTTTTCCTTATTCTATTAACTTATGTAACAGTACAACTGGTTACATCTGTTACTGTTCAATTAAGCTTTTTAGGTCACTTTCAGAGGACAAGTGCCTTTCCAGAGTACCCAGTCCATTGGTATGGCATTGACTCAAACCTAAACAAGGGATTTCACCATTTTATGTGGCTGTAATTATTATTCCATACAAGAGTATACAAAACTTATTCTTTGCTACGCTGCCTGTTCTCCTAATCTTTGTGATTATGAATTTTGTGTGCATAAGCACACGAAAATAAAGTTAAAAGAATATAAAGGCTGCCTTTTGCTGCATTCAGCTATGAAGAATTAAGTAGGTGGTTAAGGAAATACAAATTGTAACTTGTTTTTATAGATATTACTGTAAGCTGCCATCTATGACTGGAATGAGATTTATTCATAAAGCTCTTGACTTTGACCAAATGTCTTTTACAGGCCTAAAAACACGTTATTTAACTTTGGGATTTAATGTGATTTCCTTTATCCACATCCAGCACGTAACACAAAGAATAACTTCCTCTCCTTTGGTGTGAACACAGTTCTTTCCTTGAGTATTGACTTTGACCTTATCCCAGCCTAATAAGAACACCAAAGAAACAGAAATGAAACATGTCACCCATGGAAAACTACACATGTACAAGCAGTTTTAACTTGTGATTTCCATAGTTGTTCGCCCATAGTTTTGACATTATTTTAGGCTGTCTTTATTTAAGGAATAACAGCCCTTCAAAATATGTCACATTTAAAACATGGGTGACAAAAGAGTTTCTATTTCCAGAAAAAGAAATGTTGGGTTTTTTAGGTTTCTCTGCACCAAAAAAATAATCATATAATGTTAAATCTTGCATGTCCCAAGCTGTGATTTGGGGGTAGCTCATTTGTTTTCACTGGCTTGTTTGGCAGGAGAAGGGAAAGTCTTCTGGGTTCTATTTTAAACATTAGAATGCTATTGTGATTCTTGCATTTAATTCACTACCTGGTGGGAAGAACATTGAGGATTTTTTCCCCGTATATCAAGCTTTCAAACACATTTCTTTGTTGCTCTCCTGCCTAGAGGTGTTTGATAAAATATGGATGGGTTGATAGAAGACAGACAGACCAAGGGATTGATTTATTTGGGTGTAAACATAATTTATATAGGTCTGTAGGTACATTTCTATCTTCTTTCTCTGATATGTGCATATCAGAGAAAGCAACATATTTTGTAGACAATACAAATTGCGGGGTTTAAATTCTTCTATGATTGTAGGAAGGCATTTTTGGTTTTTTTGTGGTCAGACAGCATCCCAATCTCCAGGATGTCAAGATTTTAGGATAGGACGTGCCTGTTCCTTGAGACAGCTGGTAGGATCGAATAATGTTTGAGGGCTAAAAATCTGAGTCTACTTAATAGCCTTCCCAGTTTTCTTCCATCCTCATTTCCAGAGTGTAAATAACATTTTAGCATTCTGATGCTGATGATAATCTGTGCTCGCATTACTATTTTACAGTTATAAAGATGGTGATTATGTTCTTCTGTTCTGTTTTACCTGTGCCTAAGCAGAAATGTCATTGAATGCTTAATTTTTGTCAGGGCATTCTAGAGACGACGATGTATTGAAGCACAGCCTCAGCTGCATTTCTAAACTAACCATATGTCCATTGAAGACTTGCATATGTTTAGCAAAGCTTGGTTGACTTGATCCTTAAGCAAGCCTCAGCAGCAGTTTATAGTAGAGTTCTAAAAGGATTAAATGTGGGGAGATGCAGATAGTGGCTAAAATTGTTGATAGTAACTAGCTGGGGGATGGAAGGACCTGACCCCATGGACCTGCCTTTCAAGTCTTTCTGGGGGGTTTGAAATGTGCAGCTTGACAGAGTGAGAAGACACTTTGAATATTCCCAGTTCGGAGGAGTAGGATAGTACCTAGTGGAGGTGGTTCTAGACTGCACGTATTTTAGCTATAGCAACGCAGATTTTTGTCTCTTTACTCCTACTTCTAGTATTTTCTGAATACTCTCTAAATGCCCGTGCAGCAGCAGTGAACCTTGATTAAGTGATGGAACATTATTGAAGAAATTAATAGAAATTCAGTGTACAAATGCCTGACCTAAAGCTGAAGTTAACAGCAAAAAAATTATTATTGTTTTCAGAGTGTGTTCTCATTGTAGGTGTGGTATAAAGTGGATATTCTGGATGTGGATATTGACAGGGGAAACCTTTGATCTGCCACATCTGTATCAAACAAGCTGAACGGGAGAGCTGTCTTCAAAGCTGGGAGGCTTTATGGCTGCCATAGTTAACCTGAAGCTTGCTGGAGTTAGACATGACCTGCTCTGTTTTAACACTAATTTTGCAACTATTGTGTTTCCAACTAATTGCCACAGGAGCAAAACCACTTTTCTGAAAACCTAAACCTTTCCATGATTATCTGTAACTGACTAAGGGAATTCTGAAAAAGAGGTAGCACTGTAATTTTATCAGTGATGAGCTGCTTTCAGGAAGGTTTTACATTCTGTTCATGCACAGTGCTTTGCATGTGGAGGATTTAGAACGTTTCTGTTGTCATTCGTTATAAAAAAACCCCCTTGTTTTCCAAATGGAACGTGCAAAGGCCTCAGTTTAGACTACTAAATACAAATGATTGAATACATCTTGAACATGATAAAATAACTCTGGCAACATCTACTCTTCCCTCACCTGCACTGCTGGTGATCATCTTGACACCTGTTTTATGTTATGACTCAACACAAAATCTGGATTGATATTTCTTGTAACAGATCCTCTGCAAGTCAAGGATGTACTGTAGAGGCTACAAAATTAGTTTCTTTGGAGGAAGATTTGTGTACTCATGGCTTTGAAGACCAGCCTTTCCTTTGTAAGGAAACAAAAATTTCAGCAAGAGCAGAATTTTTAGGATTGGCACCTTCAGGTTCCATGCATCACCTTACATAGCAGCAACAGGGAATATCAGGACAATGGTCTGGAGCTGGACTTTGAGGAACGGATCATTTATTTGCTCTGTTGAGGCTGTGGGGATCCATTTCATTGCAGCTTCTGAGCCTCTTATTTTTCTGTAGGGAAAGGAACTGTGTTGGAACCTTAAATTGGCAGCTTTTACTTTCAGCAGTCAGAGGCAGGTTTGAATTTCACTGCTGGATTTTTTGGGTTGGTTTAGCTGTTCCCTGAGGCAGGTGTAGTCTGTGTTCAAGGGTCGTGTCTTTTCTAACATTTTTGCTGAATGTTTAGAGAAAACAACTAGTCTCTATGTCCTCGAGTGAGAGATTTGCTGCAAAAAGGGAAAGATGGAGGAAACAGAGGCATCTGGGACAAGTTTCTTCACTGCTGTATGAAATAAATCAGGCTTCTTCTTTCTATGGGGATAACTATTAAGCTGAAGGTGGATTTGTAGTGATTTTATTGATAAAAACCGGATTGGCATGGAGCCACAGAGGAACATACAGACAATCCCTAAAGCATGTTTCTAATCTAGGAAAAGGAATCAAACATTCCTCATGTGTCAAGTACTTCAGATTTCCCAAAGCTGAAGCTGACAATGAAATGTTTACTTCTGATAGCCATTTCTTGGAATCTGAAAGCTACTGTGGCAGCAGTTCCACTCAACTGCCTAATTTCATGTGGCTTCTCTGGGATATTATGGCCTTGATTTTGAAGCTAAGAACTCTCTTTCTCCTATTACCAAGCAGTCTGACTTAAATAATTTCACAGGAACTGAAAGCTTTTTCTCTAGAACTGAATCTACAAGTCTGAGCACATTAGTACCCTAATAGATAAAGAGGGGAAACATTTAAACAGGTATTTCCAGAATAACTTTTTTTCTAGAAAAATACCTTACAGACATTTCCTTGGATCCAGGAGATGCCATTTATTATTGGTCAACATATTTAACACATTTTCTTGATCTTTTCATGGGAAACTTGATATTATTTTTGTTTCTCACAATAATTTGCCATTTTATGGGAAATGGAGAGGTAGGAGACATTAATGAAATGCACTTCTGTTAATGGACTATGGCATTTCTGCGTGTCAGTGGAAAAGCCTGGGTGGCATTTTGCTTTAGCCCAGTGACTACTCTAGTAGTTTAAAAGAAAGAAGTTAAGAACTTGTTTCTGGAATAAACAGCATTCCCAAGTGGCTGAGGTTTGGATTGTTCATGTGGTCTTGTTGGAACCCCAGATTCTTCTTCCACACATCCAAGACATTTGTAAAGTTGTTGTGTCATGAGGTTGAGCTCCAAGCCTTGTTATTCAGTGAGTGTAGAAACACCAGCACTAATACTTGGTTGGGTGAGCCTCGAATTTGGATAGAAAACTCCTGCTGCTGGTGCAATGCTCCTGCTCCTGTGCCTGTTGTGATGCTAAAGGTGTTCCACAGAATAAATTCAGCATTTTCTCCTCTGTCCTGCAGCATCCTCGTGCTGCTGTCACAGCAGCCGGACAGGGACGGTTCTGCCCCTTGCTTGACATTGGTACAGCAGCCACATTTTCAGTGCAGTTGCCACTTTGCTGACGTGAAGGAGCTTTTGTTTGCTCAGTGAGTCTGAGCTGTTTGCTCAGAGATGATGCTCCAGAGCCAGCAGAAAAGCTCCTCTTATCAGCATTTCCCATCTCTCTGCTGACGCGGCACTGGCGCTGTGAACCCTGTAATGGAACACACGCAAAATTAAGCTGGAAATTAGAGGATAATGGAAGAATTTTTAGGGAAAGTGCAGCTCAGTGATAAATAAGTGGCAGATTCGAGTCTGCTCCATGCTGCTGTTCTGGTAGGTTTAACAGAGGTTCATGTTTCTCTCTGCGCAGGAAGTAATGGAGCGTGAACTGGAGCATACAGGAAAGCCTTCCCTGAACTCAAAATGCTTTTATTTTTTGTGTGAAATGATGAGGACAAGAAAAGCTTAAAAGCGTAAGAACTGAGTGGTAAATTTGAAGGTCTCATATGAAACAGTCTATATTTTCATACCATCAAGTTTATAAATAAATTATGAAAACAATTATCTGAAGCTCTGTTCATATCTGGGCAAAGATCATAAACCTGTTGCTTTATACCTGCATTACTAAGGGTATGTAAAGTTCTTAGACAACTTATTGGTCATATTATACTTTTTGGTGTTTTTTCAGAACACAGATAGGCAGTAGAGATTCAAAACTGGAGATGCAAACAGGGATTTCACTATGAAACCTCAAATTCCAGTCCTGGCGAATGGCAAAAATCCTCATTTATGATGAATTGAACTCAGCATGTGTGAGCTGGTTCTTCTCTGCTTGTGTGACATAATCAGGGGTATTTTAAATACACTTGGGATGTGATCTGTGTGTGTTTCAGATCATGCTACTTTTCACAAAGCCTATTTGCTTGGTATGAAATATTTACACATCATTCTCCACAAAGATTTGTTAGTCATACATAATGCAGAGTGTTGAGTCTTTGGCTGTGTTAGCATCTGCCATCTTAGCTAGCAGTAGGCTTGCTAATTTAAATATTTTAATGAATGAGTCATAACTTTTGTGTAAGAACACCAGAATTATAATTGTCATTTTATTGTATCCACCAATGTATTTTTAGCAAAAAAACCCCTGATTTCAGTGATCAATGTGAGGTATCCAGTTTCATGTAGGACCCAGCTTGTAAACTGGTGAAATTCACTTTAATAAATGTGTAGGATGGATGTATTAGATAATAAATACCCTATTACTGTATTTTCTTCAAATATATTAAATTTTCTGCTTTATCATTTGACCTTTGGATGGAGTTGCAAATTGCTGATGGGTGAGATTTGAAATCCTTCAGATCTAGGTCTCAGGTGGAGAGTGGCTTTTTATTCAGAGGACATTTTTCCCTCTGTCACACACAGGAGTCAAGGAAAATGTTATTTCCAAATGTAGCAATCATCATTTTAAGCCTCCTGGGCCTTAGGGGTGCCACCAGAAAATTTGCTGTGCTTGTAAATAGGTACAGCAAATCCTTCACTGTGATGAGCATGGATTCAACTGTAAGGGATTTGTACAACTCTCTGTTATTTAGGACCAGAGATGTAAGAAAAAATACTTGTCACAGTTATTATCTTACAGCTGAACAGCAGAAGAGCCAACAAGTAGCACCTGGAGATTAGCCAATATTTTAGAAAGCACCTTATATGTTGAACAGACAAGTTTTAGTGGCTTGAGCTGCATTATAGGCCATGGCATCTCAAGGATTCTTCCAAAGGATTGTTTGTCTCATTTGTGTTGCACAAATCTGGAAGAAGCCTGTTTGTCTGGGAGCATCAGGGGTTTATTCTGAAGGACGCTTGCGGCTTAATTGGTTTCCTTATATTCTGATGCATAATTATTCCATCATACCCCAATAGGTTTTGATGCCCCACTTACTTTAATTGGGAAGGACCACAGGCACTGCATAAATAAAAATAAATATCCAAAGGCAATTTATAAATACATCCTCATCCTTAGTCTGCACAAGATTTGGGTGTCTTGGAATTCTCAGGCAAAACATAGTTAGAAATCCTGTTCTCAGCTGAACAGTTGAACTGTTTTATGATAAAATGATTCTGTGTATCAAAAAATATGTTGTTGCAGCACAAACCTATGCAATATTGAGAGATGCAACTAAGATTTGATTCTGTCCTTTTTTTTTTTAATGGACAGGCAAACTAAAAGCAATGGCTCTGCTTAGAACCATAAACATAATTCGTCCTTTGCAAACACGTGTCTAACAGGGAGATGAGGCTTCAAGAACAATGTGGATCATGTAAACAAAATTTACATTTTATTTATTTATTTATTTTTAGAATTGTTCCTTTTACCATGTGGCAGCAGGTTGGATGATAACAAGGCATATGTGTTCTGGAGAGCAAATTTAATTAGCTTCTGAAATTATGTCCCCTTGGTAGCTATTTTCTTTTTTTCTTTTTTTGATGCTGGGAGAAGAAGTGTTCTGGCTTTGCTGCCCACCGAAGAACTCCAGCAGGAAAAGATAAAGTTTTTATTTGCAAGTGCTTTTTGTGGAAGATAAGTGGCTCAGACTCCAGACATCTGCTACGGAATAAAAGTGAAGTGGGGTTCATGCCCTGTGAATGAGTTCCTTCATTTCTGGAAGGGAAGTTTGCAAATCCTCATGGATTGTATATCTGGATAGATTTCTGTGTTAGAATTCTATGAGAAGGAGGAAAAAAAGTGTTTATAGAGTAGGAAAGGATCTGCTGAGGAGGATGAGTGGATGGTGGCCTTCACTTCTTCACTGCTTCCTCCTCTGTTTCCCTACCTGACCTTCTTTGGTTCAGGGGAGGGGGGGCTTGGTTTTTTGCTTTTGTGATGTGGGACTCATTTCTGCAGGAGCCTGAAAAGGTTCAGTGCTGAGGAAGTGCCCAAGGTAGGCTCAGAATGCACTGGATATTGCTGGCAATTAAATAAACCCAGTGGTGGGGATCGCGACACTTTGCTGATCTCTGTATCTTTGTCTTTTACTTAACACAAAATCTTGGTTCAGATCCCATTTGTCTCTATTGCTCTTTTGAAGAATTGCTTTGCCACAGCTGAAAGCTTTAAGCATTTCTTATGAACAAACTCACTAAATTTTTATGTTGGTGAAGTGATATTTTTGTTACAGGACATATTACTGTAGGAAATACACTGCATTTGGGACTCATCACAGATATTCATAAATTAAACCTTGGGTTGGAGATTTTGTGAGACTGATGGTTGATAAATGAGAGGATTATTATTATTAACCTAGCAGGTGAATTTAGCTGTGTGTAGCATCTGTCCTGAGGAATCACAGTTTCCTCTTATGCAGGCTTAGTGTTGTACATCTCATTTTAAAGATGATTTTTCTACCTTCTGTATTTAAATCCCTTCAGCAGTACAAGTTTCACTGGACAGAAACAGTTTGTGGCACAGTACCAAACATGTGTGAGGTGTGTGAGAGTGTGGCATTCCTCCTCCTGTTCCAAGTACACACTTCCTGCAGCCTAGAATCTGTAATTTAGCAGAGGAAATTGCTGGTCAGTGGGATTATTACTTCATGTGCTTACAGGAGTAAAATCAAAGGGTGAGAAAGAAGGGGCTGAAAATTTAAACAACCTCCCATTTGCTTGGAGATGAGAGGGAGGAAAAAGGGAGAAGTAAACCCTTAAGTTCATATTTTAAGTGATGCCTCCTTGCCACTCCTACATGGGTTTCTATGGAAACAGAAGCAGAAACTGGGCCATTGGCAGCCAAGAATCCATTTACACTTTAAATTTACTGCTTGAGCAGCCATGCAGTTTTCTTGTCCAAATTAAATCATAATGGAGTAACACATGCTAAGTAAATTGGGGGTAAGTTGAAAACAGCAAATATTAAACATCTTCCATGGATATGCCAAAAAACCCTCCACCTTTTTTTTTTTTTCTGAAAGACCATCAAATGACAGCTCAGAT
Source organism: Certhia americana (assembly GCA_018697195.1). Classification (NCBI taxonomy): domain Eukaryota; kingdom Metazoa; phylum Chordata; class Aves; order Passeriformes; family Certhiidae; genus Certhia; species Certhia americana. The sequence continues at coordinate 2,030,521 of CM031861.1, read as the reverse complement.
CACATTTTATAAAGAAGCTACTTTCCTGTGGATTTGCAAATATGCACTGGAAGTATATTAAGCCAGTAATGACGTTCTCTCCATTAATTAGGGATGTGGTTCACTCTCTTAGGTAGCGTGGCTGGTTCAGTGCTTGGGATGCAGGGAAAAAAACAAGTTGCACTTTCCTTCCTGCTCATCCTCTAATAAATTCCGTGGTGAGATTCGCAGGCACTGATACAATACTGATATGTGGATGTTGTACAATCACAACTGATGCTTATCTAAGCCTGATTAGAAGATAAGGCCAGATGAAATGGGGTCCTGAGCAACCTGGTCTGGTGGGTGACATCCCTGCCCATGCTGGGGGTTTGGGACTTGATGACCCTGAAGGGCCCTTCCAACTTTGATTATTCTGTGGTTCTATTATAAAAATGCTTCTACTGCTTGGGATAAAACTGTTGTCAGATAATTGCTACTATTAGATACTTTGCTCAAGTTATTAGGCACTTGCTGAAGCTGTTTGAGTTCTGTTTTAGTTGGTTTTCCTCTTTTTGTTGATTCTTTTTTGTTTTTAATTCTGGTAAGCTTTGATTAGAAAAATGCTCCTGTGTTATTGAGAAATAAGTTTTCTTTTAAAAACATACCCAAACTATGTGTTGTGTTTGGTTCTGTTTGTTAGTTCTCTTGCTCCCTCAGCTGACTTCCTGAAATCTGGTGGAAATCCCAGATGTTTTTCTCCAGTGTTAATGAAGCTGGATGGTGGGTACACCTGGAGTCAGGGAGCAGGCTGGGCTGGACCATGGCCTTATGAACAGGGAACTGGAGAGAAACAGGGATAACCCAGAAACTGCATCTGTATGGAGGGAAGAGTTAAATAAGGGGAGAGCCTGAAAGAGGGGGAGAAATAGGAAGAATGGATAAAGAGAAATGGGATGCATCATGAGAAGCAGAGCAGGTGAAATTCTCAAATAACCAAGAAAAGGAGGTAAGGATGAGTGTAGAAGATAAGAGGGACTGAGGATAAACTGGGAAGACTGAGACTGGCAGAAGCTGGAGGCTAAGCCTGTGCTAAAAATCCAAGGAATGGAGAATTGGTGAGAAATACAATTCTAGAATAAGAAACTGCCTGGGACAAAGTTTGGTATGAAGTATCTTCAGAGGCTGAAATGGTATCTAAGAGAAATGCCAGAGAGCAGTTTAGTTTGTATTTGGGATCTCTCCCAGCCTCTTGTCATGTTTTCATGGGGGCTAAACCAAGAGAGAGCTGCAGTCCCTGCAGGGCTCTTCCCTCAGCTCTCTGACAGGTCTTCTAAAAAGGTACCAGTGCCATGGATTTCCTGCATGGGCCTCAACATGATGGCAAAATACAAGAATTTGTTTAGCCTTTGTGAACCTCATTTCCATTCATACTTAATTCTTTTTTAAAATCTTTTTCCTGAGCAGTTGGTGGCTTTTGGGTCTCGCTGACACCATTGAAATATGCCAGTCGTGAAGGTAGCGAGTGCTGGCAGGCAGAGCAACTGTTTTGACAGACCAGGAGATGTGCAAAGAAAGTGTTCCTCCATTTTCTCCTGTTCCTGGTCAGGGATAAACACTTGTATGGCACAGGGAGATTCCGCTGTGTGGGAATTCCAGAGCAGCTGCTGCTGCTGCGTTTGGTTGGGGAGCACATGGAGTAGTCCTGCTCTTAAAAAAATGAGAGGGAAAAGCCAGGAGCACCCGATGCGTGGAAAGAAAGACAGACCAATCCACAGAGATGAGAAGAGGGAACTCATCAAATATGTCCAGCATCGGAGTCACAGTGGTAGAAATGTTTTGAGGGATGAAAGGCAAGGATCACTTTACAGGCTTAGAGCCACTTGAGAGACCTGAGTCAGTGGGAGCACATGGCAAGGGTAGATAGATTTGTTAGGAGAAAACCAATATAGCAGTGCTGACAGCTGAAGGAGGCAATACAAGCCCATGTTTGAGGAACAGAAAAGAGGCAATTTATTGTTATTGCTGCTGGAACAAGTGGTACAGCCAGAGTCTTGCTGAAACAGGTATGACATGGTGTGAAAAATGCTCCAAGCCATTGTAGCTTAGGTGAACTTCAGTGGGATTCCTCTGGAGAAGTAACTCAGAGTCATGAAATGGTTTTGGATGTAGCCTTAAAAGAATGATAGCACTAGGAGAGACTTGGGATATTTTATTTTCTTGAGGAAGAGACGGCAGCTTTCTGTGGGGACTGAATATTGCCCAGATACCTGCAGGACTATCAGCCATCAAAATTAAATGTGCAAAGCACGTTTAAAATTAGTAAGTCAGCAAAGGAGGCTGTGGAGATCTGTAGGATTTGGGGGGAAATTTTAAAAAATGTTCATTCCTTTTGATATTTGGGGTACATATAACCTATTCATACCTCGCTCAACATGTAGGACCACTTGTTCTTTGTGTCTGGAGAGAAGAAGGAGTGCTTTGTGCCAGCGCTCCGTGGGGTTCACGTGGTGCATGTGGGTGATCAGGTGCCTGCTGAAAATGAGCCTGGCAGTCAAGCACAGAGCTGGTAAACAGCATTTCTAGTGCTTGGATTTCATAGGAGTCATAGTATAGGCCAGCAGGAAAGATGAGTGGTGAACATGACATCTGTGCTAAGAAAGAGAAAATGTGAGGCAGCTAATGGTTTTCTGATGGTCAATTCTGTGGAAAGTTTTAACCCAGAATTTAAAAAATGTTAGGTGGAAACCCAAAAGTGAATGGGAAGCAAATGGGAACCGGTATAAATGGATTTTTTTCCCATGCTGGTTTGGGAAGACTAATGGCAGAGATTAGCTGGTTTTGTAAACAAGATTAATGCAGGAGAGTCAATCTGTTTGGTTTGAAACAAAAATTATTTCAGCATTCCACAGAAAATGATTACTGAAGGTGGAAAAAAATTGGATAGGAAGATGGCTAAGGGGTCAACTACAAGCAGCTGTGAAAAAAAGACAATTTGCAGGATGGATAGAGATTAATGATTTTGTGCCATGATGAGAAGATATTATTAGATGTTTGCTCATTAAATTTTGGCTAATGTGAAATTCAGAAGGTTTTGCTCAGACGGAGAAAAACTCATCATGCAGGGCAAATACAAAGGAATTGCCAGCTGGAAAGGTGGATATGGAAAAGTTACAGGGCACTGGTCGAAGCAGTGCCCCAGTGATGAGAATTATAAGCTGGGGGTAGTGGGGAGATTTTGGAGCTGGAGATACTGGGCTGTAATGGGGGCTGCAGCTGCAGAGTCTAGGAAGCAGCAATTCCTCATAAAAACAGCTCAGTTTCTGTCCTGCCTAATGCCCTCTTTTTCTCAGTCTGGGTTCAGAGAGGAGGCCAAGTTGCTTAGTCTGTGCTATAAAGGAACTTCTTTTCTTTCATTTATTTCCCTTTTTTTTTTTTTTTTTTTTTAATATGCTTTCAGTTTAAGGAACACTAAACCCACAAGTCCTCAAAGCACTGCTGAGCTCCTGAAGGGGCGTTTAGGTCCCTCCTGCTGCCAGTGGGGGCCTCCCCACAGTCTAGAACTCACTAATACACATACTCACTTCTGTGATCATCTGTTTACCTATCAGCAATGAAAGTAGAGATTTTCAGGTATGCTTCCTTTTCATTTAGAAGCTCAGCTGCTACGGAACGCAAAATGTGAGCAAAGGACCTGTGCAGTGAAGCCCTCTTGTCAGTGCTGAACATCCCCTGTTCCCACAGATGAAAATTTCCCTGTTTTCAGACTGGGAATTCACTTTCTCTGCTTTTAGGTTCCTCTTGGAATTTCAGCAAGCTGAAGCTCTGACTGAGAGTGGTTGTCTGCTCTGGTGCTTTTCTCTCTCACTCAGGCTGTCTGATTCCCATCGGGAAGTGTGGGACATTACCCTTTCTTTCAAGGCTCTAAAAGGGGTGACTCATTCCTCCTCTTTTGTCTGCTCCTTAACCAGGTTCTGCTGCACAGCTTCACCTCCTGCTTTAATAGTTTTTTGCACAGAGCTTGTCAAAAGGGTTTTAAACTCTGAGTAAACTGTCAGGCAGGCTCAGCCATCTACATTTCACTCTCCTCACGTGCTCCAGGGTTGGAGTAGACGCACGCTGGGGCTTCTCTTTTCTGAGGATGTGGCCGTGCATCTAAGCATGGAATTATCCTTAAATATTTTAACCAGTTTTCTGGTCCCAGGTGAAGCAGAGTGGACTGAATGCTGAAGGTGGAGACAAATACTTTAAGCTGCAAAAGACCCTGGGGTGGGGCAGGATTTTAATCCATGCTTATCTTTATTCCTGCACATTTCAAAAGACTTTCACTTATTGCTTCCCTAGCCAGACATGCTTTACATCGTATACATTGGAATTGAAGAAATACAGACCATACAAATTTATTCCTTGTGTTCTAAACAACTTCTGATCCTCATCTTTACATCTCAGCAGGAAAAAAAAAATCATCTTTTTAGGTTTATGGCTGTTTTTTGGGCTTTTTTAAGCAAAAAATAAACACAATTCTATGAACATGAGACACAGGAACACATTCATTTGATTCCATCTGCTGAATAATTTTTGTGAATTTAATTGCACCCTGGTTCTTCCCAACACATGAAGACATATGTTCCTAAACTAATTGAATATAGCTTCTGGTCTTGGAAGGGGTCCAGTACACTGTTGAATCAACAACAATATTAAGAATTATTTCAGTTGTAGTATGTTAAATGATCTCTTCACCATTTTCAATTTGGAAAATCCTGTGACAAAATGAAATATAGGCTCATAAAAAGCTGGCTAAATACCCCAAATCAGATACTAGTTGCTGAGAAGCTTTCTGATTGAAATGTTGTGTGGGTTTTTTAGCCATTTATGTTTTGGCTGTAAATTTTATATTGCAGTTCCTTTCAGGTGGTTTTGTTAGGTTGACAAATGTGGCTGCTGTGGTTTTAAATTCCTCCCTTGCATTTCTAAACGAAAAATATTTAAATGTTTTAAGATTTCTTATTTGTGAGATTATCAAGCTGGTTAAAGTGCTGAAAATCTGCTTCCAAACCCAGATCTTGATAAAATTTACCAGCTCAAGGATATCCTATACATATAAAATGCTTCCTTTTCCTTTTTTTCTCTGGTGTTCAACTCCTCACTCCTTCAGGCAATCAGCTGAGTTTTGGGGCTGTTGACTCCTCCTGGACCTGTGTGGTCTGACAAGGATTGACAGCAGCCTGACTTGCCTGGAGTAAACTAGGAAGATGCAGAGTGGGAATCTGAAAGATCCCTGGTCTTTCCCAGCAGGTTAATTATGGTCCCTGTGTAATTACAAGCGTGTGGGATCAGCAGGAGAGGCTGAGCCCAAACTACCCCGTGTGGTTGCTGCTGCTGTGTCAAGGAATTTCAATAATCTGCCCCAGAACTGCATTATGCAGATGAAAGTGTGTTATTGAAAGGGAAGAAATAGAATTTCTAATTGCTTCCTGCCTCTGAGAGGGGATGCACATCTGAAAGTCGAGGCACATGTTCTGGCTTGTGTGGTGAAGTTGCAGGAATTTTATTCAGTCAGTGCCACTGCCTTCTCCTAGCTCAAAGTTGGAGAAGTGCAACCTGGTGCTTTGCATATCATGAAACTGAAAAACCATATAAATGCAGCTGAGTTTTTTCCTATGTACTGATTCTCAGCCCAGTGTTAAGTTAGCTTGAATAAACATATAAAAACCTTCTATTAAATATTAGTATTTAAAGGCCAGAAGGTGCTTTTAGTGCTCAGTCACTTCACAGGGACAGTGAAGCTACAAAAATATCCTGTATTATATTTATTTGCCTAAATGCTTATGGACTGGGTTGTTTTCAGAACAGATTTAAATAATTCATCAGGTCTATCTTTTGCTTATGAGTTAATAATCCTTCCTTGCACAGAACCAACAATGCATGTTAAAATATTTCCTTTTGGAAGCAGGAAAATGCCTTAAAGCTTCAACACTTCTAAGAGGACACACTGGAACTCATCTGTGCCTTTTTACTTGTAGTTTCTAGGAACAGAACTGTGGTTCAGTGCTGGGTTAATGGTTGGATTCCATGATTTTAGAGGGCTTTTCCAACCTAAATGATTCTGGAATTCTGGTGAAACTTCTGTGAAACCCACTCCTGCTTCTCACTGACTTAATCACCTTGGTTGAGGAGTATTACTAATTCCCAATATTACTAATTCCATAGTGACAGTTTCCACCACCCCAAAAGGTAAGAAAGAATTGCAGACTAATTCCAAGCTTTTTTTGTGGATATCAGGGAGGTAACCAGTCGTGCCCCAAGGAAGGATGAAACTTTACCTAATGAAACAACTTGGGATGAAATGAACTGAAAGCCTTGAAAAAGGGATTGAAGCTCAGGTTCTGAGGTGTGTGGATGTGTTCATATACTAGAAATAATATATAGAATATAACTTCAAAATAGCATCTCCAAGGGAAGAGGGAGGAAGAAAGAGTAATACACTAATAATTCTCTTTACTTGAAGGTTAAAAGGATGCTGAAGCAAAAATTGCAGTGTTCAGTGCATCCTGTTAAATGACAAATAACCTCTTCCGTGTCCCAATTTTTCCTCCTTAACCAACCTTTCCTTTCTCCTCCTATTAGAAATATGGATGTAATTCACGAGTTATGTGAGTAGAAGCAAAAGTATGTGACAGGCAAAATATTGAATCCAGGGTCCCCATTTTAACACAGCTTCAGGTTTATGGGAGTTTGCACTGATTTTTATTTTTCCTTGAGTCTGAGCAAGAGAAATGTGCAACAGGAGGGGACATAAGCACATTTGTTCCCAGCTCTTTTAGAGGAGTCCTTAAAGGAAACCTCTCTTAGGTGTCTGTGATATAGTAGTCATCAAATCTCCCAAAAATCTTCAAGCTTGAAGGTGTCTCACTGCCCTATCTGGGACAAACTTGCAGAGGGAAGGTTCAGAAAGGAGCCTTTTCCTTCTCAGTGCTTTGTGTTTAAGCCCAGCAGTTGTAGTAAACTCAGTGCTGCAGGTTTTGACGCTCTGCCTCAAAACAGAGAGTTTTAAAAGTAGATATTTTTAATTTGGAAGGTGCATTTTGCAGCAGCAGCACAGCCAAGTGGTTGAGTTCACAGGAGGCAATTGGCACAAGGGTTGTCTGTGTACAGATGCTGTCCCTGACTGCTTTGAGCCAAGATCACTTCCAAATTAAAAGGGGATTTTGGAATTTTAGTTAAAAAGCACCTGCATGCTGCTTCTTGAATCAGCAGCAGCTGCAATCTCTTTGTGTTATGTTTCCCTGCAGCTGGCTTGGCCTGCCACTGCTCTACGTGTTGATTCCTTTAACCACTCATACTAACAATAAATAATGTACATTTGAAGTGGTATGTGCATGTTTTTCCTTTCTATCTGATGAAATGTGACCTTTCTCTGCCACATGGATACCACCACATATTTCTCTTGTCATGTTCTATGACAGCTGCCCACTGTTATGATTTAGAAATGCTTTATCTTGGTTTTCCAGCAGCTTAAAAACTGGCCTAGTTGTGCAAGGGGAGTGTTAAACCCAGAGATGGTTGTATCCTTTTTATTCAATATGGGATAAAGCCAATCTAGCTCCAGAAGGTAGAATTTGTAGAGATCACTTTGATGTTTTTCCTCCCTTTGGTGAATTTTAAAACTCTGGTGTCTTATCAATGCAACCAAATTATTGTCAGCAAAAGAGCATTGAGAGCACAATTTCCCTTCAAAAGTCGTGATGCTGCCAGGCCAGAATAGGAGTTCCAGGCTTGGATTCTGCATGGTTGCTCCCCAAGCAGTGTCTGTTACCTGGCAATCCAAGGGGCAAAGTTGGCTGACAATATTTATTTGGTGTCACCCACTGCCTTGGGTTTATTGTTTTTCAGTCACAGTGCTTTGAATGGGTTCACAGATTAATTATGAATCTCTAATTCATAAAAGAAATCCAGTCATGTGATTTTTTTTTTCCCTAGCTTGACTAGATAGATGAGAATTAGATAAACACAAAAAGATGCTGTTGTTACTATGCCACAGCTCCTATACTACATGGAAATTGGGGGGTTTTTTTGGTTTTTTTTTTTGTTTTTTTTGCTTTGCATTTAAAGAAAAGTGGTATTTAAAATCTTGTCCAGCTGCAGAATGTTTGTTCAGCATCTAAAGGTTTCTGCATTGAATATGCATTAATAAGTCACAAGTATTAATAATTTACAAAAGAATACAGATAAAATGATTTGGCTTCTATTCAGCTGCATGCAAATTTAACTTAATTCATCCACACAAGCAAAATAAAAAGGAAAGAGGCTGCAAGAAAAATTTAAGAACTACACAGGAACTGGCTCCATCCATCTTTATTCTTTCTGGTTCTGGAGCAAAGAGATAAATAGGAAAAGCCACCATATGAAAAAATATGAAATTCTCTTGGTTTTGGGGGAAAAAAAAGAGAGGACCTTTTAGAAAACACTTTAAAATAAATATTGCTGTTAGTTACAAGTATACAGAGCATCTAACTGGGTACATTTTCCATGCCAGGAAGTTAATGGAATTAAATACGTAACTAGATTTTGAACTGAACCAGATTTAATTTATGGACATTAATATTAGAAAATTTAACTGTGCTAAAAAGGCAATGTGAAAATCTAATCCTTTGAAGTATAAATTCAGTTCTGGAGAAACCAGTTAATAGGAGGTCTACATAAGACAGGGCCAAGTGCTTAATATCATCTACAAATGTGCTATATTTGGCCATTCTTCTGTAGGTACCTTTTGAATTTCTGGCCTCAAGACACTACTAAAATCCCTTTTCCATACCAAGAACAGACCATCTCCCAGTTTTCTTTCTCAGTCACAGGTAAACAGCAGGAGAAAAATTCATTAGTGATGCCCCCCCTTCCATTCTTCATCCAACCAAGCTGAACTAATGTGGACTTTATCACCACTTTTGGAGAGAAGTTTCTTTAGTTTGGTGACTCCTCTTTTAAATTTGGGGTCAAATAGCTGACTAAGGATTTTCTGATGCTTAGAATTCCAAGTAATAATAATAATAATAATAATAATAATAATAATAATAACAATAATAATAATAATAATAATAACAAAACAAAACAAACTCTTCAGCTGAGTAATCCAAACCCAATTTTCAACCTGATTTTGAATATGTAATGATAGATCTCATATGTTTGTTTTACTAACCCCTTCACAGGGAGAGATTGAGATAAAAAGTTGTGCTTCTGGGTGGTGAAGAAATCTGGCAGATTACAGAATACTGAGTATTTATATCTAGCATTTTGCTAAAAAATTCCATTGACACACACCGCATCTCAGAAATTCAGAAAAGTCTCCCCAAATCTTCACATACTTCCTACTTGCAGCAAGTTTCCTGTTTTCACTGCCTTGTCTCCTGTGGGGAAAATGCTCATTAAAACTCCATTTAATTTGGTGTTAACGATGCCATTAGCTCCTCCACGTGTTTTGTGTGAGTCCTCCCCCACATCTGCATTCTTTCTCCCACTTTTCCACCATTCACTTCGTCTGTCCTCGAAGTCTCCCCTGCCGGTGAGTTACCCAACACCAGGCAGGACCATGGATCGTCTTGTGTCTGTTCAGAGGAAACGGTAAAATGTGGACAAGGAAAAGTGGGGGGTTCTTTGGTGGCATTTGTCACATGGAGACCTGGGAAAACAGCCTTCCACCACAGGAGTGCTCTGGTGAGCAAATCACCTTGGGAAAAGAGACTCCAATGTTCAGTTCTCTGCACAGAAAGTCTCTTGTTCTGCTTCCCATCTAAATTTTTAATGCCTGAGATTCCTCATGCAAAAAGAGAGTGCTTTTTATACAGACTTACTAAGGATGCCTACAGAGTATTTTTTTAATCTATATGCTTCAACTTCTTTGTTTTGTTTCCATTTAAGCATCAATACTGGAATGTACTTAATTTAGATAAAATTTTAGTTGAGTTTTACATTAGAATTACAATTTCACAAGTAGAGACTCAGATATTCCGAATTACCAGTTTTGATTTGAGCTCAAAGCCCTTTTCCAACTTTCACGATTCTGTGTTTGTGTGAACAAATAAAATGCAGTTTATGAGAGATAAATGCATAGCCAGGGTGTGCTGATAAGTGGAAAACATCTTTTCTCAATTACAAGTTCTGTGCCCTGCATCCCAAACGTGTTTTTCCACCTCCAATAATCTCCACCCGCTCTCCAAAGTACAATTCCACTGCAGCAGTTTCTTCAGCGGGGTACAGATTTCCTATTTCCATCTGTGTCCTACTTTGACAGAGAAAGGATTTAGGATGCACCGTGTAAGACACTCTGTACAATGAGGAGGGGTGGAAAGGCTCATAAATAGCAGGTTGCCTTAATTCCTGCTGATGTGGAACTGCTGTAAATTGAACTTTGTTTGCTCACATGCTTCGACTGGGGAGTTGTTACCTGCTCTGGAGGGAAATGATTGCCAGAGAAATTTAAAATAAATTGATTGTTCACCTAGTTGGTGGGGTTTTTTTTTATTTTTAGCCTGGCTTCCTGGGGGACAAATTTTGCAGTCTCCATGTCTGCCTGCTCAGCCATTTATCACTACCCAACCTCCTCCTCGGCTTTCAACACATTGGTTAATTTAATGCAAATGTGACAGAGCCAGAAGTCATTAGATCTAATCGTTAGTCATAAGATCTAGTCATTATATTTAAGTCATTAGTCATAAGATCATCATTCCTACAAATTTAATAAAAACTGCTGGTTGGTTTGATGATGGAGACCCAAAGTACTCCATTCTCTTGGGGGGCAAAGATGGGCAGCAGCCACTTGGCCTCTCTGTGTGCATCATTTTGGGGGCTGACATGTGGTAATATTTTACTGAACATTGTTTCCCATAACAGCCAAGATCTTTATTTTTCTTAGTCTTCTTATTGGTAAGAGTGGCAGGCTTTCCAATTCCCTTCTGGTACTTGTCCTCACTGTTCATAATTGCTGTTCCTAAACTAACCAAGAAGTCCTTGCAAAGTTTCAATAGCACCAACTGGCGTTTGAGTGAAATTTTTTTTCCAAGTCAGTCTGATCTCGGTTAATTTGTTGGGTTTTATTTCTTGCCCTGGCAGAAAAAAAAAAAAAAAAAAAAAAAACAACCAAAAAAAACAACAACAAAAAAAACACAAGGTATTTCTAGGCAGACATGACAGTGAGGTTCATCACTGCCCTAATTATCTTTTCACCTGTCAGCTTCTGCTGGCTCTGACTGTCAATACTGTGAGGTAATCAATGCAGTTTATGTTTGCCCTTCTGTGCCATAATAGTCTGTGATAAACCACAATGAGTGTATAAATTTAAGTATCTGGAGTACTAATGAAGCAAAAGAGAGAATAGTAATTTCTGATAGGTTTGGCTTTTTTTATTCTGTGTTGGCACACACTCAGAAAGATCGTAAAATGTTAAATTCCCTATTTAGCTTCACTGGAGGTATTCTTGCAGATCATTTAGAAACCCTTAAAGAAAGTTTAGAAAAAAAAATAGTACTTTTTCAGGCTGAATCCTTAAGTCTATATAGCTCCTTTAGCATATATGGGGTTTTCTACCAAGAAATGCCTGGTGACTCCTTCTGGATTTTTCAGATGTGGCTTCTTTGTAGAATGCTATCTGTCCAAGTCTTTTTTTCTGACTTTCCTTGTCTCTCTCCCAATTGTTTCAGCAAAGTGAGTAAGTCTGTGGGCTGACTGTCACTGCTTCAGAGGCACCCTGTGCTTATAAATGTAAATACCAGCCCTTTATTGCTGTGCACCTTGCTTTAAAGCCACTGGTTTTGTCCCTTTTTGCTTCCTCCTTCCATCTTCTAGTGAATGTATCCTAATTGTGCTGTGCTGATTACGTGTACAGAGGAAAATTTTGCTAAGAAATCAAATTCATCTTTAAAATTCTGTGTTCCTGACAGTGAGTGTAGGGTGATTAGTGACAAAAGTGGCTTTCTCCTCCATCCATCCCTTTTAATGGTTCTTTACCCAACTAAATCCATGGATGCTGGGTTAATACCTGTCACTGAAAATGCAGAGATGTGATCCTGGCTCCATAGAAGTCACAGTGTGACAGACAAAGTGAATTTTGCATGTTCATTAATTTTTGCATTTAGTGCATTGGATATTTCGCTCCTTCTCAGGTACTTATTACGTTTATTTTTAGATTATCAAACAAAGTCAATTCACAGCTGGTTTATAACACACTGACCTCTTTATGCTCTTAGTCTGTCACAAATCCATGGAGTTATTAGCAGAAAATCAAACGCTGAATTTGCATTGAAGGAACTGGGATTGTTCCATGCATAGGCTGGCCCTGTCTTTCAGAGACCTCAGGCAGCCTGTTTTATTATTTGTTGTTTTAGTTCTTTTTAGATTTTCTGTCAGATCATCCTATATAAGAAAGGAAGGAAGTTCTTATTGCCCTCAAAATGGACTGACTCTTGTAATGGAGCTCTGAAGGGGAAGAGAGAGCTACATATGGAGAAATTAAGATCCCAGTTCTGTTACAAGGCTCTGGAATGGGAGCTGGAAAAGATTTGTTCAGACCACCTGCAGTGTTAAACAATGAAATATATGTGGCTGATTTAATTAGCTATAGATGTGTATCATAAAACAACAGCATCACACATATGTCCTGCTTCTAGTGCAAAAATAAGTGCAAAATAAGAGTTTTTTTTAAATTTGCCTTCTGGAAGGCAATGATTTGTTATAAACATGAACAAAGCTTATAAATCATATAAAACACATGCTCTTGGGATCAGATTTATACAATTTTCAGTGTTGATCTGGCACAGCTTTTAAATAAAGCTTTATCCACTTAACCTGGGGTTCAGCTTTGGCAGTAAGATGTGAGAAAGCATAATATTTGCAGCTTCCCTGAGCTTGGGAGACACAATGAATAGAAAACTGTAATTCTCCTATTTGGAATCTTTGAGAGTCTTTTCAGGATGCAGGATGCATCATGGTTTATCCCAGTTAAAGCCCATAAATGATCTAACAGAATGTTTTGGCTTTTTCTGTAAATAACAAAAAAAGACAGCTCATGTCTTAATTCTTTCTTTCTGAGACAAAGTAGCCCTTTTGGATTTGTTGTGAATTTCTGTGGATTACAGGGAATTTTCAGGTTAAATATTAACTTCATGAGAGGAGTTTGAATTACTCATGCTGTGCTATTCCTGGCACAACATGTTTCCCATGCAGGCATGGTCAAATAATGAGATAATCAAAGGTGCTTTGCTTGTACTGAAATTCAACTTTAGGCTCACATCATTCCTTCACTGAAGTGTGATAATCCAAATCCTGGGTTTCATTTGTGCCCCTGTTTGGGGATCTTGACTAAACCAACCACAGGATATTTTCTCTTTTTGTGAGGGTGAGCCCTTTGAGACACCATGTTGTCTGAGCTTAAAAGAAATCCCAGTGTCAGCCTGAAAGCCAGGCAGGGTGTTCATTGACAGATGACAAGTCGGTGCTTGAGAGGAGCCTGAGGAACAGCTTCAATCTTTCCAGTGAAAGGGAGAATGAGGGGCAAAAAAGCTGAATTCAAGTAAAACCTAGATTGATTTTTCTGGGGGTTGAACTGTCTGTGTTCTGTGTGGGATTTTTCTGATGGGCCAAGAGAGATTTCCCTCCTGTAAGGGCAATGCAGACCTAGTAAGAAGAGTAGCAGAACTTTTAATTGGGCTGAGCCCCCATGTGATCATCAGGTGTGCAGGAAGCAGCTGAGACATATCTGGAATTTCACAATGCAGTGTGTTGTGTGGAGGACTGTGACATGATTCACTGCTAACTTGCATTTCATGGGGAATATTCAGACTGTTCCTTCAATCCCAGTAAAAGATTTGGGGCATAAAAGGCCCAGAAAAGAAGGTCCCAATCTGTTTGTCCAAGTAGTTAAAGGGACAGTGGAGACTGGTGTTGGGACTCAAGGGATGAAATTAATTAATCATATTAGCCAAGCCTCAAAGCTGGAATGATTGCTGCTCTCCTAAGTGGATGTGATGGAGACAACAGGGATAAATTGTTAACTGCCTGTGTGGGCTGCAGAATGATGTGGTTTGTGTAGTGATTGTCATAGAGATGCAAGGCTGAGCTGGAGAAAGAGAGAGCAGCACAAGGGATGAAAAAGAACATTAAATATTTTCTTGCTATTGAGCAACATTCAATTGTTCATTGTCACTGGAGCTGTAAATAAACAAGGTTATTGTTGTACTCTGCTTTTGCATCAGGTTTTAGAGAACAGAATTGTGAGACGTGAGACACAAAGTTGTTAGGAGCGTGAAGCTGTTTCAGAGATGGGGTTTTCTCCATCTCCTTGGCATGTAAAATATTAGGCCTGAACTGCACTTCTTAAAACATTAACAGAAGTTCACAAAAATGGAAACCTCTTTGGTTTTTCTTGGGGTCTTGATACACTTATAAAAAATTGAATCCCATTCTTTTACTCTGGGTGCTGAACTTGAATGGGCCTAAAATATATTTTGAGCCTGTAAGCAGGAGGTGCAGTCTAATGAGTTTAATCCCAATCGTTACCTGCCTCTCCAAACTCATTTCTAATTAAACCACTGATGATGCTTCATCCTTGATGGGCTCCTCTGGCTGGATCCAGGCAAAAGTCCTGCAGCAGAGGAGTAACCCCTGGATAAACCAGTCAGGGCAGCAGCTGGAGTATGAATTGGCAATATTTGTGTTAGAAAAAATTAGACTGCAAGAGGAACTTTAATCAATAAATAGTGGAGGTGAAGGAATATTTTTATTGAATACTTCTAGAGAAGAAATTTTGTTTCCTGGTGTTGCTAGGAACTGGAAGGCTCAGTAAAAGTTTCTCTCCTAAGAAAAACTCTGGCTGGGATGGATAGTGGGGCTTTTCCACTTTTCCATATCTGACTAACTCACAGCTTCAGTTTTGCAGGGCTTTTTTAATGGCTTGTACCTCTATGATTTTACTGAAGCAAAATCAAAATTATTTTACTACAAATCCCAGAATTGTTGAATATACTAAATAGGAAGGGACCCATCAGGATTATGGAGTACAGCTGAAATATATGTTATACTAAACGAATCACCTTTTCTGAGGTGAAAAATAACTCTAAAAAAGGCCACATGTTTGCAATTGGAAAGTGATTGCTATCTCTCCCTTTTTAAAATTATATTTTATATGCTCTTCAGACAGTTTGTGATTTCAGGAGTAATAAAGATAATGAAATTTATGTGAACTGTTTTGTGATTTCAGCAGAGGAGTTGAAGTGCTAGCTGATGTTCTGTGGCATTTTTATCTCTGATTTTAAGGAATTCCTCATGATTCCCTCCTAACACCCCAACACTCCTGAATGAGATTGGGAGCTTTGGGACCCAGGGGGAAATGTTAAACCTGGTGATGCTGTTGCCAGAGAGCTGGAGTTCATTGCTTGGCAGGAAATGAGGCCAGGATATTTTTCATTTGTTCCAGACATCAGATGCTTTTTCAAGCATTTGACATATTCTAGGGGATTAAAGAACCTTCAGTTATCAGACACAGTCATGTCAACATGAAATGAAATACTCTGAATTCTGTTTTACAGATACCATGGTACCAGCAATAGGAATATCAATTGCTTTTAGTACAGAGGGAATTTGGGAAGGAAAATAGGACCCCAGGTATTTTATCATATTACCATGGTGCTTTCCAGCTCCATTGTGCAAGAGGACTTCATAAAAAATGTGCTTATATTATTTTATGTATTCTTCCAACACAAATTAAGATGTATTGAAGTCTTCATAGGTATAGATAACAATAGGAATGATGAACAATCCATATATCTAGAGTAAATATATCCATATTTACTGCTGGAAACTGGTTTTGTACATCAAACTGGTTTTGTTATTAGACTGATGTCTGTGAAAGTGGATCTACCAGGCTCTAGGCATCAGATAGAATAATGTTATATGCAGCAGCTTTGGGAAAGGAAAAATACAGTGATCTATAGCACTTTACATGAAATATTAAATTTAGACAGTGGGGAGAGCTGATCTCAAAGGAGAAACTCCCCTTTAGACCCTGTGGATTTCTATATAAGCAAATTTTAAGGATAAACTCTCCTAGAACTATCCCTCTAGGATGATGAATAGAGGAATCACTAAATTTAGGAGAGAAAGTCACAGTCCTTAAAATAGATTGCCCATTTCAAAAGCTAAAATGGCTTTGGTCATTCTGTCTGGATTTGCCTTTTTAGAGAGGCTCTTATTTAAATAAACTAAGGGAAAAGGGGTCCGTGGGTGATGACAGCATAGGCTGTTATAACCCATTTCCCAAATTTACCTGTAGTGATGCCAAGAGAAATTTATGGCACACTGTTCTATATCCCAGATGTTTTTCTATGGATCTGGATTTTGTAAGTTAGTGCTGAGTTCCTGCCAAAATATCACTAAATCACTGCTTTGCTGCTCACTAGTATTTTACCTTGACCTTAATCTTGGCAAAAATCTAATTTATTCCATTTAATAAATGAATGCAGTTTGAAATGTGTTCATTATACCAGGGTTCAAGAGACCAATGCTGTGTGTCCCTCTGCTTCACGTGGACTTCAAGCTTTTTTTTGCTTTGATTCCAAAGATCAATGTCTTGTGACCAACACTATTTATTTAATAATATTCAGGGGAAAAAAATTAGTGTAAATAATGAAAAATGTTATTGCTGCTTGAATCCCATCCATTTCAGTGTAAATGTTTACACCCGTGTTCTCTGCTGGTGTTTACTCTTTGCTTTATTGACATCTCTAAAATAATTCACATTCTGCAGTTACAGAATAACATTCAATTTTGCCTTTGTCATTTGGACTGAATCCTCACTTGGGAAGATGCAATCAGCTTCCCACTGCAAACTGAATGTGTCTTTTGTCTTTTTCTTCAAGTAATTCTGTGTGTCATCAATATTTTTGTCCTGATAACTCTGTTCTTTCTTTCGTGTCCGACCAACACCTTTGTTTTTCACCTCCAAATATTCAAAAATCTTCTCTCCTTTATCTTGACTTCCATATTTTCTAGCCCTTGACTCGAATCCAGGATGAGCAGCTCTGGCTTTACATTATTTTCTGAGTTTACCTGTCTTTGTCTTCCATCTCTGTGATAAATTCCTGTGGCCAGATCACTGCTGACCCTTGGGCAGCTCTGCTGAACACAGCTGAATTCCTGGCTCTTTGTAGAGCTTTCCTACCTCTGTCTATGCATTTCTGCTTTGTCCTCTGAGCAACCTTCAGCTTTCATTGGTTCTCTGAGTATTTTTCACTTGTGACCATCTGTATTTTTTGCATTCTGTCTCTTGTGATGCCCTTCCCTTGTGCTGAGTGCCCTCTGTTTTGTCATTCAGATCTGCTTCTTGCAGCATTTGTGTGTTGTCCGTGTCAGGTGCGGCTCCTTCCTTGGACTTCTCTTATCTCAAAAGTAGTTTTTGGGTGGAGAACTGATTTTTTGCTTGACAGTGCATTGAAAACTGGCCTAGGGAGGTTCTTCTGGAGAAGCCAATGCATCTAAAATGACTGAACTCCACATTTTGAGGAAAACAGAGAGAATATTTGGGCTAGGCTAACATTTAGACTCAATGATCTTGAAGTCTTTTCCAGCCTAAATGGTTCCATGATTCTCCAAGATTTTGTATAACACTTTTTGGATAATGGGAGTTTTTTTAAAGTCTGTGTTATCAAAGAAACACTCTGGCTTGTGCGAGGGGCAATTTCAAACCCACACATGGGATGCCAGAAATCTTTGCCATTAACTATTGATGGATTTGAAAGGAAGCTTGGATGTGTTTATCCTTGCGGTCACGGGTCGTAGTTTCCCAGGAGATAGTAGGGAATCGTTGTGTTTTGGGGAACCAGCTGCTGGATTTTCCGGCTCTTCCTGGAAATGGTGAGGAGCTTCAGTGTCTGACCCAGATTCTGACCATTACTGGGGAAACTGCAGCGTGTTGTGACAAAGATGAGCATTTCCACTTTTACGTGGTTTTACTGCTTGGTCTCTTTGCTCTAATTAACAGCATTTGGCAGAGCATTATTTTGCTGATAGCAGTAGCTAATAGCTGGTTGCTTAAGGCTTCAGTCATGCAGTTAGCATTTGTTTTCAGTACTAGTTTTAACGTTTTCCTGACTGCTAACAGAGAAAAGAATAATTACTGAGTTTTGCCATCATCCTCTTGGAATGCTAATGTATATCATAAATGTAGGTGGGAATTAGTAGACTTTAAAGTCCCTTCCAACCCATGCTGTTCCATGATTTTGTGATGCAGACATATGAATTCTGTATATTTACATCATATAAAAATTGGCAAAATTTGTTTCTTTTCTTTTTTTTTAATAGAGATATAGGTGCACACTAATCAAAGAACTGTTGAGCAAGCCAAGTTTGTTCTCTCTTTCTGAATTAAAGTGGGTAATCAAAATACACCAGCTGGATTCTTTGCTCTGCTGAAATACAGTCTGCAAAATTCCATGCTGAAAGAGAACCTAGGGCTATGTGACTGGCCACATACTGGTTTGGCTACTGACCCACAAAAATGCTGCTTTATCAATGTTTTTCCACACACCTGCATCAGCATGAAGATAAAAAAATCATTTCCTGACTAAGTTTTTGGCTATTAGATTATTTTCAGCTCTTATTGAGTCTTTCTTACCATCACTCATAAATTTTAGATTAGTTAAACTTCAGCTCACAAGAGAATGATCAGCTTCTAATGACTGCCTAACATATTGATAACTATGTGAGTTTTCTTACTTAAAAAATAATTATAATTCAGGTTTGTATGCTGGAATTATTGTGTATTCAGTAAGCTTAAAATTCACATTTTGGTGCTTGCACAGGAGGGTTCTCTTTGTGTAAATCCTGCTGTTATTTGATTGCTGTCAATTTATTTAGCAGAATATCTCTGACTTTATTTATGAACATAGGAAAGTTCCAATTTTTTGTTCCTTCCCTAGCAGAGTTTAGTAAATGCAGCATTACTGTATCACTGTAGGCCAAGTAAATCTAGCTAGACTAGATTATGTTGTTGCTTTTATTTTTAAGAATTCATTATCTAAAAAAAACCTCAACAAAAGCCTTTGGATTATCATTACAATTTTTATTTTCAAGGTATTCGTAATTTCAAACAAGCTAATAAAGTATTTACTTAGTATACAGCAAGAAATTGTGAAATAAATTCATTCTCTGACTTGATTCTCTGAGTGAATTTGTCTCTAAAAACATTCTCTTGATGTTTTCTCTGACCTTGCTCCTCGAATGCTGAATTGAAGTACGTGTCAGATATTTGAAAACAATAATAGGCAAATGCACATACCTGTAATTGGCCATTTAGATAGGTCAGGGTTCTTCCCACCAAAAAAGTTCTGACCTGGACATTTTCTGGATTTCCATGAAGGCGTGGACTCCCTCATGCCTTTTGGAAAACCAAAGTTGTTGTAGGCCAAGGCACATTTTGCATAATCCAGGTCTCAAAAGTTTCCTGCTTGGTGAAAGGAGAATTATCTGCAAAGAGGACTAAGTCATACTCTGGAAAAAGATGAAACAAAGCCAGAAATTATTTCAGTTGCTTCCTAAGTCAATAACCACAGGGACTTCAGTCTTCTTTTAATCTGTTGTAAATGACACCTTCACTTTCCCATAGTGGAAGTTGATGCAGTTAAGTGGATGTGGCATGCTTTGCTGTAGCTGTGGATATTAATTTCTAATTAAAGTGGGGTTTAACAGGTCAAAAGTTCTGTAGTGGGAAACAAAGACTGGTCTGTAATAATATTTAAGAAATGGGGTACAAATAAGTAAGTTATTTTATAATCTGCAGACTTGCTTTGACACGCTTGAACAGTGTTTTCTTATTCAAATTTCCTCCTAATGTGATGGCAGTCAAAATCAGATCTCTGACACTCCTAGAAAATCTGTATTTCTATCCAGTTTTTTGTATTCCTGCACAGACACTAATTGGATTAACAGATTTCAATTTTTTTAATGTGTTTTGTCCCTCAAAACTTTTCATTGCTCCTGTAGGAAGAGGTTGCTGTACTTTTGCCCTCCTGATCCCTTTTGTTTTCCTGGGAAATAAATTGAGTTTTATGCCCACAATTTGCAGATGAAGTATATCTCTATATATATCTTATATCTTATCTGTAGATTTTAAGGGCTGGATTTTCAAAAAATACACGTATGCTTGAAGTTCAACATAAATAATAATTTTGACATACCCTCTAGCCTCTTCTGCTTCAAATTCTGGGGAACTGAAAGAGAAATAACTTTAAAGAATTTTCTGCCTTTTGCAAAAAATTAATAGGGTTTGGTTTTATTGTTTTTCTTTTTTTCAAAAGTGGGGGCCAGATTTAGAAGAAAATTTCCATCACAAGGATCTGAAAATGACCAATGCAGAGGGAATATGGGGATGACATTATGGCCGAGTTATTCATGAAGTTATCTCTCTGCTTCGGATGACAGAAGCACCGTCATCCACATTATTAGAGCAGGCAGGATCACCAATTACAATCAGGTCAGAAATAGCTGAAGGTTTTGATCAGATGATTCCACATGATGCAGGGCAAGCAGGACAAGCAGGAAAAGGCTGATAAATCCTTCTGGATCCACAACGGGCTCACATCAATGAGCTTCACCCTGGCCTTGGACACTTGCAGGATCCAGAGGTGGCCACAGCTTCTCTGGGCACCCTCTGCCAGGGCCTCACCACAATCACAGGAAAAAATTTCTTCCCAATATCCCATCTAAACCTACCCAATATCAACCTGAAGCCTTTCCCCCTTAAGCATCTTGAGATGTTCTTCTGGTATGGATGATCTCACATGTTTTTCATCTTTCAGAGCCACAGACTTCACGAAATTCCAGATAAATACTTCAGAGGATAGGTGTTTTTTATTTTTTCAAGGATTATATACATTCTGTTAGTTCTTTGACTCCAGAGGCTTCTAATAAAGATAATAATTGTCCAGATACTACAGAGATGGAGGTAAAAAAATGGACTATAGATATCTGTGCCATCCTCGATGTAAAATATCAGAGCCTTTTATCACTGGGTCAGTGATAAGGCAAAAAAAATATTAAGGAAATTAAGGAAATGTTCTAATGGAAGCTGTCTTCTTTGGTTTATCAGTTACAGGAACTGTGGAGAAAAAGGTGTATCTGAGGAAAGATCTATTAAAAAATCATTGTTAAGGAAAGAAAATATTTCAGTTTCTACCACTTGTTTGTTGTTCTCAGAGGGGTATAAGACATTGCTGTTCCTTTCCACGTTTTTCACTTACCTTCCATCTGTTCTTCCAGAGAAGATTTAGAAAAGAGGTCAAATAGCACCAGCAAAATTTTAGATGACAATAGACGGAGGCAGAAATCTGCATTACAGATTTTGCTCTCTTTTTCTGCCATCTACCAATAGAATTTTTACTTACATTCCAACAAATCTGTGTTTTTTTTCCTGAAGTGCAGCTTTCATTTCCTTTGCATGAAGAAGACTAGAGGTCCTTCTGTGCTCCATGTGGGGCTGTACATCAGGGGAAGCTCTTGCCTTGATGGTTTATTCCTCCTAGATTTTTAAGCTCTTGCTTGCATCTCTCTTGGACAACTTGCATTATGATCTTCTCAAGCTCCACCTCCAAATGCAGTAGGATTTGAGCACAGTTCCTGAAGGAAATGTTCCCAGGATCCCATTCATCACTCCTTGGATGTTCTATGCAGCATTAATCTGACCCCACACCCAGGGAGGGAGTGAATGAATATTATTCATCTCAACCTTGTGTCATGACAGTAGAAAAATGCCCAGAATGGCAAAGCAGACAGTGGTGCCTCAAAAGAATAAAGCAAAGAAAGAGAGAGGAAAAAGGAGAGGCCCTGACAGATTGCTCTTGCTTTTGGGGTGTTATGAAATCTTTCTCTCCAAAAATGTTAGTGGGCCATGGATTTGCTCCTTCAAAGGTTAAGGATCTCTGTAGCTCTTGTTATGACTAATGCAGTCTGCAGCTCTGAGCAAGACCAAGCCTCCAAAATTGTGCCTGGTGTCACGAGAGTGAAGCTGTATTTAAAACGTCTTTGGTGTACAGATAATTATTTCAATGGAGCGAGACAGTACTGGAGCACTGGATCCAAAGGAAGGAATTCAGAGCTGCTGCCGATTCCAAATGCTCACCACCATCCCTGCACACATCTTAAATTAACTCCCTCTGCCCCAGTTTTTGTTTTTGGCTCTTACTTCTCCCTCATTTTACAAAGGTATGAGCTGAGGACACCCTGAGAAATCTGGGTTTGAAGAATTAATGAACCCTTTAAGCATCCATCTGGGATACTGTGTATGAAACATATGGTGTGGTGGGAGAGCCATTTGGGAAGGCAGGGCCAGGAAGAGAATCCCCACTCCTTTTCACCTTGCAGGTGCCTTCCTGCCAGCAGACCTGCAGACCTCCCTGAGAGCAGACCTGGGAATGCTCTGCTGGAATATTGCCATTTGATCCAAGCTCATATCGTGAAAAAGTTTCTAATAACCTATTAATTTACTGCACTGACTTGGTTCATTAACTTAGGGGAATAAAGTTTTATATAAATATATGGAAACTTGGAATACTTTCTATTATGTGGGGGGAGGGTGAGCATGGTTTAAAGGCTACAAAGAAACTGCTCCTGCTGCCAGGACTATTCACTTTCTAATCTCAATGCCTCTCTTTGCCAGAAATAATTCAGAAATGCCCAAGAAACAAGACTAGGTTCCTTTGGTGTCTGATAAAAGACAAATGACATATGTTCCTAATGCGAGAGGACTGGGAGAGCCACGGAAGAATCTGTTGTTTGGCCTTACAAGTCTGACTGCATAATTAAAAGAACTTCACAGAGGAAATGAGAAGCTAAATGGGGTTTTTAAGTCTTGGAGAAGCCGCTGACAATGTTTTCCTAATAGGAGCCAGTCTTGGTTGTCAGTTTTGAAGGACAATATTCAGTGACCTGACAGTTTGAGGCTTGTAAATGAAAGATCAGTTGTGTTGAACCTGCAGGGCATTCTCTAGTTTTTCTAAAAATTGCTCTCCCCCCTTGAACAATTACCAAATGTGCTTTAAAAAATTATCATTCTGACCATCTTGAAATAAAACAGCTCAGCTGCAGAGGTAGGTTTTAACTGGGGTAAGTCTTCCCTGTACAGGGGGCTGATCCAACCCAGAAAAAGTGATTGATTCTTGTCCACAATGTCTTGAAGGATAACCCCCAATATATCAGGCTCATTGTTTAGCTGCTGTTTTAACTGCTCAGATGAAGGAACAGGAGGTGATTGCTGTTATGGAGAGGTTGGAGGGAGTGACAGCACCTGAAAACTGCTTAATTCCAGGGAAGCATAAATGCAGTGCAGTAAGCTGAGGAACAATCAAGCAGGAAGAGCCTGTCTGTTGGGATAAGCAGGGAAAGTTCCTCATGGTCCACTTGTAACTCAGGGAAGTTTTCCTTTCCTTGGGTTTACTGAGCTTTGCTGTGCTGTGGGAGGGTTTTTTCCCTTGGCTGGTGTTCCCTGGGTAGTGTTCTGCACTTGACAAATATCTACTATTTGAATTTTCTGTGTAAAAATACTGGAGATGGTTAAACTCCTTCCTCCCCGATAACACCTGAAAGACATGTAACGGTTTAATAGTTTCCTCAGAGTGTCAAAATATCATTCATGTGTTTATTATGGGATGCATATGTTGAAAATATTTTCTCTTTGTTCAGAGTAGTTCATAGACATGATTTATATTCTAGGAATAGGAAGTATTCCTGTTTTCTAGTCAGAAATTGAGCTTCCCTTTTGTATCTGTGACATGCAGGGTTCATGGATGTACCAGTGTTTCAGGGAGACAAAATACCCTAAAGGGCTCCTGGGCTGAGATGAAGACAGGGAGAGATCACTCACCGCCTACTGTCACTGGCAAAACAGACATGATTTGAAGAAAAATTGATTTAATCTATCACAGCTGGAGTTGGGGTAATGAGAAATATAAAAGAGATCTTAAAACACCTTCCCCTCCACCCCACCCTTCTTGCAGGGCTCAGCTTCCTCCTGATTTTCCCCCGCAGTGGCACACTGGGATGGGGACAGGGGGCCATGGTCAGTCCATCACTTGTGGTCGTTGGTGCTCCTTCCTCCTCAGTGGCTGGACTCCTCACACACTTCCCCTGCTCCAGAGAGGGGAGGACAATCCTCCATGAACTTCTCCAGCATCAGTCCTTCCCATGGACTGCAGTTCTTCCCAAGCTGCCCCAGTGTGGGTCCCTTCCGTGGGGTGAGTCCTTCAGGTACAGATTACTCCAGCATGGGTCTCCTGCAGGATCACAGGACCCTGGTGCAGCACAGGCTCCCTGTGGGGTCCCAGCCTCCCTTGGGTATCCTCCTGCTCCAGCATGGGCTCCTCCATGGGCTGCAGGTGGATCTCTGCTTCCCTGTGGACCTCCATGGGCAGCAGGGACACAGTGCCTTTGGCATCTGGAGCACCTCCTGCCTTTCCTCCCCTCACCTGGGGGTCTGCAGGGCTTTTTCTCTCACATTTTCTCACTCAGTTGCTCCCACCACTGCTGGTGGGCTTGGCTATGGCCAGCATTGAGTCCATCCTGGCACTGGCTCCATCAGACCCGGCAGAACCTTCCAGCAGCTTCCCACAGCAGCCACCCCTACAGCCCTCCCTGCTGCCAAGCCCTGCCACACAAACCCAGAGGAAGTGTCTGCTGTGAATTGTCTGTTTTGATACCATCACATCAGGAAGGTGCAAGCAGCAGAGGTAGAATTCATCCCTGAGCGTGCTCTGCTCCATACTATTGCTTTAGTAATAGAGTAGTTTCAAGTGGGGAGGACTAAAGATGTAGCAGCTATTATTAGCAAGGCTGCCTCAAAGAAGGTGTTTATTTTAGTCTTGCATGACTCATCCTTATTCTTACATAAAAGACAGGACAAAGTGCAGTTCACTGACTTTGGTCACTAATCAAAATACTGGCAAACCCTCAAAGTGCCTGACTTCCCTGTGTCGGTCTTCTTCATCTGTGTCTTGCTGCATGACAAAGAGAAGGAAATAAGTAACCAGAGTTTATTTTTTCTGTGACTAAGTATTATCTAGGAAGCTTTTAACTAATCCAGCTTTTACAGTGAAAGTTCTGCACCTATATGTAATTCACAGCGAGGGGTTTTTTTGTTGTTTGCTGCTTCTTGCTGGCTGTCACAGCGCGGAATGAAATCATTGCTTTCGGCCACATTACATCTCCTGCAACCTTCCAGATGGGCTGCAGCTATGTCAGACAAAATTCTTCATCTCTTCTTGATAAATTATGTGATAACCTCAGGGTGAGGCCAAAAAGAAAAAGAAAAAAAAAGGAGAAACAAATCCAGTTATGCATAATTAAGTAAGGGCATCTTCATTAACCCAAGGTGGGGATGGATGCTGCAGTAGTAGGGAGTGAGAGGCTGCCCATGAACTTTGTGAAGAGGTGGTCCTCATTTTCAAAGGCATGAAGAGGAAAACATAAAAGCAGCACATGCTCCAAGGCAAAATGAATGTCCCTTTTCCAGGAAAAGCAAAAACAGGAGCAAAGAAGGCAATTGAAGCCCCAGTTGATAATTAGGATTTACCAATTGAAATATTTAAGAGGATTTTGCTAATGCTTTGGTTGGAGCTGTGATGAATTCAGTACTCCAGACCTTAATAAAAAATTGAAAACTATACTGTATGTCCTGCTTAGAAGGCAAAGCAACAAGTAAAAAAAAAATACATGACTTGGACTGGACCACACTGGTTTGAAAAGTGAAAGACCACTTTGTCTTTTCCAGGTGGAGGAAGCTAATATTGATTTCTTATCACAGCCTGCAACCCTTCCTATTCTTGGCTTGTAAAATTTATCCATTTTGCTCTCTTGTTTGGGCACGTGCCTTCCTGGATGAAGAAAACAGGCTCTGTCCTAGCTCTGAGTTATGCTTTGTTATTGGCTGAACTCCTCAGTGTTATCATTTTCCATGGTTAAAAGAAGAATTTGGTCCTAATTCTTGCTCCATCCCTGTTTCCCTGATTATTTAGTTGATATTACTGAAGTTGATGGGAAAAATTTGTATTTTTCATATTCCTGCCTGGTGAAGGTGATCTAGAATTTGTAAAGTGTCTCAGTGCAGGAAAGCTGAGCCACTCTCTGTGGGAACAGACTTTAATGGCACCAAATTAAGGCTCTGATGAAATACTCTTAGAACTCAGAATGCAGGCAGACAGGAATATATTTCCCATGCATAGCAGGAGCCGTGTTATCAAAATAAAGTAAAGGTTTAGGTGATTGATTTGTAGCTAAGAACATCACAACTGCGCTGTCAGGAAGGAAAACTTCAAGTTATAATCACAAAAGGTGCTGTTAGGCCTCCTTTGGGTTCTGAAAGAGAAGTTTCAATTGCTAAGCAACTAACCCCAAGATCCTGCCTATTCTGAGGCTATTATTAGTTTAATCTTGGTGCAGATAGGTAATGATACAGTTCTAAGATGCAATATTGGCTTGGGTTTCTAAAGTTCCAATAAATTTTCCTTATTTTATGTGCGACAGGGACGTTTATTTGCCTCTATCCTAAGGTTTGGGTTTATGGGAAGAAACTCAACCTACTGAAGGAAGTCCATGCCCACGGCAGGGGGGCTTGGACCCTAAAGGTCTCTTCCAACCCAAACCATTCTATGGTGCTTGGATTTTATGATAAAATTACTTATTTTTTGAGCAATGATGGAAATATATTAGATGGTAACTTGAGAATCTGGTGCTTTGAGGAGGCTGCATCCTGTTTTCTAGGTCTTTGATCTCTAACCAAAGTGACAAAATGTCTGTTTTTAGAGTTCTTGCATCCACACAACTTCCTACACATGCTTATACCATAGATGCAGGAAAACTTTCCAGAGAGTTGCTGCTACTTTCTTCCATATACTAAATTTCTGAGTACTGCTCTGTGAGACACTCTCTTCTTTTCTCTTTTGAGATAACGCTGGACCGGAATGTCCACGGAGATCAGGAATTCCCAAACAAACTGCCACCAGGCCCTCAGGAATAGCACAGGAAATCAGGAAACCTGAATTATTTGCCTTAACCTTGGCATACAAACCCCAGTGAATTTTACAAAGCATTTTTCCAGTTTTGGATGCAGTCAATTCCTGGATTAAACAATGAGATTCAGTCTCTCCAGGAGCATAAAACTTCCAGCTCTTTCCTTCTGAGGAAAAACACCAAGAAGGAACTGCCCAAGTAAACATAGGGAAAATGGCTTTAAAGCTTTCTGCTGAGGAAATGTTCAATTTGTGCTGAAAAGGACGATTTTCCCAGTCTTTTGTTCTTTCGTTTTATTTTCAAGCAGCCCTTGCCTGTTGTACCAACGTTGGCCATTTGATGGAGTCGGTAAAGTCTTTATCAGATTAAAACTGCTCTTCCCCACGTAGAAATTAGAAGGACTAATTAATGGCATCTTTTTGTCTGCCTGATTGATTTATTTATTTGTTTTTGAAGTGCTGCCTCAGAACCCCCTTGCTTTTTAGCAGTTATTTCTAGTGCCTCTAGAGCACACACCTACGTTTTTCTCCGTTCCTCTGGACAAAGTTGTGCTCCCTCAGTAAGGAATGTGCTCTGGGTGATAAGCATGTATTATATATGTGTGTGAAAGGAACTATGTATTAGCAACAATGTCTCACTTAACTATTTCAGACAGCATGTATTTAGGGTGGCTAAAAATAGTTTTAATTTCAGAGACTCTCAGGAGCTTTGGTTGTGGATCAGGCATTCCCTGCGATCCGCAGGAAGATGCTCTGAAGGCTGACAGTCATGCAGCAATCAAAGCCCGTGGCAGAAGATATTCTGCCTTGGATTTGTGCAATTCCAGCAGCTCTGCTTGTGCAGGATTTGGGGGACACAGTAGCAGGAGTGAGTAGCACACACTAAGGTTGCTTTTTACAAGGTTTCCTAGAGCTGAAGCTTTTATGATGCCTCAGTCAGACTTCAGAATCTAATCGTGTCTTTCATGGCTGTCTTCCTTGTAGTCTAAAAAAACCCCATCTGAAAATCAATAAAAAGCATATTAGGATGCATTGAAATTGTCCCTCTCCCATTGCCAGACTTGTCAATGCCTGTAACTGGGACAAAGCTGATTTAGGTCAAGGTATTTGGAGAGAAATCAGATGTGATGCTACTGCAATTTGGGCAATTAGGCAAAGAGCTCAGAGGCTGGAATAAAAAAGAGGATGGCACTCAAGGAGAATCAATCACTACCTTAAAGTCATCTAAAATTTATACATTAGAGCTGTGAGTGTGCCTCTTTCTCACAGTTCTGTCTCCATGTGAGGTGGGAAAGCCATGTGAGCAATGTGACACTAAAGGAATTGTTCCTGCCATCTATGAAATGAAATTGGTAACCTGCAGCAGGTTTACCTGGTGCATGTGTGGCAAAATACAAAGTTCTTTTTCCCAGGTGTATCTGCAGCATGTAGAATTCACATAGGCTGGGAAATTCAAGTATTCCATGTTCTCTGGAACGTGTGGCTGCTGGCAGGGAGCAGTGTGCTGTCACAGAGATGGAGTCAGGCTCCAAAGCAAGGCAGCTGCGCCCATCCAATCCCTGGAAATGGTCCCCAGCCCTTGCTGCTTCCCAAATCCTGCAGTGGGAGTGCCCTTGGAGGAGCCAAACAGGATTTAGTAGCCCAGCAGAGGGTCAGTGCTCAGGAGGGACTGGATGAGGTAGGTGACATTCCATCTGCATTGCTGTCCCTGGCCCCTCCTGGATGGGATTTTTGCCCATCAGGTGCTCACAGGAGTCATTCCAACATCTTGGGTGGGTTTATCTCCTGTGCAGGGGGATACAGGTTGCTGAGCATCTCAGGAATTTGAGCTCCTAAGTCTCCCTGAACCTGTCCGTCAAGGGCAGTGTCTGAGTCACTCTGACACAGCTTTTGGCCAACTTTGTGGGAAATATTAGCTCTTTCTACAGGGCCTCCAAAGTCTAAACCTTTGCCTAAGAGCTTGGTTAGACTCCATTCTACAACACCCAGATACAAATTTAATTTGATTTATAAGGGATTTGCATAATATTTGGTGTTTAAATTAAAATTTCTCTTTCTTAATTTTGGAAGTACATAACATTTCTGCTCTTCAGTGTGGGGCAGCACCATCTCTTTCTATTCTTCTTAACAAACTAAGTTTCCTTTCTGATTTTTCCTTGTGGGCTTAAGACTTAGCTCACATTCCAAAATATTTAGCATCGAATCAAACTCAGTGGGTCTTTGCTGTTTGTTAATTTTGGGAGCTGGATTGCTGAGAAAATTTAGGTGGCAGGAGAAGAAGTCTGCAAAATGGTGATTTTGGACATCTTTTCTAGTGATTCTAAAATTACTGTTGGTACAAACGAGGCTGATGCTTTCTGATTGAAAATCCTGTGACGCTCTTGTTGCTTGGGCTTTGTCTCTTGTGCTTTGTTTGTCTCCCTCTCTTGGGTGCCTGTGCTCAGGTTTGGTGCATGCTTATCTCCACAAGGCTCTTCTGCTGAGTTGCTATGTTGGCACGAGGTTGTGCAGCTCTTGAGAGTGTTCCTGAAATGTCAGTGTGTACCAGCACTGATTCACCCCCAGCATCGCCCAGCTGACGATGGTGCTGCTGACTCCTGGTGCTGAAAGAAAGCAGGCGGCAGGTTTGGCTTCCTTCTGGCCATGAGAAGGCAGGAAATAACTCCAAAGGTGTTTCCAAAGCTTTGTTTGGATACAGAATTGGACTGTGAAGGAGAGGCTGCAGCATCTCTGACTGCTGCAGGCACCCTCGGACTGGGAGCAGTGCAGAAGGCAAAGCCTTGCTCCAGTGTTCCTGCCTCTTGCTGGGAGGGTGTTCCCTCGGAACTGGTGCTCTCTTTTGCTAAGGTGGAGCCTCTTTAAAGGCCAGAAAATTGCCTCGTGCTCTGTGAGTCACCAGATCATCCTAAAATAGATTTTTATTTCCAAACTATTTACAAATAAAATCAAACCTAATGAAAGGTTTGTTGGTGATTCTTATTCGCTATGACAAAGTGCTCTGAGGAATCCGCTGTTAGCCTCCTCTGATGCTTGTTCACTCACCAAAATAAATCATTCCCTCTTAACAGAGGAGCTTTTTGCACTTACACTCTTGCTTGAGAAGATAAAAAGTGGTTATTCTGTGTGGAGAGTAAGTAAGTTAGAACGTCACTTGTTTGAAGTGGTAACAAAAAGCCTCATTATGAATTAATGATGTTGCTCTTATAAACAAGTTTGTTTTCTTTAAAAAGAGCTGCAAAAGTTGTCTTTGGTTGATTTTGTTGAGTTAATGTTGTGTAACACAGTATTTGTGTCTTGTGTCTGTTTTTACATTCCAATTGTGCCTATAGATTTGGATGTTCTTTTGAGGTTGTTTGAAACTAAACATTTCCATGGTTGTAACCATACTGAGCAATGACTCCATCACTGATATCTCTTTTGGGGGTTTATCTTCAATTTGGGAAGTCTGGCATAAAACACGACAAAAGCTGCAGTATGGAAAATGCAATCAGAAATTTTCTAAATTGAAATAGGACACACACATCATCAGCTGACTGATGGGTATCTGCATTCTAATCTAACACAGAAACCACTTTTTATGTGAGTTTGATTATTCTGTATGTGTTTAGACACTGCTCAGGCCCAGACTTCAGTCCTCATTCCCATGGCCTCCAAATTAAACTTCCAAGGAATTCCAAGTTTAAGGCAGCCTTGTTAAAACTAACATGGCTTTAAGAAAGAATTATCTCCATCTGCTCTAAGATTAGGCTTTCCTACATGAAGAGGAATGCATGAGCAATACATTTTTTTTTAAATATTGTTCTTAGAACAGATGCATTTTCTGGAAAGTGACTGTATGTGGGAGGAGGAAATATAGATTATCAACACATGATGACAACACTTTCTGTCAATATATCTGTGTAATCTCTGGGAAGGTTTTAACAGAAAATCATTGAAATGTGCAGAACCAGGCAGTTTACATCCCATGTACAGGGTTTAATTTTAATTTGTGTTGCCTGACAAATGGGTGCTTACCTAATGTAAATTAATATTGGGCTTTATTATTAATGCTCATAAAGAGATCTATATTTTGATCCATATTTTAGAATTCTCTGCCTAATGGCCTTTAGTGTAGGTATGCACAGCTTTAAAAATAGAAGGGCTCAGCCTGCGAGCTTCTACCTCCTGTAAATACTTATCAAGTGGTTCATTCAGAATTCAAATAAAGATCCATTGTCCTCCCAAGCTTGCATAATAGCACTGCAACTCCCCATTTGAAAAAATGATATTTTTAGGGTGGAACACAGCCTCCTGTTTTCCTCCAGTGTTGGGTTGGGGGTTGTTTAATTGGGGTCTGAAGCCCTTCATCCCTTTGGGGGGCAGGGTGTGCAGGTGGGTGCTGTTCCAAGGGCACAGTGGGAACGGGAATGCTGCCTCAGCTCCCTCTGCTACCTGTTCCTGTCCCCACACAGAAGCACGGGGGGAAGCTGGAGCTGGCTCCAGGAACAGGCCTGGTTTGGAAATGCACTCTGCCCAAAGGGGATCCTGTTCTCTGTGCTGCCCTGGAGGAGCTGAGGGAGGCAACGGGGGCCGATGGTGGCACAGGGCTGCCAAAAGGAGGCTCATCCAAAACTCATCAGCAGAACAGACCAGCTCCACCCACTGTGCTGCCCAGATCACAGTGACAGTCTATGATCTGCAGCAAAATCATCCTTTTACATTTTGATTATTTTTTTCCCTCTGGAGTCCAGTTATCCAAAGGGCCTCGTGAAGCGTCAGCAACTCCACTGAGGGCACAACAAACTGTGATGGGGGTGACTGGCCAGCAGAGGAGCATGGACGGACAAGAGCTTGTTTTTTCACTGCTTGAATGAGCAGCTGGGCTTGTTTTCCTTTCTTTCCCCTTCCCCTTCCCCTTCCCCTTCCCCTTCCCCTTCCCCTTCCCTCAGTTTTCTCCCACCTTGGAGCAACCCCCAGCAGAGGAGGATGACCATGGCTATGCCAGGGGAATGAGGTGGAAGCAGCTCTGCTTGCAGTGGTTAAGCAGTTTTAGATTTTCATGCATGCTTTCATCTGTGAAGGGCAGACATGCTAGAGAGGTTTCTTTACTATATGGGTGACCTCTAGTTTGCTATTTTTGGTACCCTATTTTTGGTGCTGTCTCTGTACCATAATTTATAGGCTATGAGAACAAATTCAATGTAAGAGGCATGTTCACCAGATGAATAATGTAAAGGTACTCTCTGTTGCACTTCAAGCTTCATTTTAATTCCACTGAATTTTAAACCAGCACATATTTTTTTGAGCATTGGAATGTGGAGGAAAAAAAAAATTAGTTATTGGCTTATCTTCAGTGAGTTTATTTTAAGGAAAAAAGAAGCAAAACAGATGTGCACAGTTCATTGGATATTTTTTCCTGGAAGAAGTTAAAACATGAGAAGCTGCCACCTCTTGCACCTGGCAGACATTGGACAAATTCATCTTAAGTGCCACTTAATTGATTGCGGAACACTGCAGTTCAATCAACTGCAATAAAGTTAATTGAACCTCTCCAATGAAATGTGATTTAAACTAAAGGATTCAAAATAGGAACAGGTATTAATTAATGGAGGCCATTATTTTTAATAGGACAGGGTCCAAGTAATTGAATGATGTTTAAATGTTCTGTGGAATCTCATGAGTTTGGGAGTCACTTACTTGCAACATCTTTCAAGTTAGATATAAGTATGCAAAATAAAAAAATTTAGATGAGAGTGCTAATTTAACATAGTTCTGCCTTTTAAATCATTCCATGGGTAAGAGAGGAAAAGCAGCCTTTAACCCTGCTGCTTTTTTGGGGCATCAGCTTTGATCTCAAACTAATCCAGTGAGTTTGTATTTACTAGAAGAAAACAAGTTGAGCATTTCCCTTGAGGGAGGTCAGACACTGGCATGGGGCCAGTCTTAGCTGGGCAAAACACAAATGAATGTATGACCATCTTTACAGGCTGTTTGACTGAAGTTAGACACATTGAAAAAAAGAAATTAAAAAGGTCTTTGAAGGACTAACAGCTGTTATGCTCCGTTCAGGTTTTCGACTTTGTCATATTATTAAAACGTGTTTAACCAAGGCAGGACATTACTCCCACATTATATGTTTGTAGAATGCTGGGAAGGCAAGGGGAAAATAAAGACTATTAAGGCTTTTGGTAGTTTGACACAGGAAAGAAAAATTGATATAAATTGGTTACGCCTAGGACAAAAATTAGAAAAAACACAGTTCTTCCCAGAGGTTCTGGGCCTAACAGGAATAGCAGGGAAGAGGAATCTGAGAAGTTCCAAGATGGAGCTTGGCTAAACGTTAAGAAACAAATTTGGTGATGCAGTTGCCATGACAACCAAGGAGTTTGGAGTTTATGATCTGAGATGCCTCTTCCTCCCAGTGCCTCTCTCAGAAATAGATGCTCCTGAGCACAGCGGAAGCTTTGCTGTGACTCGGGGCATGGAGCGCTGCTGGCTGAGCCCTTCCTCGACAGCTCTGCTGAATCCAGGCAGAGAACACATGCACAAGACAGCAATTTTGCCACTGCTGAATCAGCCCAGGGAAAAATCTTTGCCTGGCTGGAGCAGCCCTGCAGATCCCAGGTTCCACCAGGCCCCAGCCTGTCCTGCTGCCCTTGCCCAGAGAGAGCACTGGGCAGGAACCGCTCCCTTTGCCATGGGAACTGCAGCAGAAAAGTCTCAGCATTCCCTATGTGCAGGTAGGGGGAAATGTGGTGACAGGATGGAATCCAAAACCTTAGGACATTGTCTCTCCACACGGTGTTTACGTTTAGGCATCTTGTATCTCGTTTGTGTACCCCAATATTTGAGTTTATGCCAAGAAATTTATACCGTAGCAAGGCAGCAAATGATTTTTATGTTTTTTCCCTTCGTTCATATGAACTTTTTTTCTGAAAGGCTGTCATATACTTCCTTATAATATTTTTTCTTCTGGAGAAACCTCATAAATGACAGAATTTGGGTGGGAAGTTGCCTCCTTTTCTCACCTAGTCCAATTCCATGCTCACAGGCTTCATCTTTGCATCATTCCATGCAGTAAGGCCACCAGGGCAGGCTAATCTATGAACAAGTGGATTACTGCAGCAACATCATTAATGCAAGATGTCAGCTGGAATTTCCACATCCTTGTATCCCTGCTGCTGTGAAGCTTTTTTTTTTTCCTTTTAAAAGAACCTTTTAGATCAACAGAGTGCATGAAGCCTCTGGATCATCTGTTACACCAAAGTAGATTAAGTGGGATATGGTCAAACACCAATGGAATTAGTGATGTTTGTGGGGGAGATCAGAATGTAAACAAACTTCCCATTTGTATTAGAAAGTCTTCAGGAATTTTCCAGAGACTGTTCAAGGCCTGTTTCAGAAACTGTTGAAATAAATGAATAGTTGAAGCCTAGTGGACTGAAGCCATTTGCTTCTGTCTATTTAAGCTTCTGTGGTGTGATGGGAATAATTGGGTTTGCAGAGACAAATTCATGAATTAATTTCCATTATGGGACTCATTTATATATTAAATTATTACTTTCTATTTTAATCTAAGACACAGGTTGAAATCATGGGCTAGCTTTTTGAGAGAGTGAATCTTGGTATCATTTTGTGGTGAAATAGTATCATATTATTTTGTAAGTACATAAAATGTCATTACACCAAAGCATCTTTTGGCTTTGGACCTTTCTAACTCACCTCTTCTTTTGGATCTGTGGTCATTTTTGCATTCAGGCCTTTCCTGGGATGCTCAGAGAGGAGTAGGCTGCCAACAGAATTTGTTCAAGTTTACTTTCACAGAAGCCTTTCTGAACTCACTGTGTACCCTTGTGCTTTCCACAAGCACGTGAAATCCAGCTTTTAGAATTAATTTAGAAGATAAAATAATAGGATTTTTGACACTAAATATGCTTGTCAGGTGCAAATCTGGGACACTTGTGCTGGTTTTTGCTAAATGCTGCCTCAGCCCATCCCAGAATGGCCACAGACCCCACAATCTGTTGCTGGTTTTCAGTGGGTGACCCCTAGGCTGGCACTGTGGGTTTACAGAGAGTGCAAATAACTTCCCCAAAAGTGTCTGGGTCACTGTGTCTTCCTTCCTCTCACATTTTAGTCTCCAGATGGGAAACTCTTACTGGCTGCTGACAGGCACTGCCACGTGCACAGCTCTGAGGTTACTTGCAGTGCAGAAGCATCTTTTGAGCCTGCAAAATCACTTGTGGGCTATTTATTTTCTCTGGTACAAATTGTGATTGGGTTTGTGTGTGTGAAATATTTATCTAAAAGGGTGAATTTTAAAAAACGTGTAGGCAGGGGGTTGTAAGTGTGTGTAACGGGTTTGGGGGTTTGTTGGGGTTTTTTTCAAGTAGTTCCGTGGATAAGGAAGAGCTTCTGAGAAGAAGCTTCTGGGAGTGTGCATTCTCAACATCAACCATTCCATCAATGGGCATTCCAAACATAATGATGGAGTTCTGTCTACTTAATTGCTGTTAAAAATGATTGACGGTCTTTTCTGCTGAGGGAATGTTTTGGTAATGGAAGGATTAGGATGATGCATTGAAGAAATCAAGATTTTTAATTTTTTTTTTATTATTATTTATTAATAAAACAAAGTCTGCAAAGGTCTCTTTCTCTGGTAGCGGGGTTTGTTTGTTTTTTTGTTTTTTTTTTTTTACCTTTCTATGGGAGGGCTGCTTTGGTAGATTTGTTCCAGCTCATAGATCTGCCAACTTACAATGTGCAGATTATTTTACTATTGTATTATATTACATTACATTATATTATTTTTCAACCCATTGCATAACTGTGTATTTCAGGAAAAAAAATCTGCTTTTCTCCAGCCTTTTTAGACTATTTTTAAAGACATTCAGTCTATGAGATCATATTACTTCATAAATTAATTCTCTCAAAGTAATTTCCTTCCCACTGCCCAGTAACCAGATGATAATAATAGATGATTTTCAAAAATACAGAATTCTGAGGCTTTTCCCAAGTGCCCAGAGTGGTTAGAGAAGAGTTGTTGAATTTGTGGGCTGTCCCAAGGGACAGTTTTCCTTGCATTCGGTTAATTGGACGACCAGATTTCATTGATGTAGCACAGACCCAGCCTCCTCACATGTCTATTCTATTATCTATTTTCACTTATTTATGAAGGACATGGGAGGAAAAGCTCAGTGCAGGCATGGAATTTAGAAGGAAAATTAGAACCTCAGGTTTTGCAGATTGCGAAAGAAAAGATCTGAAAAGATTGCAGAAAAATTCTGAAAGATTGCAGAAAATATGCAGAAAGATTGGGTGGAAGAAGAGGGAACAACACAAATTTGTGCCTGCAAAAGAACTTTACTCTTTTTTTCTAGAGCTTCCTTCCAAACACTTAGCCTCTAAAAGAAAAAGTAGTTTTTGAATGTTTTAAAGAGTGGGATTACATGTTATACCAAGAACACAGGTGATTATGAAATGAATTGGCACAGTTGGAATACCTATTTGATTAACTGGTTTACAAACTCCCCCCTGCCAAAGCTTAAAGAGGAAGTCGAGAGTGATTTGCCTCCAATTATTCACACCTGGAAAAGTTTTGCTGAATAATATCAAACTAAAACTGTCAGCCAAACCTGCTTGAACTCTGGTGTCTCGCTGCTTAACGACCCTTCCTGCAGTCATTTGGCTTCTGGGTGAAATATTGAAGAAGGGTGGAAGGAATAATGTCCCTGAAATCCTTATAAGCTATTGATAATTCCCAAGTTATTGCTTTGTAATCATGCTCCAGTTTTACCCCCTGAGGTGCTAAGACTGTGAAGATGAGGTTCTGCTCTGCTGGTTTCATGATTCTTTTGTTGTCTAGTATTTCTGTGTGACTCTGAGTTAAATAACCTCCATCTCTCCTATCAATATTTTTATTTTATGTATTTTCAGATAAATCTTTTCGATCCCAGCTTTTGTAACTGTGCCTTTTAAACAAAGCTGCTATAAACAGTCATTTACAGGTTCTGTTTCTGAGGCAGCTTTAAAAAAATGTGTTGTATATATTTGCTCCTGCTCTAAATGTTAAATATCATTGCACAGAACGATGGGAACAGATGGGATGCTGCATAAGCTGTTTATCATATTACACATTTATCACTTTATACTAGTGGAGTGTACATGTGTTTGATTAATATTGACTTTTGATTTATTTGGAGGGCTCTATTTTTTGACAGCATTAGGGATTACATTGTAATCCTTACTGGCTTCCAAGCTTGAAATTTAATTCCAGTAAAAATAGAGTGGATATATTCTATAATTCTTAATTACATGATTTTTAATTTTTTTTTTTCCTGTGGAAAAGAATTACCTGGTTGAGGCTTTAATACCAAAAGGAATTCAGAAGTAAATGGATAATGCTGTCTGCTTCAGTATTTTAGACAGATTAAATTTAGATGCCATTGGTCCAGCTAAATAAATATCTCTTGGAATTAAATACCAGATGCTAAGGAGGTGTAAAAGAAAGCAAACCAGCAAGAGCCCTATTTAAATCAATATTCTTTTATACCCTCCACCTACAGAATGAGAGAACTTCGTCTTTGCTTGCTCAACAGGTCTGGATGTTCAGTGTGTGTTCCACCTACATCACAGTCCATGGAACCAAAAAAATCACCTCCCAAAGGCCCTTGGGCTCAGGCACAGAGCACACAGCTCGGCCCCTGGGCTCCCCACTGCAGCACTGCATGGCAAACATGGCTCAGTAATGCATTGACTGGGTCATTAAAATGCACTTTGGCTCAGCTGAAGCCTGAAAAAAGGGAAGGGTTTCCTCCCAGACAATGGATGGAAAAATGATTTCAAGTTGGAGTGTGCTGTTTGCTCTGCTAAATGGCAATAATATTTAATGAGAGCTTCTGCTCTAAACTGTAAATCCTTTGGAGTATGAGATGCCCATCCTGTCAGAATAAATAGAGGAGGCTAAAAACACTTACTTTGAAAATGACTGTTCATTTTGGAAGGCATTGAGTGATCTCAGTGAAATATTACTGAGTCAGTGAAATTTTGGAGAGAGATCAACTTCCCAGCATGTATCCTGGCAGCAACTCTTCCTCCATTCCTCAATATCTTTCATGTTCAAATAGCACAGGCAGCACTTCAGTCTTACATGTTGTCATCATTCAAATTTCAGATAACTTTCAGTGACTCCTTAGAGATGGAATGAATAAATAAATTAATTTTAGCTATGCTTATTTATGGTTTTATGCCTCTGCTTTCTTCTATGTCTATTAATTGATATTATGGAAAGACATATCCAGCAAAAAGGATGATTTAGCACTAGGAATTACTGAGACAGTACATATATATATATATATATATATATATATATATATATATATATATAAAATTTTTTTTTTTTTTTCCCCTGAATCTGAGTTTTGCAGTGCAGTTTGAAGTTCAATTAGCATGACAACAGTAGCTGCTCAGGGCTCAGGGCTTCATGTATTTAACTCTTCTTTTTCCATGGACACTCTTTGGGGCTGCTATGGCCCTGTTGCCTTTGCTTCCAGGACAGGAGATCCTTCCAGAAACTTTTAGAAGGAAAACTCCAGTTGTTGTAAATAAAATATGTAAAGGGCAGGATTTGGTTGAATTTATTCAGATGTGCATTTCCTAAAGAAGCAGATTTGTTTTCTGGTCATCATGTCAGCTATGCAGTGTTACTTAAATACATATTTTCATTAAAAGGCAGTAACTAGAAATTCTGTTTCTACCTGTTCTTTCCTCACTCTGTTTATAAAAAATGATAGAACGAAAATGTTCTGCATTTTGGTCTAAAAGACTCCTTCCTTTCTGTGCAGGTTAATAATGAGAATGTAGTGAAAGTTGGCCACAGGCAGGTGGTGAACATGATTCGACAGGGGGGCAATCACCTCGTGCTGAAGGTTGTCACAGTAACCAGGAATCTTGATCCAGATGACACAGCAAGGAAGAAAGGTACGTTTTTCTCTCTTCCTAATGGACTCTCCTGCTCTTCCTTCACAGAAAACCAAGTATGGGCATGAAATTGCTGTTTTCTAAAGTTTGGTTTAGAATTTAGCAAGGTTTAGACCTTGCTTCTAAAATTTGAAAAGCCCTGTTTCTGTTTTGGAGTGATTTAATACTGTTGGGTTAGACATTAACACGTGGCCAAAAGAGCAATATTCTCTCATCATGCTTGGTGTTAAAGTTCATCTTTTTGGGTTTTTCACATGTATATATTTGAGGATCTCGTAGGAAAATTTCTTGAAGTAGTGAGAGGAAAAACACTAAGAACAGATGATCTTTTATTAATTTCAAATGTACTTGAGATGGAGGTAGTTTGGCAGTGTGTTTCTCACCCACTCATCCAAAAAGCCACCACAAGAACTTGACCCCCCCCAAAAAAAAAGGAAACAAAAAAGACATTTACCTACATGTTTCCTTCACCTTAGATGCCCCTGAGTTTGGATTCCCAGCTGTGCTGGGAAGTCATTAGGCCCTCATAATTATCATTAAGGAGGAAAGATTGCTGCTGCTTACTGGTGTTGCACACAGGAGCAGCAAATTGCTGAAAGTTCCTGTTCCTCCCACAGTCCCATGAGTTATCACTCACATACACCTGGCTCTGCAGCATGGGAGCAGGTGAGGAGCTGGCACTCCAGGGCTCCCTCCTGCTCCATGAAACTAAAACTTTCTGTCTGTGCTGGACACACTTCCAGCTTATGAAAAAGCTTCACTTCCACTGCTTATGAAAAATAATAATGATTAAAAAATAAAAAAAGAGAGTGAGACCAGCTCGTGGGGTGGAGCAGAAAGGCTGTATTAAACTAAATCATGTCCCAGCATAGTCCTGCATTATTCTTGGCTTGATGGAATTACTATTCACACATTTTAAGTGAACCTTTTTGCCTCTGCCTCATGGTATGGTATTGACCTTAAATGTAGTGACAGGACAAGGAGCAATGCTTTACACTGCAAGGCAGCAGGTTTAGACTAAATATTAGTGGGAAATTCTTTATGTGAGGGTGGGAAGGCCCTGGCACAGGTTGCCTAGAGAAGCTCTGGCTGCCCCATGCCTGGAATTGTCCAGGGCCAGGATGGGTGGGACTTGGAGCAACCTGGATAGTGGAAGGTGTCCCTGCTCATGGCAGGGGGGCTGGAACAAGATGTTCTTTTCTGACCAACACAAATATTTGTTAGCAGGATATTAAAGCACAGACTGTAGTTTCTGTGCTAGGTTATTGCCTTGATATTTTAAGACCTTATCTATTCTGAGGATCACCTGTTTCACTTAGAGTCACCCTAACAATTCAGATACATTTAAATGTCCTTTCCTGTATTTCTCAGATTGAACAGTTTCTCCAAAGATTAAATTAATCTCCCAGAGATTGGCTGATACCCAGGAGATTTTTAGCCCCACATATTTCTCAGGAGGGGCACCACTGCTGCGAGGTCCTTTCTCTAGAAAGCCCTTTTCCTGCTGGGAAACAGAAGTGCACAGTTATTTAGCTTTAAATGTTTCTATGTATCCTGTTACATAAAAGCTTGCGGATGTGTCAAGCAACCTACGCTAGAGCCAGAAACAGTGGAGAAATTCAGTCCATGAAAAGCATCTCAGGGCTTTTTTCCTCTGCATGTAGGTATTTATTCTCGCCTTATTTCATGGAGCTTATTCTTTTCAATGGATATGGAATTGTGGCTGTGAGCATAGGGCTTCCAGAGGGTGTGTTTTGGCTGACACTTGTGTGTTGTTCTGTCCCATGCACAGCCCCACCACCTCCTAAGCGAGCTCCAACCACTGCACTGACCCTGCGGTCTAAGTCCATGACCTCAGAGCTTGAAGAGCTTGGTAAGAAAGTGTTTTTTGGCAAGCATGCTGGCTTGGTGGAGATGTAAATATCTATCTATATGTCTCTATGTGAAATTGGTGAAGGGAGTTGCACTGTGTACAGTGTCTAGAGCAGAGGAGTTTTTAAGAATGCTGCATCTTTGGAGAGTTCAAAATGTGCATGACTCGCATGAATGATTTTTTGTGGAGACTTGTGCCTTTACTGCTGCGCAAGGGAATGTTGATACATTTTATGCATCATCAAAGTTTGGCACATCTACCAAAAAAAAAAAAAAAGAAAAAAAAAAAGAAAAAAAAGAAAAAAAGAAAATGCTGTATCATGTTTTGTTAGCTTTGCTTTCTAAATTTTCAGTTCATCTAATATTGTTTTATTTTAAATTTCTGTGGCCTCTCATTAGTGGATAAAGGTAAGCTGCCAGAAGCTGTTGTTAAAAGCTGACAGTGTTAAAGCAGCTTCAACTTCAACTTGTTTCATTTGATCTGAAAAAGTGCATATTATGATATCACTTTGACTTCTGTGCATGATATAAACCTAATTTCTCTCACTATTGGTAATAAAAAATTACTGAGCATTCAGTCTTTTATCTGCTAATTTTGAGAAATGTGGTTGTAGATTCCTTTGCTTGATCATCCACATTCTAGAGATGCATAGTTCTTCAGGAATGTGTTTTCGTTTTCTAGAAATGAGGAAGGTAATTTTTCATCTCTTCCTGGTTTTAATCTGTTAGGTCATTAAAAGGTGGAATTCCTGCAGCTAGACTCAGACATAGAAATAGGAATGAATCATCTATAAAAAGAGAAAAGCCCAGTGCATATTTCTATATAGCTATAACAGTAAAACAGTGTGTTGAGCAAGTGAGAAATGGGTATAAAACCAAACCACATCCCTCACTGCAGAGTAATAGACGATAACAATCCACACAATAAAACCATTTCTCCATGTAATTCTACAGCAATTTAAAGACTCGATTTTATAGCCTTGGGATTTTCCTGACATGGACTCATCTGACATCAAACTGGAAGGAATCATAGCCTTGTGGCCCCTTTTTTACCCCTGTAAGTCAGTGATGGATCCCATCCATCCTTTAGTGAGTCAAGTCACGTAACTCCAGTGGGAAGTCTCCCAGCAAAGTGGTGCTGAAGTGGGTAGTGTCTTCTCTATGGTCTAACAACCAAATGAAGACCAAAAAATCCCACCTCAGTCTGATTATTTAGCTCCAGCAGGTCTCAGAAAATTTGGATTTTCTGTACAATGAAGTTTAGGAGCTTAACTCAAGGTATCAACAGCTTGTGAATGCTCCATCATTTTTCTTCTAGGATTAAAATGTAAAATATTGTTTCTGGAGCAAACTTTGGAGGTCTGGGTGTTTTTCATTTGCTTTTCTTTCATGGAGTGCTGAGAGCTTGTAAAACTTTGCTGGTTTATCAACCACCTTTCCCAGGGGGACAGAAATACTTAGGCACCATTTTTGCCCCTTTGTTATCCTCTTCTGCCAATTGCTTTCAAGCTGAGGATATTCTTCTATTTCTCTGACTTTTTCAATCTTCCACAGGAGATACTTGTCTTAAAGCAGAAGCAGCACTTTCCTAGGGGAGAATAGCTTTTTAATAGTAATGTCCCCAGTGGAGACCATCATATTTTAGCTTTTCCCATCCCCCTGCTCAGGCTGTGGCCCTTGCTCTGCTGTTTGTCCTCACTTAAGTGGCAGAAACAACTGCAACTCCTTTAACAAACAGCCATGAGACATACTTTCATTTTTAAGAACATTTCCCATTCATACCTTTATCCAGATGGGGCAGACACTGGAGTGGCAGGAATTTTCTGTTCTGAGGAATAGTCCTGCACCATGTTCCAGAGGCGTTTGTCCCCTAGGAAAGCTGTAGTAGTGGCAGAAATTCGCTTTCTTCCTTAAAAAGTCTGTAAATGCCACTTCTGTGACACTCTGAACATTTGCCACCCTAGAAAACAATGTAACTGCTGTTCCAAATAACATCTGTGGTCTACGTATTTTCACATTTGCCCTGGAGAAGGGCTGTTACCAGAAGGGACAAAGAATTCTTAAATTGCACAGCAACTGAACAAGCTTCCACAGGGAAAACATTCTCCCTATCATCAGTTAAAAGTTGTCTCCTGACATAAAACACAGCTTGTATGTGTGTATTTATCTATAATTTATATATCCCTCTATGTATCTGTGTATATATTGGACATCTGTGAGAGCTATGAGAACACCCACATTTTTATAGCCATTAAATTCTCTAATGAATGAGCATTGCTTCCATGCCATATATGTGCAAACCAAAGAGGAAGTACCTATAAATGAGCACTGTGGATGTTCTCATCAATGCCTATGTGTAACCCTTTTTCCTGAACTGGAGAAGCTCATGGTCTCAATAATGTCTCGTGACAAAGAATCCCACAGGCTAATTATGTGCTGTGTACAGATGTATTTCCTTTTTATTGGTTTTGAATGTGATGCCTTTAATTTTTTTGAATGTCCCTCGTTATGTAATAGAAGAAGAATGTAAATAGAAATGTGAATAGAAATTCCCCATTTGTTTTTCCTTAGACTGCATAGTTTTGTAATGTCTTCTAGCTAATTTAAACATAATTCTTTTTTAAAAAAATATCCATCTTGCAGTCATTACACTCACTTCCTTGCCTGGCTCTGAACCCTGCTTACAGTTTTATTGACATGTTTTGAGCTATTCTGTTCTTCATAATACAGAGCAGACCATCTGAGCTGTTCTCTTTCAAATTAATTAGTCCAAAAGATGGCAGTGTGCTAATGATTCCTTTCCATTTCAATCTGCAAAGATTTGGAAATGCCCGATGTTGTCACAGTTTGACAGCCCTGATATCAATAAGTTGCCCCAATTACTGTTTTTAAATGAGAATTTAGGAAAAAAAATTCTGCATGTATCCCTAATATCTTCAGGGGAGAAATTCCTCGTAGTTATCATAAACCCTGATAAACAGTTTGGCAAAATCAGATTTTATCTACTGTGGTTTGAGAGATACCTGTTTGGTAGAGGTGAGCAGGGAGAGACTGACGTCTTAGAGGGAAGGATAATGTTTGAGCTCAAAATGACAGACAAGGATTTAGCATATAAAGAAATTACCTTCAGAATTGATTCACAGTTCATTCCCTTTCTATTTCCAAGCTTCAGTACGGAAGAAGAAGGGTAAGGGGAAGCATTTTGTCTCTTGTTTAACCTGTTTCTCACCTTTCCATAGTGAAGGATAATAACAATGTAAATGTTGGCATATGGTCCAGTTTATTTTATGGTGTCAAATGTACATTAATTATTGTATATGTTTTTTTAGTTATTTAGTTAATAAATTGCAAACACACTAAGAAACTCAAACAGAAGACCACATTCGAAAATATCCCCTGCATTTCTTCCTTTTGTCTCCTTTCCTTCACCTTCCCTTTTTTTTCCTTCTCTGTACCCAACTTTTCTCCAACCCCTTCCATCTCATCTCCTCACAGTTCCTGTGCTGACTGGCAGCCACAGAGAGTTAGTGGCCAGTGACACCCCAGTGCAATCCCACGTTAGTGATCCCACTTGTCTCCCAAACGGCCACACGTTCTCCCGTGCCCACACTGTGTCTGTCTCAGGAATCAGGGATCTTGCACACCACACCCCAGCTTCTCACCCACAGAAATGCTGCTCTGTCCGGTAGAACGTCTTCCACGCTGTCCTGTATGCATGGAGTGCCCTCCCTGGACTGATTCATGAGGCCACCCACCACCTTCTCCTTCAAATCTCTCCCAAAGTCCCACCTTCCCTAGATCCCCACTGAGCAATCATCCCAGCACTGATGGCGAGGCAGGGGGGCAGGTAGAAATAGCAGTGCTATTTTAATAGTTTTCATGAATGTATTTTTGTGTACAGAGGGTTTGTTTGTGTTGAGCTGTACTTCTTCCATGCTCCTGTACGTCATTTTGCTTCCCTAGATTGTGAGCTCTCCCGAGCAGGGGCTGTTCATTTCCACGTCCTCATGGAGTCTGGCCCAAGGAAGAGTGTCCCACTTCC
The DNA here is from genome assembly GCA_018697195.1 of Certhia americana. Lineage (NCBI taxonomy): Eukaryota > Metazoa > Chordata > Aves > Passeriformes > Certhiidae > Certhia > Certhia americana. The sequence goes on along the minus strand of CM031861.1, from coordinate 1,985,653 downwards.
CTGAGCCCCTGGGTGGTAGCTGGTGAAAAACAGGCTGTGTCCTGCTCTTGGATGAGGCTCAGTGTCATGGAAAGGAACTCTAGGCTGTAAGGCAGTGTCTTCTCTCAACAGGGAAGCTTTTCCTTTTTGACATTTAATAGGACAGAATTGGGTTATTTTCCACTCTTTATTTTTCTGCTCTTTCCTGACCTCCTTTCAGGTGGTTACCAGAGGTTCCAGCTAGGGATATTTGCCATTCTCCATTCAGAAAATATGACAGAATAAACCACATTGCTACTGAAAAATATGTTTTGGCAGCATATAAAAAAAAATCTTTGTGTTGTTGTGTAGTCTTCTGTCAACCAAAAATTCAGTTTTCTGGGTCAGAGATGAGGGAGGCATTAAGATAAAAATAATGGCTTCTGTGGTTCTGTCTGACTGGTCTTGTTGGTTATCTCTGGAGTTGGGTTCTGATTCATTGGGAGAGCAGGGAAGGCAGGACAGAACATAGGCTGTATTTTTTTATATTCATGATAGAAGATATGGTATTTGTGTTTAAAAAGGTGATAAAATCCTTAGGTTTGGGGCAGTATGGCATGGGCAGTTCTGTCATTTTACTGCAGTTACAAATCATGAATTTAACTAAAATTTAACTCCCTCTGTGCCACTGACTTTCTGCTTGCAATAGTTGCCTGACTCAGAGATAGCTTCCAAACTTAAAATGCATGTGTGGAGGGGTCATGTTCCCAAACTACTTTCTGGATTTTGTGGGATACCTGGGATGGGGAAAAGATGTTCTTCTTTCTTGTGCCTTGTAGTTTTCTAAGAACTGTTGTATGAATAAGTTTTGGCAACGTGTAAAACGAGTTGTAGCAGCAGCTTGTTGGAGGCAACACTTAAAGTGTGATTCCATTAATACTGAAGAATAACCAGGGTAGTCATGCAGCAAATTGAAATGAAGGTTTGAAAATACTCTGGAAATGAAAGATCAAGGGAAAAATTTGAGGGCGTAATTTTCATCATCACAACGAGAAATCAGGTACCATTAGAGCTTCAAAATTAATATTTTAAAACTTTATATTTAACTCTGTTTATAAGAAGCTTATGCAGCTGGTGGAGAGCTTGGTTTTAAATGGCTTTTCCTTCAGTTTTTGTTTTGATTTATGAATAACTCGATGTGGAGGAAGAATTTTAAAATTATATGATCCTTTAGGAACACATCCGTAAGCAAAGATCTGTAAATGTCTAGATACATGACTTAAAAGTTTCCTGCTCCTCAGCTTTCTTTGCTGCCAGGAAGTAGGTTTGATTTAGTGAGTAATTTGGGATTTTCAGTGAAAGCTGAAGTGGACAGTGTTGAATTTTAAAATACCTAATATAAAATCCTCTAAGAGAAGGGACAAAATGAAGAATAGAGCAGTTTAAATTTCCACAGCAAAATGGGAATGACAAGATAAATCATCCTTCTGCATTAATAAATTATCTGCTGGCAGTGTCACATGGGTGTCAGATGAGGTGGTGCTTTGTTTGTTCTTAGATTTGATATGGTAATCAATATAAAATATTGATATATACCATATACATGATAAAGTATGTGTGTTGGTCCTGGTCTTTGGGGTCTGGTGTGGGCTGCAGTACCAACTACAAATAAAGGATTTTCTCCTTTGAAGGGTTTAGAGTCTATCACCACCTCACAGATATAGAATAACTGTGGTATCAACAACACAGAATATTGTTACCTGGCATCAAGTCTGACTGGCATTTGAATAGAAAAATATCAGTTGATGGCATTCAAAAGCAATATTATTAGCTCTGTCTGCAATAAGCATTCCCACTTCATCCCATTCCTGTTGTCCATTGTTTCAAAGGTGGCACCTTCCAATGGCATCTGAAACAATGAAATTGCAGAGCAAATATATATAAATGAATGCCAAGCAGTGGATTAGCTCACAGTGTTCTGTTCTGTTTGAAGAGACCACTCCCAAAGCCGTCTGGGTTCAAAACTCACTTTTTTTATTCACTGTGCTGGAGTTGATGATGGAGATTTATCTGCAGGGAACAATGGGAATACCACCAAAACAACTTTTACAGCACTCACCACGGCAGCTCCTGAGAGAGCCCCCAGAACCTGCAGTGCTTCTCTGTAGGAAGAAGGTTTTCAGATCTTCATCAGGCACTGTTTCAGAAGATGAGAGCAAAAGGCATCAGGCTTCACGAAGAATTCTTGAAGGTTATCCCTTGTAAGTAATTGACTTGCATTACGTATTTGAAATTCTAATGAGGTGACAGTGTAGTAATGAGGAAGAGGTTGTCATCGGGTTGTCATTTATCTCAAGTAGAAAGCAGTGACTCTGGGTGGAATTTGTCAAGTCTGTGTGAAGAAATGCCAGCTCCATTTGTGGCTGGTGCAGCAAGGTTGCAGATTTTAGTGTAGTGTAAGTTGGGGGAGTCCACAGCAGTGTCAGTGTAGGATTAGGACCGTGGCTACAATATAAGGACTTGTAAAACACATTGTGAGAGAAAAGTATCGAAGACCGGCATATTTCAGAAAGGGAACAATGCTAAACCTCTGTTTTCCACAAAAAAATAACTTGGCAATGTGCTGATTAGCAATTTGTGCCACAGAATCCAAACTTAACAGGTGATGCCTGGTACTAAAGACTTCTTCAGACCAGGATTTACCTTTCATGAGATGCTTTAACATTTTAGAAACACTGGGAATCCTGAGTAGAGTCTGCTTGAGTCTGTGTGGGTGTTCTCATCTACTCTGTTATTATTTTGAATTTATCAGCTTGTTCTCAAGGATGTAGTGCCCTGTCATGATACTTGTTTTTCTTTACTACAGGACTGTAATTGAAAAGGTTTTCAAAACCTTTCTGCGTCAGCCAAACAAGACAATGGTATAAAAGAAGTTGGAAAAGGAATTGTAAGTGTTACAGCGAACGTGGGGTTGGTAGCATTTGCAAAGAGACACATTAAATACGTTGGTTTATGTGAGTGTGACTATGCTCAGATATTATCAATTTAATATCTAAGCACATATTCAAAATCATGAGGGCTTGAGGGCCAGTTAAAATTGCATGTGTTTCCAAATGTAGCACAGTTAGGGCAGTGGAAAACTCTTTCAGCACTTTTAATGTGTTCTCTCTCTTTTTCAGGAGCCAGGGAGATGAAGGACTTATCTCCCTCATCTCAAAACTCCCTTTGCTGCTATTTCTTTTTTTTTTTTTTTCTTTTTCCTTCAAATGTTCACATACCCATGTTAATTAATTTCTAATCTAACTAAAAATAAATGGTTTTAGATAATTCCTCATAGTTTGTTTGGTTTTTCCCCTCGGTGTGGAAGCGTGAGAGTTAAGTGTAAGACCAGAGAAGGCTGCAAGTGTCTTAGATCTCCACTTTCTTTTTGGTTTCTTTAATTTTATTGCCTTTCTTTTGTGACTAGGCCAAATTTTCAAATGCTGTCTCTTAAACAGAACATCAAATTGCCACTTAAATTCCACCTGGCTTGCAGGGTAGGAGTGGGTATTGACTATATTCTCTGCTTTGTTTTTGTTCTTGAACAGAAACCACTGTTAGACAATGACCATTCCTCTTTCAAGGTAGGCTGAATTGCAAGGCTTCAGCATTGCAGGTGTACTTTAAATGCCTGTATCATTATTTCCTTAATAATGAACATGCTGTTAAAGAGCTGGTACTTGAAAATCTTATCTCTAGAAAGGAATTTGAATATATCCGTTTTCTGCCTTCCTTAAAAATTATTTTTGATAGTGTGGTTATAATGTGTAAATGTGACTTGTGTGTAATAATGTGAAGCTATTTTCAGCCCTAGAAACACAAATAAGGCTTTCCTTCAAGAAAGTTTTGAGAGGTCTTTATTGTGAATACCGATAAAGCATTTTCATAAATCATGTAATGGTATTTATAGATACTCAATGTTAAATGATTAATTTTAGTTATTAAAGCTTTTATGTTTTATTGATTTATTTTATGTATTTTTATTTTTTTAATTTCATTTTAGAGTACTTTGTAGAATTTACAGTATCCCAGAGAACAGACAGGTACTTTTAGTTAAATTTTATAGAAGGAAAGTGTTTCAAGTGCCTTTTGTGTTTGACTGTATTGCAAAGCGCTTTTATTATTTCCTTATTATGGCTGACAGCTAAAATAATATTCTCTGCCTGTTGTTTGCAGTATGGTAAATGTGTGGTTTGGGCATTGTGATTCAAGCACAATCCTGCAAATTGTTAATTTGGGGTGGGGCTGGAAGAAGGTAATTCCAGATTAAAATATAGTGGTGGCAGATCGATGAGGAGTGGCCTAATTGCCCACATGAAAACTCAGGTCATTCCATTTCTGTATATTTTCAACTATACATTTACAGGACATAACTATAGGCTGAACTTGTTGTTTCTTTCCTCTAATTTTGATCATAAACAACAAATTTGGATTTAGAACTTAACCTTTAATGTTCTTACTCTGAATCCATGCTTTAGCTAAGGCTAGACTTTAAATGCTCTGTGGTGCATTGAAGGCCTTGTTATACTTTACCTACTTTTGGTCTTTGATGTATTTTTACACATCTGATCCTGTTTGAAGAGCTGAAAAGAAAGCCATTTGTTCTCAGTGGGCACAGATCCATTTTTAGCCATTTTAACCAAACAGGAGTCACCTGTTTTTCCCCCAGGGACACTGTCAGGTGAAATTGCTTCTGTGCCAAGCAACGTTATCAGATGAGCTCCTGTGGTCTGACCAAGCTCTCTTTTGAAATCAGTAGGTTCTCACCTGCCCATTGGCATTGGGAAGAGGGTCTAGAATTTTTGTTCATCTGCACCTTTGAAAGCCTTGCCCAGATCCCCAGACCCACTGTTTGCCCAAATTGTCCTTTAGTAGCTCTCCCAGCCACAGACATTCCCCCTGAAGTTTTTATCCAGTTACTTCCCAGCTATTGTTTTATAAATTAAGCAGGGCAAGGCCTTTGGCATATATATGGGAAGTGCTAAAAACCTAAAAGGAATGCAGTGCAAATAATTGCAGCTACTTGATTTAGATGCTGCTTTTTTTTTTTTTTTTTTTTTTTTTTTTTTTTTCTCCCCAGACATGGAAACTTAATTGTATGCATAATCACTCCTGGTCTTCATGCTAAAACCAAGCTGCTTGTACTTAAAAATTAAGTAAATTGGAAAAAAAATTGAATTTGTAAGATAAAAGCAACACCATAGCCATATTTTTGTGTAGTTCAAAAGAACCTCTATGCATTTCAAATAGGCACATGCGAAGACCACCCCTTTAGTTTTGGTGCTGCTTCTGTAACCCATTTTTGAAGATTATTAACAAGGAAGCAAATTTTATCAGCTAACGAAGAAAATTAAACTAAACCTGCAAACTCGTATTTAAGGAAGGCGATGGAACAAAACCCTTGCATGTGCAGTGCCTGACACTAAGGGCTGTGTGTCCAAACCTGTTGCCACCAAGGAAGAATGAATGTCCTGTGTTCCCATCACTTTTCCAAAGGAAAAATGCATGTGCCCAGTATTTACCTGCAGATGCTGGACCAGGTGGGTGATCCTACAGCACTGAGGTGCCATTGGCATTGTCTGAAGTGTTGCATAATGCGCCTGGTACAGTTTCTGTCTGTATCTATCTTAGGTATTTACAAGGCACCTATCACCTTGGTACCTAAGCAGTTTGAGAAATGCACCCACCCCAGGAGGGATGATGAGATACAGACAGAGGCCCAGGTCCAGAGCAGCAGAGGCAGGGCCCGGGAAGCTCCCCCGCTGTGTTCCCGCTGTTGTTGAGCTCCTGGCCCACTTGTTGTGGCCCAGGAACATCTCCACCCACCTGTCTGTCAGCAGGAAGAGACGGTGCCCCAGCCCTCCCGTGCAGCTCCGCTGGTGGGCAGTCTGAAAAGGAAAGATAATGGAAAAGGCAACGATCCGGTAGCAGAGGTGAAACAGGAATGGTGGGATTTCAAAAGGAGGGCTTCTTAAAGAGCAGCACATCTCAGGGGAGGGATCAGCTGCCAGTCCAAGTGGCAGGTAAGGCACAACACAGGCATAAATCTCAAATGTTCTTCAGTGACCAAAAGTTAAAGAAGTACTTCTGATGTCTCCAGAGTTTGTGTATATCCAAAGCCCTGCTCTGTTCTTGGCCTCTGTCTCAGTCCTCTACCCCTGCAGCTGAAACAACCATTCAGTAGTTCTCTGTGTATCTCAACCCAGTAATTGTTGCAATCCTAAAAATGCCTAATGACCAACACAAAGGACTCTCAGTGGTATAACGAATGTTGTGGTGCAAGGGGACCACACGGAATAGCAGTGCTCCAAAATAATGGACATATTCATGAACCTAAAGGCTGGAATAAACTTGGCTTTGACCAGCATGCTCAGGACAGGATGGGGCAAACCACAGCTCTCCCCTGCAGGCACACCTGGAGCAGCTCTCCTGTTGGCCTTCAGGAGCACCTGCTGATCAACCACATCAAACCAGGCAGGCTCTGTGTCAGCCCAGGGAAACACCCGGAGAGGCAGCAGAAACAGAGAATCTGTCTGGCAGATTCTGCTCCCCTGCAGAAACAGAGAATCTGTCCAACAGGGGAGAAAGGGAGATAGCCAGCGCTTTGGTGGAGGCTCACCAGTTCCTATTGCATGGACCCCCTCAATACAAGATCTCTTTTTCCCTTAAACACTACAGAGTCACTGAGGTAAATCAAAAAAACAGCCTTCAGAAATCTGTGAATCCAGGGGCTTTTGGAAATAGCTCTATAGTACCCACGGTGATCAAACACTAAAGCTGAAGTGCGATGGGTCACTGACTTACAGATGTTTCTGCTCCCTTTAGCCCATTTGCATGCTCCTTCCTGAGTCCCTTCCTCAGCCGTTTAGGGATGGAGATGGAAGTCCTGCCCCAGCAGAGCAAGGGACCTGAGGTTAGGAATGTGAACATTGGAGACTGCAGGTATGATGGCTGCTATCATTTGGTATAAAAATACCTGCAAAAGACAGAAGCGACCCATTTTGCCCATAAGTCGTATCTATCACTGTGAGCAAAATGCTTCATGGAGGAATGGTGTGTCAGGTGGAAATTGCTAGAAAGATCAGGGAATCTGGCCTCTTCCCTTTGCTTCACAGCCAAGGAAGCCAGCTGTGCTTCTTTGTACCCACTCTATTTAAAGCTTGAAAAGAAAGAAATTGCTTTTTTTTTTTCAAAGCAAAATAACAACCAAGCAAGGTCAGCCATGCTGGTGCATGGCTTGATCCATGGCTGATTTTGACTTTGCAGTTGTAGTGGCCTCTCTCTCTCTTTTTTTGGAAGTGACCCCCTTTTCCAAGGAGTTAAAGGCTGTTAGATGAGGTCACTGTGTCAGCTGTTCAAACACAAGGACAGTTTCTGGCTGAACCCAGTTTTGCAGTGCCCCTGCAGTGCCTGGCACACCCCTCCCACAGCCCCAGCCGAGGCACCGGTGCAACCAACCTGACCAAGATCCACCCAGAATTTAGGGCAACTTTTGGTCACCAAGAAATGGATTTCTTGGGCAGAGACTCACACCTTCATCCAGGTGGTGTCAACCAGAGGCCTCCAGGCAATTTTTCCATGATTGCTGCTTAGTCAGGGAAAGTTTGTGGAAGGCCATGCCTGTAACACACCCTCAGTTCTCTATGCCCCAATGGCAATGCTTCCCAAAGCTTCCAGAAACCGGAGTTGCTGAGAGATGCTGAACACCCTGTTACAAATAATTACAGTGATGGTTATTCCTCCTTCTCATTGCCAGCCAAGTTTACCAACCTAACCTAAAGCCTGTGCATGTATTCATTATTCAGAAGTATTCGCCTAGAGTTTCTGCAATTAACCTTCTGCCCAGGGGTTTTCCCAGACTCTTCGCTTTTTGTCATTTGTGTCATTGATCACTGATTGCCAGATGCTGTTCTTTCGGCTCTGAAAGGCTGAAAAGACTGATTGGGAGGATGGCAAGTGGTAGCATTTCATAGGACATAAGGAATTTTTCCAAAATTTATTATTGCGCTTTTTCAGAGAAATTTTTCTACACGAGCCTCTGGCAAATATGTAGACATGCACAAATAACAAAGGTGTTCTGGTCCCCCTGAATCTGAACAAACTAGACACAGTGATGCCATTTACAGAAGTATTCATAAATCAGTGTGGAGTTTGGAGGTTTTTGATTTTGTTTTTCTTCTGTTTTTGACTTCCAGTATAGTTTGGTTCTACTACTTACCAGTTGTTAGGTGGGCTCTCTTTAGAACACTTGTTAGCTAAACGGGGTTTTCACATATGGGAAATTTTCTGTTGCCATGTCAAAAGAATTGCCAAGATATTCAGTAAGACCAGTGGCTCTACCAGAATGAGTATTTATGATCCCTTACCTCACTCCGATTCCATAGACTTTAACTGAAGTGTGTGTTTGCTTTGTGTGGTAAAAGTAGGTCCCCTGTTTTTTTGTTGGTTTTTTTTTTTTTTTTTTTCATGTGTACTCAAATAGGAAAATGCTGAGACAAAATTTCATGGTCCTACACTGTAGTTGCTAAGGGAGCTTTGCTAATGAAGGAATGCAGCTAGGCTGTATTAGACAAAGCAGGTGAAGAATTGCTAAGGAAGAAGCAGTTCTTAGTTAGGTTGATATATAGTCCCTTTCAAATCTCCATGGAGTGGAAGAGCCAATGATTGCATGACAGTTTGTCCCTAAAATTCATTTTCATAAGGAGCTCATGCCTTTTTACAAATACTATTTCATCCTCACTTTCCATAAAACATGCAACTGGACAGTCTAGCCAGACGCAGAGAGAATATGAATACTTTGAATGTGAATACTTTGAAGTAGTGAATATGCTAAATGCACGAATAATATCCATTATTTTAGCACTTAAAAGTCATCATTTAATGAAGTCACACAGAATCCCTTTTAGAGCACCATAATATTGCAGGCACATGGGTGTAGAAATAATGAGTACCACATTGTGGTAGACAGGGATTGAGATATAGGAGGAGAGATCCTTGGGTCTGTCAGAAAAAGATTTTCATTTCATTATATTTCGCATAATTTTTAATTTATTTTTTTTTTTTAAATCCAACGAAACCCTTCCCTGATTCATTAACAGAACCAAAAGTATGGTTTAACATGACCTCAGCAACACCTTGCAGATATGAGCTTACAGCTTCCACTGAGGTCTGAAGAGCAGTATTTCAAAAAGCAAAAATTAATCCTTAAAAAAACCCCCAAAAAAGCTTTTTTCAAGGCTGGGATGCCAGAGAGTAGGCATGGCACTGATCTGGCACCGAGGCCAGTGCGGTGTGAGCAGCAGCAGCCTGGTCGGGTCACAACCCTGCCGACAGCAGCAGCGTTTCTCTCGGCTGTCCCTTGCCTGAGCGTGGGGAATGCAGGGCTTTGGGCTGCCTCCTTCAGCCACGCTGCCCCAGGGTGATTTCTCCTGACCAAATTGGCCCCCCTCAAAAAAAACTAAAAAAAAATAAATAAAAAAAATATAAAAAAAAAAGAAGTAGAATCATACAGAAAGCATACAGAGTCCTGGCCACAGCCTCACGTAATGCAGAGCAGTGCAGGACGGGGCTGGGCAGATGATGCTCCCTTGTGAGCCAGTGATTCCTGTGGGTGCTAAAGCCCAAGCCTTTCCTGCTCTTTGGGAAGAAATTTGCCTCTAAAGCTGCCACGGGGAAGCTCTTGCACCCAGATTTCCACCACGCACCCTCAGGCAAGGGAAGAGGTAGCCAGGGGAGGGCAAAACTCAGTTCATTTCCAGGAGACAAAGAAATCCCGGTGAGCAATGCCCTCAGATAGCATTTCCTACTGTTTGGAGAAGAGAGCAAGGAAAATCCGGCAAATGTTGGGGAGGGCACTGCTCACGGGATAATCCCATGGACGGCCACCGTCGCGCTGCAGCAGTGATTTGGGAGAGATTTTGGGTGGGGGTGACGTGATACGTCGGACAAAAGTGAAGATAGCCAGCAGTGCCTCAGAGCAACAAAGGGCTGCCCTCAGCCAGTGGTGGAGCACATCTGGCACCCCAGGAAGCTCAATTGGACCCTTGGCCCTGAGCTCGTCCCAGGGATTTCTGACTGACACCACTGCAGTGCATAGGTGAGCTTCTCGCTAGGTTCACTGACATTTCCTGTCACAGTCACGCTGAGGGGAATTTGGTAGCTCCTGCCTTGGGATGCAGCACGGCTGTGTGTGTTCTGGGTACAGGACAGTGTGCATTGAGACCAAAAGTGCTTAACGACACTAATTGCCACGTGCCCAATGCAGTCACTAAACTTTAGTCCGCCCTTCCGTTTGCCCAAACACATACACTCTGGCTTCCCAACTGGCTTCTTTCTATGTGTTGTCCAATGCATGTAGATACCTCCATCTGCCTGGCCTCAGATACAGTGGTTGTTGCTCCTCTATTTGATTGCCAGATGTCACTGGGGAGCAAGATGGGGAGGTTCCTGGATCCTCGGGGCAAGCCAGCCATCACCGAGGGAGCTCGCTGTCCACGCCGGCTGAAGAACAGGAATCCTCGGTGCCTGCCTCTGACGAAGACTCGCCAGCCAGGACCACAGAGAGCTGGCAGTGGCCGCTGTCCTCATCTGAAACGCACAGCAACGTTGGGGAGGATTTTGAGGGATTTCAAACGCCGGCGCGGACTCCGGAGTGCACCATGGACATACAGTCTCCCGGGGATCAGTCACTCAGTAGGACTCCTCAGTTTGAAAGTGACTCTCCTGAGGAGGAGGGAAATGATGAGATGAATGAAGAGCGCTGCGGTGTTGAGCCTGTCACTAGGGATCGGGGTTGGAGAGGGCAGCCCCAGCTAACAGAGGGAGAGAAGCTGTTGATGGAAACCAACAGTAGGATTGTGCAGCTGCTGGAAAATATCAAGAGGGAGCATGCACAGTCCATGGGTCTCATGTCCCAGTCCATGGGCCGCATGGAGCTGCAGCTGGGCATTGTGGCTACCTCCACAAGGGCCATCCATAACTACCTGTCAGAGATTTTAGCTTTCCTCAAGCAGCCGAGGACGCAGGTCCTCGAAACGCGCATCTCCCAAAGAGCCACCCCCCATGTCGAGTTGACGTGTGCCTCGACATGGACTGGTGAGGACGCAGTGGCATCCTCCACTGTGTGCTTACCAGGGGCCGAAGGGACGAGCGACTCTCGCGACCCGCCGCAGGCCACCCTGCCTTGTCGCAGTGGCCGGCTGCAGAGAGCCATAACCGAGAGGGCCTCGCTGCCCATGCCTCCACGCCAGGCAAAAGGGGGAGGGAAGAAAAAATAACCACTCCATAGGATTTTTAGAGTTTTTTTTAATGTGCCTGTCCTTTTAATTCTTAGCCATAAGGCCATCGGTGGCAGAGTTCAACCATTTCCTACATTGGCTAACATTGTATTCTGGCTGACTAGATTAGTCTAACATTTTGTAGTTTATATTTGCACTGTTAACGATGTGTGCTGCTGGTATTTGAAGAACATTTGCCTCTGTTCTTTCACTTTAACTTCATACGAGCATTTTTTTACTCTGTGCCAGGCATTCATTGCTTTTCTTACAAATACAAGTCATTTCTTGAGGCAGCTGTTTTTTGAGTTTTCTTTCTCCATTATCCCACCCCCTCTGAGCAAGCACTCGGGACTTGGTGGTAAGTATAGAGGTCTTGGCAATACTCGCCTCCCAAACTGTGTTCGATCAGTCTTTGCCTGGTGTTTCTGGCATGCCAGCCTGAGGTGTTGGGGTATAGCCTGTACTGGATCATGACCATTCTTATCCTCTGTGGGTCTCACCAGCTCACTTCCTAAGACCCTCGGTGGAGCTAATCCACATGTCTTGGCTATGTCGTACAATAAGTAATGTTGCCAGGATCATACCTCATATTTCTCTTTTGGGGGGCTGTGTAGTGATGTGCCACCAGATCTATCTGGGCACCTGACTCTCGTTTTCAAAGTTCATTTGATGATGGATCTGGTGGCTTGATGGGCAGCATTATACTTTTTCCTCTGAGAGAGTCTGGGGATTCGGAACAGGAGTCACTAAGCAATGTGTTCTATGGGGATAAGAGCCATCTCCTGCAACAAATCTGTTAGGAGGAGACTGTCCCCTGTAATTATTACAGATATTAATTATTTAAGAAAAAGAAAAAAAAAAAAAAAAAGCAACTTGCCTAGCAGCTAGACCTCTTGAGAATGTAAGAGTCATGATATGCTGTTGGGTGCTGTGCTACTCTGTGATTAAGAGCTTTTCATCAGAGACGAGATCTACATCTTGATAAAACACAACTACTTTCTGTGCCTTTAGGCCATCCAATTTCCTGAGGGCTGGCACCCTGAGCAGGGCACGGGTCCCATTGGTAACCCAACAGGGCAGATGGAAACGCACTTTGGCAATAAATTACTTTATATCTATTGGTGCTGCCTCTCTCGGGGGAATTTAATATAGTGGCACTCAAATTGCTATATGCATGCAGAGGCATCAGACTGGCTTTTAAGTGTGATATCCCTGACAGTTCTCTGGAAGGGTGCTGCTCCCAGGAGCCCCTGGAGCAGCGGGGACAGGTTCTCACAGGTGTAGCATGGCTCCTGTGTTTGACTCTCAACACGTCGCTGTGACTTCTCGGGATGGCGCAGAATAGTTTCTATGGAAAATGCCAGGGAATAATCGTAGGCCTAAAAATCCTCTTCTGTGACTACAATCGAGCCATGCTCTCTGGCCAGTGGAACAGAGACTCTTCTTCCCTGTCTTCCAGCAAGGCTGAGGTTATTCAGAGCAAAGCAGATCAGAGTTTGTTACTCTACCAGCCGGCCACAAACTGCTCCTGTAAAAGTGTGCGTGCGTGTGTGCTTGTGGCTGTACTCTGCTAAACGACCAGTTCAAGGAGGAAATGCAGCTGGCATGGCCAACCTCCAGGGCAGGCTTTTCCCACATTCCTTCCTTTTGACCTTTATCCAGCTGCATTCCTTTTAAAAATCCCGCTGGAGGCAGGATTCTTTGGGCCACTCTGTCAACACACCTCGCAGCAGGTGCCAATTTTTGCATCAGCTTTGTGGCTTTTTTTCTCTCTCTCTCTTTCGTCAGGATTATTTGTAAAGTTATCCTCAGAGAATTTCCAACACGAGCTTGTGAGCTTCCCCTCTCACTGGTACAAGGAGTGTGTGCTACAGAGTATTTGAGGTCACAAGGAGGTTGGGAGGAGAGCTAATTAGTGAGTCTGACAAATTATTCCAGTGGGAGTATATTTAGAATGTGTGGTTTGGGTGCAGGAGGGGTTTGCACTCCGGTGCTGTGGAGACAAACAGCTCGAGGCACAGGCGAGTGAAGGTTTGGCCCAACACTTCTTTCTCTGGGATGAGTCTGAGTGAGGCTGACTGCTGTCCAGCCAGTCCATTTCCTGGGCCTGAGGAGCACGTTTGAAAACGCAGTGAGGGAGTTTTTGTTTCACGTTGTGCTTGCACTCCAGCAGGGTGGGGCAGTTGTGGCCAGGCGTTCAGATTTTGGCATTTCCCACAGGACCCGCCATGTAGCTGCCGCCATTTAGGATCAGTCTCCACATGCTGGCTGCTTCTGTGGCCTCACATTTTTTGTTCAAGTAGCTCCAAAATGACCACCTCCACTTTGCCTTTACTTTCTGATCCAAGGGCAGTAGAGCAAGAGAAGGAGCTGCATGCAGTGCTGCCGTTGGAAGTGTCAATGAGAAGAGTTCCTTGCAAAGCATCTCGAGCTTTAACCCGCCCTCCTCTCCCATTTCCAAGTGTTTTGGCTAAACGTGGCAAATGGGAGCAGCCATAGGGTGAGAAGGATTGAAAACCTCTCTACAGACAAGAAACCTACAATAAACTCACAGAAATCCAGGGGGGTTTTCCCCACATGGAAATAGATAGTTTTAAGAATTGGTACCAACTGATATTTTGGTCAGATCCAAAACTAGGATCTGACTTCTAGGATTGTCTAGCAAAATCAGTGCAGTTGGAGGGTATGTATGTTTCATCCCCAACAAATATTTTCATGCTTTTCCAAGTGTCTGTCATGGCCTCATCACTCTTTGCCTGTAGCTTTTTTGTTGTCTGAATGGGTATCTGGTTACATGTGTCTGTTCAAAATAAAGGGGATCACTTCTTACGTGGTATATTTCTATTTCTCATGTGCAGATTTTGAGTGCTTCAGTTTCCAAGGCTTCCTTCTTTCTGTATCCCAAAGATTAGTTGTTTGGATTCTGGGATGAGAACAAGGGTGGGAGAACCTTAAGAGGAAATCTCTGCCCAGTAGAAGCTCTTGGTGATAGATCCCCTGAGTACCATTCTGCAGTCCAGACATATTTTTGCTGTATAGGGTAAATGTTTATGGTTACATCATTGCTTACTGATGCCTTTTGCTGAGCAGAAGTGCAGATATTTTTCTTTCAGAAGTTTGTATTACAAAACCTTATGAAATGTGACGTGAAGTTGTTTTTTGTTTTTGAGTACATGTGACGATTTTAAGAAGTTTTTCCATTTTCTCCTTCCACTGGATGATTTAAACTCCTCAAAAAAAAAAAAAAAAAAAAAAAAAAAGCAGACCAATGAACAGACTTGAATGCTAACTTCAGTTGAAAAGAAACAGCAACACTACTCTTGTGAGGCAGTTTTCAGCAGTGTTCAGCTTACTGGTCCTGCTCAGCCTTTCTTTTTCTGCCTGCTCCCTGACCCTCTGTGACACTGAAATATCCACTTGTAGGACAACCTTCTTCCTAACCCAAAGGCTAAAAGTTCTTCCCTCTCTTCTTCTCCCATTTAAAATATCATCCTTTCATCAGCCAGATCTACTGTTTAGAGGGACCAAAAGCTCTTTTTCTCCTGCCTTATCCCCATCCATATCAATATCCAGGGCCCTGAGTGCACTGCTCTCCAGCGAGAGGTAAAATTTAAATCCCTAAATACAACACTTGGGATAGTAACACCAGCTCTAGATCACCAAAAAAAATGGGGCTTTTTTTAAGTCTGTTGTATTCTAATGAAGTAACTATCCTTGCTTGACGAATAATCAGTTATTTGGGAGACAGAGCTAATTGCTGAGAAGTAGCATTTCTCTGACTTGTGTTGTGGAAGCCTAGGAGCCAGGCTGAGGTGTTCCATTCACAGAAACACCACAGGCTATGCAACTAATCCTAGTTTTGGTAAAACTTCAAAGGAAAAGACACTAAATTAACATGCTACAGGCAAGCAAATGCAATGGAAGGCATAGTAAGGAAAGCTGTCGGTGTAATTCCAGTTTGGATTCTAGTAGAGATTCTGAACTCAAACTCTCCTGGTGGCTTGGGCTAGTGATTTAACTTCTCTGTGCCTTGGTTTTGTAGCAGTAGAAGGGGCAAAAAAAAGGAGCTGCCAGGCAATAATTAGTTGATTATACTGTACTTTGAGGTCTTCAGTGTGAGGGAATAACATATTGTATCAAATGCTGATGAACCTTGTTTGTGACCAAAGTTGGAGACGGGGCTAACACAAGCCCTCAGCTTTGGAATATCCTAATTAAAATTTTCCCTGTATTTTACCATCACATCATGCAGTAGATCAGAGTCCCAAATCCAAATGCTGAAGTTCTCATTCAGATTTGAACTTCGCCTATTTTCGGTCTGCTTCTGTCCATGACTAAATACATTCCCTAACTGTCCAGTTATTAAAACAAATTTTTTTAAAAAGTACAAGAAAAATGCATATGAAAGTTTCATTTCAACAAAGGATGCAGTTAGCAGTGCTAGCCTACAAGTCCAAGAGTGTGAACAAATCAGGATGTGATTACTTAAGGAGAACAGGCATAAAAGAGCACTTCTGGAGTACTTGTTATTGTCCAAAATATCACTGAAATTCTGATGACTAAGTACAGTCTGCTTATCTCTATTTGAAACAGTGCTGTACAAATTCACTATTTCTAAAGGTCTTCTTTCCATTTCTATATAGATATTCTCCCTTCACATTTTGAAGGTTTGAAGAAGAGGATTGTTTTTCGAGTCACACTAAGTAAACATTAAATGCATGCAGGCTTAAAACTAAAGCATGCATGTTATGTAGCAGCAATAAAAAGTGCTCGGCTTGCACGACTTATGATGCTCAAGCGTTGCCTTGTTAAAATGCCAAAAAAAACTTTTTCTTTGCATTTTTTTGAAAAGTAAATCTCTTCCTTTGACCTTGCAATACTTAACTTTTCCATTTCTTTGGACAAGTGATATTTATTTTACTGAATGCTTTTATATTACAGATAAGGTGGATGAAATAGTGCCAGTTTCCAAGCCATCAAGAATTGCAGACAATGCAACTGTGGACTCCAGAGTGGCAACAATAAAACAGCGGCCTTCTAGTAGATGTTTTCCTTCAGCTACAGATATGAATGTGAGTGGGAGCCATGATGCACTGCTTTATTCCTACTAATGTATTTAATTCTTTGATTAAATAATGCCCAATGCTTTATAAGGGAAGAATTGACATTAATACTATGGCACATATTAAAAATTTAATGCCTGAAGTCTGAAATTGCATTGTTCAAGTGCAGAATTTAATCTTACAAAACTTTTAAGGTAAAAAAAAACCTGGTTTTTTTGCATTTTGGACTTTTTCATTACCCACCTTAAGATGTTGCCTTGTAAATAATATCAACCAACTCCACTTGAAGCTGCTGTCCTTTCATGAGTGTCTAAACAAAACCCAGCCTTCCCTTTCTCTCCCCCTCCTCCCCAAAAACAACCCCAGATTTATTATTTTCCATATGAATTCTTAGTGAAAGGGGTAATGGATGAGGCATTATTTCCACCTGGGAGAGACTTTCACACTTTAATGCTGTTGGGGTTTCTATTTGCTCTTTTGTAGTCCATGTATGAGAGACAGGGTATTGCTGTGATGACGCCCACTGTCCCAGGGAGCCCTCAAGGTCCTTTTCTGGGTATACCTCGGGGTACAATGAGAAGACAAAAATCTATAGGTAAAATGCCTCTCTTGTATGGTTTTGTTCATTAATAGCATACTTTCAGTAACTTTGCTTTTTTCCTGAAGTGTGTTTCCCCAACATCTTTACCCCAGTGAGTGGCTGTTTAATCTTTATGCAAAGCTCATGAGAAAAGAAGTTTGTGTGTAAGGTGGTGTAATTTCCACATTCTGCTTGGCAAGTATGGAATTATAATTTGGTTATTTTCTTTAGCACGTTCCCTCTAACAAGGACAAAAAAAAATCATACAGGCCTTTTGCAAAACATTAGGGCAAAATATTATCCTTTTTCCCCTTGCTATTGAGGTGAAAGCATTGTAATGCTGTGTAGTTTACAAAGAAATCCTGTTGATCAAACGAACAAAAATTCACCCCTTTTTTTCATTTCAAATGATGGCAATAGATGTTTTTACAACAAAGAAACAAAGAGCAGATCAAATTTGGTCTTTCTTTGTTCTTGTTAGCAATCTTAGCAGTGACTTTTATCAATTTTGAAACGCATTATGCTGATGTAAAATTAGCATCCAAACTATCCCAGTTTATTTGTGTTAAAAGCCATGTTTGTAATGATATAATGTCATCTTTTGAAATGCAACATTATGGTTTTTTTTCCCCAATAGGATCTTCACAGTCCCTTTGCTAAATTTCAATTGCATCTTAAAAATTCATTAGGTTTCTGAGTTGTTTTATTATATTCATTTGTGGAGTGCTGGAGCAAGGCAGAAGCGGCTCTTCTGCACAGAATGTCTTCCCTATTCAGTAGTTTCCAAAGAAAATCTGCTTTTCTACAGCCACCTTGGTGATACATAAACCCCAAACATTTGCCTATACATAAGTTTAATTAAAATTCCGTAGCATCCTTTTCAACCCTGCCATCTGGGATGCCCAACAGGAAAGAATGATTATTGGTGGGAATCAACCTAAAGGCCTCTTCTGGAATTTTGCATACTCCTCATGCTGCGGGGAATGCACCCTGGAATTTTGGGTTGGACGGAGAAATAGTACAGCGTGAGGGATCCCGGTGGATGTGGCAGTGTTTTACACGCACTCTCTGATTTTTCAGGAATAACGGAGGAAGAGCGGCAGTTTCTGGCCCCTCCTATGCTGAAGTTTACCAGGAGTCTTTCAATGCCTGACACCTCTGAAGATATCCCACCACCACCACAGTCCTTACCTCCCTCACCACCGCCACCTTCTCCCTCTCTGTACAACTCCCCCAAATCCCTGACCTCCCGGAGCTACGGAACGATCAAACCTCCATTTAACCAGAATTCAGGTGCAAAAATCTCTTTGGTTAGGCCCGAGAGTGTGGGGACCATGATAAGGGACAAAGGGATCTATTACCGGCGGGAGCTGGACCGATACTCCCTGGACTCGGAAGACCTGTACAACCGGAGTGCCGCAGCTCAGGCAAATTTCAGGAGCAAGAGGGGCCAGATGCCAGAAAACCCCTATTCCGAGGTCGGGAAGATCGCCAGCAAAGCAGTTTACGTGCCGGCCAAGCCAGCCAGGCGGAAGGGGATGCTGGTGAAACAATCCAACGTGGAGGACAGTCCAGAAAAGACCTGCTCTATTCCAATCCCAACCATCATCGTCAAAGAGCCATCCACCAGCAGCAGCGGGAAAAGCAGCCAAGGGAGCAGCATGGAGATCGATCCTCAGTCTTCAGAGCAGCCCGGACAGCTCCGGCCCGACGACAGCTTGGGAGTCAGCAGTCCGTTCGCAGCAGCCATCGCAGGGGCCGTGAGGGACAGGGAAAAGAGGCTGGAAGCCAGGCGCAATTCCCCGGCCTTCCTCTCCACAGACCTGGGAGACGAGGACGTGGGATTAACCCCACCGACACCACGGATGAGGCAGTCCAAGTTCACTGAGGAGACAATGTTCAGCAGTGAGGATGGTTTCAGACAGCTCATGTCGCCCTCTCCGATCCCCGCCCCCAGAGACCCCGAGAACCTTTTCAACAGCAACGAGCCCAGCAGCCAGAGCGACTCCAGGACATTGAATGCTCCTTCCAAAACAAAAGGTACTGACATCAGTACGGCAGCAGCCAAACCCACGAGTGCTCCCGGCTCGGACAGCTACGTCCACCCGGTCACAGGGAAGCTGTTGGATCCAAACTCACCACTTGCCCTCGCACTCTCTGCCAGGGACAGAGCCATGAAAGAGCAGACACAGCAGATTCCAGGCAAAGGGGACGCTGTCAAAACCGACCTTAACAAACCGCTTTACATCGACACCAAGCTGAGACCCAACATGGAAACAACTTTTCCTGTTACTGCCACCGTCACCAGGCAAAATACCCGTGGCCTGTTGAGACGGCAGGAGACTGAGAACAAGTACGAGATGGATGCAGGGAAAGAAAAGAAAGCTGAGGAGAAGAAGAACATGTTGATAAACATCGTGGATACCTCGCAGCAAAAATCAGCTGGCTTGTTGATGGTGCACACAGTGGACACGGCAAAGACAGATGACATGCCCGAGGATGAGGAAGAAAAGGGAGCTGAGATGGAGCCGAGCCCTGAGCACTCCCCACCAGAGAGGCTGGAGGGCAGCGAGGAAGCGGAGAGCGAGCTGAGCGTCCCTGCCGCGCCCGAGCCCCCAGCTTCTCCCTGCAAAACCATCGTGGCTGCCAGCTCTGTGGACGACCCCGTCATCCTGCCTTTCCGCATCCCCCCGCCACCCCTGGCCTCAGTGGACATTGATGAGGAGTTCCTGTTCACCGAGCCGCTGCCCCCTCCCTTGGAGTTTGCCAACAGCTTCGACATCCCTGACGACCGCGCGGTGCCCGGCTCGGCGCTGACAGACCTGATGGCACAGAGGAAGAATGGCACCCCTTCGCCCAGCCAGCCAGCAAACTCCTTGGACGGCAAAAAACAAGCGGGTCTCTCAAACTGTTTGCCTGCCTCCTTCCTGCCACCCCCTGACAGCTTTGACAACGTCACCGACTCTGGGATCGAGGAGGTCGACAGTCGGAGCAGCAGTGACCATCACCTAGAGACAACCAGCACTATCTCAACAGTGTCCAGCATCTCTACCTTATCCTCGGAAGGGGGGGAGAACGTGGATACTTGTACAGTCTATGCAGATGGGCAAACATTTCTGGTGGACAAACCCCCAGTACCTCCTAAGCCAAAAATGAAGCCCATAATCAACAAAAGCAATGCACTTTACAAGGACGCGCTGATTGAGGAAACTGTAGACAGCTTTGTGATCCCTCCTCCCGCTCCGCCCCCGCCTCCCATCAGTGCCCAGCCCAACCTGGCAAAAGTTGTCCCCCAAAGGACATCCAAGCTATGGGGGGATGTGCCAGAGGTGAAAAGCCCGATTCTCTCAGGCCCCAAGGCTAATGTCATTAGTGAATTGAACTCAATACTCCAGCAAATGAACAGAGAGAAATCCTCAAAGCCAGGGGAGGGATTGGAGTCGCCCACTGGAACGAAAACTGCGAGTCTCAGTACAAGGTAAAAGTAATTAAGCAAATCATTTTCTAAAAAGGCTTGATCTTTTTCTTTTTTTCTTTTTTTTTTTTGCCAGCCCTTTGCTAACTTCTTCTGTAAATCACGTAGATTGAGGAAAAGTGTACTTTGTATTTTCTTAACCAGTAGTTTTTGTCAAACGAGAATTTTTTTACACTGTCAACACTTGTGTTGCCTACATGGTAGGACAGGAGCTTTCTCAGCCTTCAGCTTCAAGGTTTGCACAGACTTTCAGTTGTTTTGATGTGAATTTCTTAGATTTCTCTTTGATTTTTTCTTTCTCTAATTTTTTTTCCTCTTTAGTTTCTTTCCTTTTAAAATGGGGTGATAATTTGATTTTTCTTCAGTCCCATGAGGTATTTTGGCTTCAAATGGGTACAAAGTGGTTTTTGCCATGGGTTGCTCTGCATTCGCTGTGTGGTGTCATTTGATTCATGCTGAGACTTCTCCTAATCTACTTCCTCATGAAGTAGCTCAGAGAATAGCTCATTAAAATCACTTTGCACTGTCCCTGTTATTACTAAACCACGTCTGTATGGAATGTGGACATAGTATCATGAAATCCTCAGTTATTAAAAAAAGAAAGGTAATTTTGTAAGTTTTATTAGGAGACTGAGGTATTTCTTCTTGCAAAAACACCATGCTGGCTCGGGTTTTTTTAAAAAAGATGACACCTAAGTCAATTTTATTAGAATTATTCTGGTGGTTAATAAATAGCTCAGCCTTTGGAGAGCTGCTGAACTTTGCAAGCATGAAGATCATTTGTTTTTAAGGGAAGGGTGCCTCTGCTGATTGCAAAGATTGCTCATTCAGAAAACAGTGTGATCCACAGCCTCAGCATCACACAGTTAGATATTATTTCCTGCAGGATGGAAGTCATCAAACTGGTGACAGTGAGGGAATTCAATTTTTAGAATTGAGAAATGAGAATAAGACTTGGAAATTCTGGAATTCCTCTCAGTGGCACTTGACTCAACAGAGCAAAAATTGAGTTGGCTCTGCAGGAAAAGCCTTCATACATTAGAAAAAACCAACATTATTTTTGCTAGATGTTGGTCATGTTTCTTGTAAAGCCCCTTGAACATGTTGTCTGTAGCTTCACGTGTATAATATTATTTGTTAGCTTTTATTTTTAAACAGAAAGGTATTTCTAGGTTACAGTGGAGGTCTTTAGCATCCCTATTTTATTAGAAAATAGCCAAGGCTACTGACTACAATGCACTGTAAATATGTCAAAGTACTCTAATTACTGAAAGCAAAATGAAAAGTAGAAGTTTTTTGTGAAAATGCATTTTTAAAGGCATAAAGGTTGGGGAAAACTTGAAAAATTATGGCACTCTACTGGAAAAAATCAAACTGTTATGTAAGCAGAAGTAGCCCCATATTCTACCTTTTGGAGGAAGAGCTGACTTAGTGTTACAAATTCATGTTGCTTTTTTTTCTGTCCTTGAGGTTTTTTAATTTTGCTAACTCAGCTTTTTCAAATTACTATGTCTTCATTCTGGAATACAGAGGCTCAATGAGGTGGGGGGAAACCTCATCATTTCAATGGGGCAGAAATCCTGCTTCTTCCCTGAAAAGTAAACACACAAAGTCATCTTTGCAAACTGGAGAGAGGATCCTGGGATGTACCGGTGCCAAAAGAGCTGGGAGGGAATAAATGGGATAAGCTGGTAGTGGCAAAGAGCAGCAAAACCCTTGGCTCTCGTTTGACTGGGGGAGAAAATGACACCTCCACAGCATTCCTGGTGGGCACAGGAGACAAGAGTGCTGGGGTTTGTTTCCTGTCGTTTTCCAAACTGATGTGACTGCTTCTTAATTACGAGCTGGATGGAAGCTGCTAAAACCGCCAGGAAATGTTGCTAAGGATTTCTTTTTTAAGTAAATAATAATCCAGGAGACAGCAGAAGAGAACCAGCAATCTACAGATGCTGGAAGTGTGTTTGAAAAGGTGCTGCAGGCAGTGCCTTTTCATCTCAATGAGGGTAAAACAGAGAGATGGAAATGGAGACATTCACTTGTGGATTCAGAAACCCTGTGGGTTTTTTTTCATTGCTTTTACTCCCGCTTTATCTCTCTAAAAGTTAAATAAATTACAGCCTTTCTAGCCCAACTGCACGACTGACACAATTTTTTTGCAAAGCTGTCAAATATTATGACCAAGGAGTACCATCTTGTGAAAATTTCAAGTGTAAAAGCTAATGTTTAAATTTCAAAGGTAAAATTCCTGGAGTTCCTTGATATTTTTCTCCCCCTAGTACTCTAAAACTTACGGAAACCAACTGTTGAGCTTGCAGCCTTTCCCTGTGAGATAGCATTAGAAAGGCTCCAAGGAATTTTGGCCCCCAAAAAGCAGGGATTCTGCTAAATTAAAGAACAACTCGTTAGCTCTGTGAACAGAGCAGTGATAATAAATGAGCCTGTTCCTATCCTTCAGCCAAAGAAGAGGGATTGGGAAGTGTTATAAATAGGAACAGCATTCACAGGCTCGCTTGGGCGGTGTTCGCAGCACAGGCAGCCTGATGAAATTGAAAATATGTATCTGCTTATGGGGCCATACATGAAATTGCAGACCAGATTGAAATCCTAAATTACACTAAAAATTCTCTTTGCACAGCCAGTAGATGTAAAACTGGGGTTCACTCAAGGCAATTGCCCTCTTAGGGTGGCACAGGGGTGAATTAAACTACAGAGAGTTGGGTAATGGCTGGCTGCAGTAACCCATAAAAACACCTTCTTTGTGTGTTTTTGATAAATGAGGATTAGGAAGAGATCATTCTATGGTCCTGAACAGCATTTCTCAATTATTTCATTAAAACCATCCTCAGCTTTCTTTTATTCTCTGCACCTTGGTTTAGCAATCATTTTCCATGGTGTATTTATAGTTTTCCTGTGATTCTTATAGAGACACCAAGCTTCAAGATTTTTAAATAGAGTATGGAAATGCTTGGCTGGAAACCATCTGCTCCTCAGTGGCAATGACCAGCCCGTGGGATAGGAAAAATGAGCCCAGCAGGAGAAGGGAAAGGAGGAAGAAGTGAGAGGATGCGGTTGCTTACTTTGTATTAATTTAATTAATTAATTAATTAATTAAAGGGTTTGATCACAAGATTCAGGAAGAGATCTCCAGATCCCACTCCCAATTTTGGCCACGGTTTACTTTGAGGAATTATGGCCATCAGCTGTGGTGCCAGAGGTTTTAATCTGGTTTATCCGTGTCCTCCTGCAGGGGAGGACGACGGGACATGTTGACCACAATGCCATAAATACAGCAGTGCTGTAAATCCACTTGAGAGGCCCTGGCTTTTATAGGGAGCTGGTGAAAGAACTGGGGAAGAGCAGAGCAGGGCTTTCCCTGGGAGAGAGGAGAAGTGTTTGTTCTGCCTGTGACCCGGCAGTCGCGGGGCAGCACGACCATCAGGTACCAGCCCCTGAGATCCAGGGGATGAAGGCAGAGTGGCTGAGGCAGGATAAACCCAGGGGCTGCCAGGGACAGACAGCTCAGGCCCCCAGGGAACTCAGCATCCTCCCTCTGTGCCTCTGGAACACTGATAAGGAATAATGAACAGCATTCCCGCTGCTCTCTGCCGGCACCTCACCAAAATGATCCATGGCTTTGCCAGAGGGAGAAACACTTCCAGTTTTTCTGTGTTTTTCCAGCCGTGTTTGCACAATCCCATGGCCTCTGGGGCACATTGGCATCACTGCTGGTGATGGGAAATACTCATGATAAATGTGGGAGTTATGGAGGATGCTGAGGAATTGAGTCCTCCAGGAAGGATAACCTGCACTGTGCTGGAATAACAAGTTTTAAAAGTGAAACTGGCCACTGGTTTTGGCTGTCAAGGGATTTGTTTTTTTTTCATGAGTACCTGGAAAGGTTCCTTTGATTTTTCCACAAACAGGTAAGGCAGAAGAGAACTTCATAGTGAGTCCTTTATAGGGACTGATCCTATATTTGGTTTATCGTAAAGGATGTCTGGGTTTGGCAGAGGATGAAATAAGTGCCTTGGTTTTTCACTTGCTGCTCTGCCATTAGACTCATTTCACCTCGTTAACTGTTTGCCAGCCAATTTCACAGGACTGCTTGCTTTGTCAGTGAATTCTGCAGTGTTTCAGTCATTCCATTTTGTCATTTTTATTTGCTGTCATGACTGCTGTTGTCAGAGGAAGGCCATGCTGAAGTACCATGAAGTAAGTGCTAACCATAAAGCATGGACTATTCTGTGTTGTACATTCTGCTGCTTTTTAATGCTCACTCATTGTTATTGCATTTCAGTGACTTTAGTGGTGACTGTGTTTCTCACGGCGCAGTGTGGATTAGATCCAGAATTAAATCCAGAAATGGTAGCCATCCTAAAATGGGACCTAGGATGTCAATCTCAAGGTGAAATAAAAGCCACATTCATCAGAGGAGTACTCAGAAAATACGTTGGTAACATAAGCACATAAGATCAGGTTCCTGAATGTGTCTGAGCATCTAAACAAGGGGCAGGACTTTTCAGATATGGCCAGATTCTGACAGATTTTGGGAGGTGGAGAGTGGGGAGGAATAATTAATACAGTTTTACACACCTGTGAGAGGCTAAAAGTAAAGACAAACCAGCCCATGTGGCTGTCTTTTGTCCTTGAAAGCTGTGGGACTCCCCCCGTTCTCCTCCCAGCTTCCCTTTTCCCTGCAGTTACCCAAGCACAGAGGGCTGAGACTGCCTCCTGGCCCAGCACCATCCCCTTCCCACTGCTTTCCAGACATTTCACATGGAAACTCCTGCTCCTGCACAGACAGACTCCCACAGACCTTCACGATTGTTCCTCACTGGCAGCAGACACCGAGCATCTCTCAGCTCTTCTCCCCAAAATAACACCGTTGTGAGGAGCTCTGAATCCTGCCAGTCATCATGTCAGCCCTTGTTCTTCACCTGCCCCCAAACCAGACATTTCTTGGCTTACTTTCTTGCTGTGCAATTTCCCTCTGACAACAAAGTAAAAATATTAAGAGGTTTGGGGTTTGTGCAGCCTCCAAGATCTGTAAGTCCCTATACAGGGACTCCACTTGTTGCTCCTCTTGTTTTTTTAGATGTTTTCCTTTGATACAATGGAAAAGCTGTGTCAGAACCAACAAGTCTTCTGGAAAGTTCTAGGGTGAAGCAGGCCCCAGGAGTGAGAATAGTGTGGGTTTTTTATTTTTCCACAGGAGCTGCTGCACTGATTTGCTTCTGATATTAAGTTAACAGTAAATTTGAATCTTGCAAATGTAATTTAAAATTTAAAATAATTTCTTGCCTACAAGCCGTGCTGATGGCTTTTATACTTGGAGGCCACATGGTTGTGACATATAGGTTATATATTTTGATTTTAATATGAGGCAACATAATGGGCATTGCAATCAGTGCAGGCTCACAGCAGCAAATGTTTATAAATTACCACCATATGCTGATTCTAATAGAGCAAATTTTATTTAAAATAATTATCAGACTTTTTGCCTTTTTTAAAATGAAATTTGGGGTTTGGCAGGTTTAATATGGATTTAACATGATAAGGATAACAGATGATCAAATAAGGCAAAAGAAATGGCTCTGATTAAAAATCTGGAAATCCCATAACACAACAAACCAGCTGGAATGTGCTTGCTCCTTATTGACCAGGGTACCAATCAACCATAAAATTCAAGACAGATGATGGTTTCAAGGCTGTGTCTGCACCCCAGATTGTGTGGGAGATGTCGTAAATTATAATTTAGGATGCATAGGAGTTACATAAATATCCTTGGATTTTTTCCCTTGGATTACAATTACAGTGCAGCACGAAAGAATGGAGTTGATATGGCAGGTGGAAAAGGGGGAAAAGAACATGGGAAAATAATCTTGGAGTGAAAAGCATGGAACTGAAAGCCTGGAAATGCTTCAGCAGGGCTTTGCCCATGCCATGAGAGCTGAGCCCTCACATGGCTACAAACTGAGTTGGTGTTGAAACCTCTGCAATCAGCTAAAATAATAATAATAAAAAAATCTTATTACTATCCCAGGGTTTTGTTTTAATAATCAGCAGCCCTGAACCTCTGGCTTGGAAAAAACAAGATGCTCTCAGAAATCCTCCTGCTGCTGCTTGCAGCCATGTGAAGCCAATGCTGCATTACAGGCTGACAGGCACAAAGGACCAGCATGCCTGGGATGCTTTGCTCACCCTGGGTATTCCTGTATGAGAGCACAGCATTTACTTTGGGGGGTTTGTTTCACTGTCTTAACATCCTTTATTTGAAGGAGGAGTGACAGGAATTTCCTGAACAAGGCTGGGCAGGGAGTCTTTAAGAGGAGCAGTCTGGAGGAGAAGCAGCAAAAGTGAGTTGCAAAGCACAGAGCCTGGAGCTGTCATTCAAGCAGTAGGAATTATCTTTCATCACCTGGAATAAAAGAAGATGGATTTTCATCATCCATTTGATCTTGTCACAATGAGTGTGAATACAAAACTTTAATTTCTAGTATTTGCAAGACAGAAAAGTTAAGTAGAAGGGTGATTCAGGTAAAGATCAGGGATTGATTTCCCTGTTTATACAAAGCTCATTCTTGCCATCACTAGGATTGCACTACCCCAACCTTTTTCAAAGCAGGCTTTTTGTTGGGTTTAAATTATATCATGCCTTAGTAATGAGCGTGAGACTCCTAATGCTGAGGTAAAGGAGGTGGAAATAACTTGCTCCCCTTGGTTAGTAGAATTTAATAGTCTCTTGCCACAGCCTTTTTATATATAGGAATGCTTAGCTCCAGCCCTGGAAGACAATGGGAGCCATTAAGCACCAAAAACATCACAGGAAACGCTCAGAACCCTGCCAAGTGTTTCCCTTATCTGTTAAATTACAAAGCCATAAGTGCTAGAAGCACTGTTCCTACTGGGTTTTAAGTCAAGTACCAATCTTCCAAAGAGATCCCCTTGTTCCTATTGAAGTACATGGAGCAGCCTGTGGAAAATCAGTGGGAACGTTGGTGTGAGTTAGACTTGTGTTCTCCCCAAAGTTATTCCGGGTGCTCTTCTTGTGCCAGGGAGCTTTATTTGAATGAAATGAACCTGCTGAGAGGGGGGCAGGACCAGAGCTGTCGGTGTGGCAGAGCTGCACTTCCCTGAGCTCTGGGTTGGTGGTGAAGTGCCAAAGCGCCAGGGGAGATTCAGGAAACACTCTCAGGGCTCTCCACAGCCAGCAGCCAGCCAGGGGATCACTGTCTCCGGCTCAGGGCTGCAGTGGAGGAGCAAGGGATGGATAACCTGTTTGTTAGCACTGCCCCATGTTGCCATTACCCCACTTTTCCTTCAGCTCCTTGAGATCTTTTCTGCACAGCAGGGAAATCAGCTGGATTAATGGAAGCATTTCCACCTGACATCATGCAGCCAAGCTATCCTCAGTTGTGCCCAAGCAGGACAGGCCAGGCCTGGGGACAGTGTGGCACTCAGAAACAGAGGACTTCTGTCAGGCTCCGTGCTGGAAATCTCAGTGCACCATCAGCCACATCATCCTCTGGACTCCACAGCATTGCTTCCAGGATAAATAAACCCTTCCTTTGGTCTGCAAGTGCTTTGAATTAGTTGTCTGAAGGTTTTCCCAGTTGGCAGGTTATTTCTGAAGTGAAGAACGCTGGGGCTTCAGGCATCCAAGGGCTCTGTGGAGCGTCCTGAAGCGCATGTGCTGACTGGCAGGTTCTTCCCATGGGAGTAAGGGCTGTGGGGTCAAGCCTTTGATGACATGAACAGACCCAAACCTTCTAAATTTGCTTCTGTAGCCAGCAGGCAGAAGCAGAGGGTCGTGTTCCTTCACCCACCCTGTCAGGCTGGGCATCAGAGCGAGCCTCTCAGCAAGGTTCATGAGTAAGCTGATACTCATTTTCTTTGGGCAGAACTTGATCCCAGCTACATCACCTCCAGTCATGCACAGAAACAAGAATTTTCTCTCCTTAATTTTGTAGTGAAACTGCCAGAGTATAATTTCTCCATGGAAAGAAATAGACACTGAGAGGTTTTAGGCATTTTAGAAGGATTGTTTTATGTTTGAAGCATGGATAGAAAGGGAAATAAGAGCAGCTTGTTCTATAAACAAACAGTACTACAAATATTCTGCAAAATTCACCGAGTGAAGCCCAAAGACCCAAAATCCAGTGTTCCTGAAACTTTCCATGACTACTATTATTAGCTATGTTATGTGTAAAACCAGAACTGAAAGATTCCAACCCTCCACATGGAAAAGGGAAGATCGGCTCCTGGTCATCCTTTGTGGGGAGCAAAAAGTGCTCATGTGCTGGTTCCACTCAGCGTTTCTCATTTAACCAGGAGTTAATTTGGAAACAGGTATTAAAAAGGGAGAGAATGTGGTCTGGAAGGTGTTTTTTCCTGGACTGCTCTTTAGCAAAGGTTTTGTCTTTAACTATGGCTTACCATTGGTGCTGGCTTTCTGGGAAAGGGTTAATGATACAACTTTTGTACTTTTAGTTAGAATGTGAAACTACCTGAGCATTCCCATGCCGTAATTACCGTGTGCTGATGGGGCCATGCTGTTGGCCAGCAGCTCTAACTGTGCCTGTCTGTTTGCAATTGCAGGAGCACGGAAGTCATGAGTACTGTCTCAGGTACACGAAGTACAACAATCACTTTCACTGTCCGACCCGGAGCCAGCCAGCCGATCACACTGCAGAGCAGGTCCCCAGACTATGACAGCAGGACCTCAGGAGCAAGGCATGCTCCCAGCCCTGTGGTTTCACCAACAGAGATTAATAAAGACATCCTGCCTGCTCCTCTGACTGCTTCTGCTTCAGCCTCATCTCCTTCACCAACTCTGTCTGATGTATTTAGCCTACCCAGCCAGCCCCCTTCTGGGGACTTATTTGGCTTGACCACAGGGCGCAGCAGGTCTCCTTCTCCCTCAATATTACAACAGCCAATCTCAAATAAGCCTTTTACAACTAAGCCTGTCCACCTGTGGACTAAACCAGATGTGGCAGATTGGTTGGAAAGTCTAAACTTAGGTGAACATAAAGAAACATTTATGGACAATGAAATAGATGGCACACATTTACCAAATCTACAGAAGGAAGATCTGATAGACCTTGGAGTGACTAGAGTTGGGCACAGAATGAACATAGAAAGAGCTTTGAAGCAGCTGCTGGACAGATAAGAATAGCTATTTTGCCTCACAAACTTCTGTTGATAACTAGAGATGGGCTGGTACTGACATACCCCAAATGCCTTGTCTGTCTGCGAGTGCCAGCAAAATTGGGGGGGAGGGAGGGGGAAAACAGATGAATTCCTGGTACTCAGGTGATGCAGACTGTCTGCTACATGCCCAAACACAAACCTAAAGATGCTAAAGAAGTGGGGCCATTTTCTTTCAAAGCTGTGGGGAGATGTGAGAGAGAGACAATTGTTAACTTTAAAACTCTTGGTACTGCCCTTGGCCGGGGCCATCGCGTGATGATTTTCTTTTAAAATTGCAAACATTTCAGGGCTTCTTTGACTGAAAGAAAAAAAAAAAAATTGCATTTTATTTGATTCTCTTCTTGACACTCAGTCTCCAAGCAGGCTTCCTTCCCCAGCCCTTGGTTCATTTTAGGAGGACAGGTTGCTCCATTACCACTCAAACCCAGTTTTATCAGTAGCAGGGATATTGAGACAGGCACAGGAGTTCATATTCCTCTTTTTTTACTGGCACAGCTCCCTGATGTGTTGGCAGTGAAGCCGGTTGTTCTGCTGGAGTCAGTCCAAAGGTAACCTTGCTCTGTTTTACCTGGTATTTCTTTATTTCTGCAGTGGTATTTAGCACTCTTCCAAGGTGGCAGAACAAGTTCAGTGCACGCTCCGTTGACGTGGCCTGTCGGACGGTGCAGATGTTGAGTAAAGGCTGAGGAGGGACCACACTTAGAGGTACAGCAAAGTGAAGCTAGTTTGAACCTGAGATCCCCCCCCCCCCAGTTCTCAACCAGCTCAACTGCTGCTGAGTCAAAATATGAACTCCACAAGCCAGGACAAACTTTGGTGTGCAGCAGGCTTTGGGACTTGACAGTGAGACACTGAGAGAGACTGAGCCCTGAGAGGTGCTGTTTGATTCAGTGAGTGGTAAGTGCCTGGGTATTTTGAACAGCAGGCTGAGAAGGAAGGAGAAGAGAGATGAATGTTCCCATTGAAGTCAGTGGGAAGTGTGCCAGGATCTGAAGTGAGAGAAGGATTTCATCCTGTTAGGAATGGAAATGCTTCAGCTCCTTGAGAGGAGGCAGAGAGGTGATGCCAAGATGAAAAGAGCTGTCGAGTGTCTCGGGGCGTGCGCGTTCCGAGAGCCAGGAGGGCTGGGGAGGGATCCAGGCTCTCATTTTATCACTGCTGGCAGGAACTGGCTCCGGACAAGGACAGAGGGCTGGGCACTGGCCCCCAGCCCATTCCTTGGCACGGGAGTTGGGAACACCCTGCCAGAATCCAGGGCTGGGAGCGGGGGCAGAGAGAACTTTCTGGGAGACTTCCGTCAGCAGGGGAGAAACATCCATGGCCGGTTCACATGGCTTTGTTTTTTAAAAAAAAAAAAAAAATTATTAACTTTTTTTCCAACTTTCAAGTTAACAAGTCTCTCTCTGCATGTTTGAACTCCCCCTTGTAATTAACACCTCTGAATATCTGTGAGTTTTGTAGGACTTTCTGGACAGAATATTCAAGATGTTCAAGGTGGGTAAATTGGGTGTGGATGGCTAAACTGCCTCCCTACCAAACTTTCAGGTTCTCTTACATTTTGCAAGGTACCTGAGCTTTCTTTCCTTGATATGGTCCTTGATATGGTCCAGCCTATCTCTAATTTTTTTATTATTGTGATTATTTTTTGCTCACAAACAAGTGTCTAATTAGGTCTGCAACAGCCCTAGTATGAGTACATAAAGTTTAGCATTTTAAATATCTTTCTTTACTGCAAGTTTAAATAGTTGTACAGATAGTTTATAAGCACAATATTTTAAGAAAATAAGTGGCTGGTCTACTGGGCAGCCTTTGTGCCACTTCAGTGCTAGGAAGTTAAAAACAGAAAAAAAAAACAAACAAAAAAAAAGAAAAAAAAAACTTTTTGTGGTTTACTACTATTTCTGTGGAATAATTATAAAGTCTTGACCTTTTTAAAATCAACCTCATTTGGATGCATCTGAACCAGCAGAGCTGTGTTATATTTTCTATCTTTGCTAGAACTTCTACAGAGGAGGATGAATATTTCTTCAAAAGTGGTTACAGTTACCAACGCATTGGAAATTCATAAAAATCAACTTATTTAAGCCTCCTGCCCCCTTTATGGAACAGCAAATCTTTTGACTTAACATCTGTTACTGCGCTCTGTTTGTATTTGGGGAGTTCCAAGGAACCTTGTAATAAAAACAAAGCACCCAGACGTTTTGCTGTCGAGGAGTGCTGAGTTTTTCCATGGGAGGTGTAGAAATTGGCAGTTCCACTCAGATAGGTCGATGCAGGCAACTTGAGGCCATCACACACTTTAAGAAGTGAAAAAAAAAAAAAAAAGAAAAAAAAAAGGTAATTTAGCCATCGTTTGTCTTCCATTTGGTGATACGACAGAATTCAGTAAATAAACCACTGATGCCATGCTCTCTCTTTTTTTTTTTTTTTTTTTTTTAATTTTTTTCTTTTCTTTTGTTTCTTTGGGTACAGTTGCTATTACCTCTATAACACGTGCCAGAAGTACGTTAGGAACTAAATACAGTAGTAAAAGAAAAACGTAGAAGTTGACTTTTAAAGCTGCTTTTTTTTTTTTTGGGATCACAACCTTCCTGGTGGCTGACCTTGCCCCGAGCAAGCTCTGCCACACGTGGTAAGTCCCAGGTGAGCTCGTCCCTTCCTCACACAGGAGTGGCTCCTGCTGGAGCATCTCTGCATCAGGGGCTCCAAGAGCAGGCACCAAATGAGCGGATGAGGGCAGATCCAAGAGCTGTAAGGGAATAGTTTTATTTTTCACGTTGTGTTCCTGTGAAGCAAAAAGGTAAGGAGACCTGAGGGGACCTCCTTGGACCACCAGAATGCACCTCTGCCAAGTCGAGTTCGGTCTCCAGCTCTGAGGGGTGGTTTGAAACAAAAAAAAAAACAAAAAAAAACAAAAAAAGAAAGCAATAGTAACAGATAACGCCGTGGCCTCCGAGTATTTTCACCAGGGGGGAGGAGAGAAGACCCATTTCTTTCATGCTACTCTGATAGTGAAAAACAAAGTTGTTAGAGATCTATGATATTCTGGGTTTTAGGATCAACTTTTGTTTATATACTGTAATTTAAATAAATTGCATTTACATGCCTAGTTTCTGTAATATTTGTGTATACAATACCAAAATCTTACAAGATGTAAATTGTGTATAACTGCACAGACTCCTTGCCCTAGGTGTCTGAGAACATTTTAAGTTTCATTCATATATTATAAAATGACTAGATGTGACTGTTGATTTACAGAATTTACATATCACAAAGAAGTTAATTATTTGTGGTACTTAAGTTAATAAAAAAATAGTGATTTTTTTTTTTCTTTTCCTCTCAGTTCTTAAAAAGCATTACCCAGTTGATCTGGCGATGATTATGTGTATGAGCCACAAATATTGATAATTTTTCCATTACATTTTTTCTTTTCTTTTCTAGATACTAATATGTTTCTCGCTATAGTTTGTGTAACAACTTGTGTTCACGTTATCTATGTTGCTGTAATTTTTGTGCTTTAATTCCTCTTATTTCGACTGATTAAAAAAAAAAATCAAGCTCCTGTAACTTGCACTTTTCCCCAATCCTTAATACTCTTGTATGGCAACCAAAATTACTGTAAGAAATAAATATAATATTGCACTAAGGGTGTGGTTCTGATTGCAAACAGAGAGCACTGTCTGGATTTTTATTAAAAAAGAAAAAAATAAGTTGCCAAAAAAAGTTGCAATTTGTTATTGAGAACGCATAAAATGCTTTAACAAAATGTTGATAGAACTAAGGGAAAAATATTGATTTATTGTTGGGAAAAGCATTTCCTGTCTATTCCTTTTATTCTTTTTTTTTTTTTTTTTTTGGTTAAAGCATTCCTTATGCCGACGGTTCCGTTCATTCACTGAATTTCAGGGGTCACGCTTGAAATCTGGAAAAGCAGGAAACTTTGAAGGGGAGAGGCAGAAAACTGCGTTGCCTGATATTTAGAATTTTTTTTTTTTTAATTTTTTTTTTTTTTTTTTTTTCCTTAAGGTGGAATTCCGAAATGTGTGGGATGTTCTTTGTGCAGGGGGTGGGGGGGATGTGCCCTGAGCCTTGTGCTGCTGCTGCTGCTGCTGCTGCTCTGGGGTTTGCTGAGGCATTGGAAAGGGGATTTGGGGGGTTCATTTCTCTGGGGGGGGCTGGAGTTTCTCTGGGGCACAGCAGCTTTGCAGAGGGGAGGAGGGAACAGCACTCCTTGTCCGACTTTGTGCTTGTGACTTTAAAATCTGTACCAGCGGGCTCTGTTTGTACTCTGAATAAACAAGGCTGCGAATGGAAAAAACCAAACCAAACAACCCCCCCCCCCCCAAAAAAAAACCCCAGAAAACAAGGAAACAATTCACATCTTCTTTTGGTTTAAGTTAAAGATTTGGTTTTTCTATCTTTAAATGGTGATGCGATGATGAGTATTTTTTATTTTTATTTTCTAAGATATTGGAATAAATGCCTAGAACCGTTGCCATTTGGTTTCATATGTTCCTTAACTACGATTCTCTTCTCAGCTGTCGTTCCAGCTCATCATTTTTGTAGCCCCCCCGTTATTATTTCTCTCATGATTTCCCAACAACAATTACTTGGCAGCTTTGTTTTGTTAAAAACGCAAACTAAAACCAGCCTGTTTGGGTTTTTTTTATTTCAGGTATTGTGGCAAACATCTGTGTATCCAAATAAAGTCAGGTATTTCCAGTGCAAAACAAAGAATGCTTTGCAATTGTCACTGCTTGTTGGCCAAAGAAATGAGAAGAGTTGATCATTGCTGTCGTTGTGTACATTGTATCAATGTGTTCTGCTTTATCCTTTGGTTTCTGTATTTTTTTCTGTATTTTTTTCCCTGTATTTTCCTGCATTTCGTGGACTTTCATCCCCTCTGTCCTTGGCTGGGCCACCCAGAGTAGCACGATTGTACCAACGCTTCAGAATGTGTGTTTTTTAAGAAACAAAACAAAACAACAACAACAAAAAAAAAATTGTACGTGCCTTATAATTTTCCACCTGGATCAGCTACACTGTATTTCACATAAAAAGCTTTATCTTCAAGGTGTTCAGTACCTGCCAAACAGAGAGTGCTGGGGTTGGAGGGAGCTCCGTGTCACTGCTTTAGGAAACCCTGAGGAGCTGCAGTGATTCAGACCTTATCTCGCCACATTTTTGGCATTGTGAGCCTGATTTCAAGTCTTCTATTCAAATCGAGCAAGCGAGAGGGGGAAAAGAAATGAGATGAGACTGTTATTTTGGGTTCAGTTCACTGCCATAAATCCTGGGTGGTTGGTGCAGCTGACGTGGGCTGTGTTTCACAGACAAGGTAACGATGATAAATAAATACACCGAGTGGACCTGATGCCATTAAGTCTGCCACAAACCGGTTCTGTGCCACTGACATCTAGTGGAACCTGATGGACACTGTCTCAGAGCAATATCAGACCTTTTAAAAGAATTATTTCTTTATTTATGTTCAACTACTGTCATTCTTTCTACAAGAAGCCTTTTTGGAAAATTTTGTATTGTTATTATTTAGGTTGGCCTGAGTATTTGAGTCACAGAAAGGCTGACTGTATAATTACACAAATTATACACGAATGAGAAGTCTTTGATGTGTTTTCTGGTCTCTCTGTGCTTATGTTTTCTCAGTTTTCTGTTTTGAACGTCAGCATCTCCATGTGATACTTCATCTGCATCCGGCACGGTTTTTAATGGGAATATAGGTTTTGTCTCCAGTACTGTAAACCTTGGACTGTTTTGAACCATTTCTGACACTACAGCCTGATGAACAACAGCCTGTTCAGCTCTAAATTGTGGAAAGAAAAAAAAAACAAAAAAAAAAGTGAGTTTTGAGGTTAGGAAGCAGTTCAGAACAGCTGGGCGGGATTTCCCTGATGCGCTTGCAGTGCTGAAGTTTGGTTTCTCCAGTAAAATTCCAGTTGTTTTTTTCCTCAGGACTGATGCCAGGAGGAATCTGTGCACGTGTGTGTGAGTTCTTGTACGCTTTCAATGTAAAGGTCCTTGGGCAGCCTTAGAAAACAATGTACAGTAGGACACCAGTGTTGCATGTGCTTAAACCTGTACTGGAATCAATGTCGCCGTGTACCTGTTTGCTTTGGAAATCTGAAGAGAATACAATATACAGAAACCTCAAAATCTACCTCATGTTTTCATGGGTTCTTTTCCACTGGTGTTCTCCCATTACCTGAATGTCTCTGAGTGTTCCCTGCTGGGTTCAGGGAATTGCCAAGCCTGGCTCTCTCCACCCAACCTGCCCCTAGAAAACCCCGAGTGAGGAACTGCTGGGGCTCTGTTGTTCTTCTGTCCTTTGTTGTGACCCTGTGCTGCAGCTTGGGGTCTCCTTTGGGGTCAGGCCTGCAGTGGTAAGGGAGAGGTGAGAGCCTCAAGAGCTCAGACAGGGAGGGGGCTGAGACAGAATTCACTCACCATTTTCTCACTTTTGTTATTGATGTATTTATCACTGACCATTTACTTGTCACAGTGCTGACAAGTGAGCAACAATCACTTCATTTTTATCCTGGCATAGTCAAATAGCGCAAAGAAATGCTATTATGTTTAGAATGATTTTTTTTTCAGGCTGTGCTGTATTCCCTGCTCTCCTTTTGCTCTGTCTCAGCAATTTTCTTTCTTTCCAAAGCAGTGGGTGTGTGCAGCATTCTGTAGGTTCAGCTGGCTCACCTGCCAGACCTTAGTGCCCCAGTAACAGACACTCACAGGTGTACACGTCACCTGAGGTCATTTGAAATCTCCAAACACGCTCCTTTTCTGCATCACAGAGAAGGCACAAAGCAAGGGCAGGTGACTCTGAAGCTATTTTTAGCAGAGGAGTTTTCTTCCAGAGCCAATTCCTCCCCTCTCTGTGCATTCACAGCCGACCACGGACACGCCTTTGGTTCTGTCCTGCGGGCGCTTCCCGCTCCAGCCGCTGACCTTGGTGCTGTTCTGCGACCCCTGGGGACAGAGCCACCCTCAGCAAAGCTCATCCTCCGTTTGCTGCCTGTCTGTGCTGCTGGCCAGGCTGCTTTGTCCCAGGGAAAATCAGCTGGAAAGCCCAGAGAACAGGGAAAATTCGCTTGTAGCACAAGCGCCGAGCGGAGAATCCCGCCCGGAATTCCACGGGGACCGCTCTGTCGGAGGGGACAGGGAAGAAGAGGAATTTGGCTTAGCAAAGATGTGTACGATACCCAGCCAGGAAAAAAGGCAAGGAAATGGGAACAAGGAATAAATCCCTATCGGTGTCAGTGGCTGGAGGGCGTTCCCAGGGGCTCGGCAGCAGCGGGACCAGCGGGATTAGGGTGGGAATCGGCTGCTGTGCCGGGACAGGGCAGGGAAGGACTGGCTCTGTTTCACCAGGAAATGGGGGGCTGGAAGGAGAGGTCTGGATTTTTATTTTTTTTTTTTTTTTTTTGAGAATGGGGCTATGCCGGGGTGTCCTGCAGGAAACAGCCTGGGATTTATTCCTCATGGCACACAGTTCATCCTGGGGTACCTTCCAGTGAACTCTTCTGCCAGAGCTGTGGGCTGAGAACCACGGGATGGAAGGATCCCAGAAAACCACGGGATGGAGGGATCCCAGCCCCCTTCCCTGGAGCAGCCTGGGCTGGTAGAAACTGGGACAATGGGATGGGTTCTAAGGTCCTTCCCAACCCAAACCATTCCAGGGTTTTATGGTTCTATTGAAAACTGTTATTAGATTAATACTGAAGCACCAGACGAAGCTCTGGAGCAGAGAAAGAAAACTTGGGATATTGCACCTAAAAAAGGCCAAACTTAAACCCTGGCTGCAGCATTCATGAACTCCAGGGAAAAGGGGCAAAATTTGGTTCAGGAAAGATAAAATTACCTCCTCTGCACATCTCTGCATCCTCTTGTCAGCACAAAATAGGTGCAATAAAACAAATAAAATAAAATAGTGATCTCCAGCTCCTTAGGGATTAAATTCAAGGTTGCACAAGCCCCAATATTCCTGCTAACAAGTGCCATTTAGTCCTTATCTTCAGGTTCTGTTTGCTTTCATGGCTTGTTTTGTTCTTTTCTTTTTTTTTTTTTTTTTTTTAAAGAAAGAAAGAAAACAGTTCAAGATCATTGGGGGATTTACTCAGCTTGTTTGCAAGGACAGCAGAAAATATAGCAGTTATATAGCAGTTATAGCAGTTTCTGTAATGCCTAAAATATTTAGCAAAACACATGCCTTTTTTTTTTTTTTCCATTATTAAATATCAGACAAAGGAAATGTTCTAAAGTAAGGATGCTCCATCAAACTGGAAAAAAAAATGTCTAATTAACCACAGTAAGTAACCCTTTGAGGAATTTCAGAGATTTGAATGGCAAAACCTATACCTATTTTAAAAAACCCCAGAAATAAATGCATGGTTATGGAGGATTCAGTGTCCCTTAAAAGGCAACAGGGCCACCTGTCAGGACACCAGTGGCCTGTGCCAAATATTTCATTGTATTTCTCACTTGCAGTATTGAAAACACAAGTTTTATCTCATTATTTGAAGTTCTTGGGTTTCTTACAAGACTCAGTTTTATCCCTGGACTGTAAATGGAGGCTCAAATAAAACCTCCCACAGAAATGAGCCCTGGCTTGTCTGGGGTTTAACTCTAAGAACTGTTGAATGTTTTTGCTGTACCACTGCCTTATTTTTTTATTATACATAAGACACATTCTTTTTCCTGGCTGATCTCTTGTTCTTCCTGGATAGATGAAATTCTGTATTTCCCCTCATGATATCCAGTCTAAACACAAGAACATTTGGATTTGTTTGCAGTTTTCAGCTATGAAAGCCAAAGGCCAAGATATCTGGGGTTTAGAGAAGGAGAAGGTGATTCCAGTGCAAATTAGCGGCAATGCAATTTTACAAGCAGCAGAACTCAGAATGAACTCACTGGAAGATCTGTTTCCAGATTGCCCTGGAAATAACACCCAATATTCAGTAGAGAAATCTTGTTATCAACTTGCAATACTCCCAGGCTGTGTTGACTCTGAGGTTTTGATGGCCTTTATCAGTGCTTTGCTGACCACATTTTCTGCACTACTGTGCAAGCACAAGGGAGGCAGAGCCATAAGAGGATTGGTTAGTGAGGAATTTGAATTTATTTTGTAGCTGCCTTACAGATGAATTCAGGGTAAGATGGTAGCTCGTATTTTTCCAGGAACTGTAGCAGCACTCAAGTGTGCCTGGAAATAATCAGAAAATCATTTAGGTTGGAGAAGTCCTCCAAGATCATCCATTCCCCCAACTACTGCCAAGCCCTCCACCAAACCATGTCCCCAAGTGCCACATCTATGTGGCTTTTAAATAATTGAATAATTCTACATAACTTTGACAATAATTGATTTATTATTGCTGCTTCCCTGCCTGGCACAGAGGAGCAGTGATGTGGCACCAATACCAGCACGTGGCAGGAGCAGGACAAGTGTAAATGAGGTCACATTGCTGAGGGGAATGGGCAAGGAGAGGAAACCTTCCTGGGGAAGGACACCTGGCAGCAGCACTGACCCCCCCCTGCATTCCTCCTGTGGCTGACCTTGCCCACAGAGGCAATTCCCCTGATTTATTTGGAGCAACCTGGCTGCCCCTGGCTCTGGCGTGGCACACAGAGCTCTGGGTGATGCTTGGCAGGGTGAATTCCCCCACAGAACAAAGAGCTGCTCCTGGCTCTGGATCCAGCAGGCTCTGGATCCAACAGCTCCCTCCCTTCCAAAGCTTCAGCCAATGCTGATCCCTGACCAAGATCCAACTAAAGACTCTTTTGGGAATGCCTTTGTCTCCTGCTGACCTACCCATGGTCACTCTGTCTGTGCTTTGCTTTCAAAGAAAGGCCAATAATCACTAGTGACACTGGGGAGGCAGGAAAGCAAAATACAGAGTTTCTCCAAAGCTTCTCTCGGCCTTCAGACTTCCAAAAAGAAAATCCAAATAAATGAGAATCCCAGTGATGCCCCAGTTCCTGACTCGCTGTTAGCCTGATGTTTATTCTTCACTTAGAACTCCTCCTCGTGCAGTGGGGTTTGCAGGCCAGAGAATTAACAAATCTTGTTTAGCTTTCAATTCAGTATCTCTGTCACAGTGTTTTTGCTGTGCTGCCTGAAACTTCCAGAAGCTGAAACCTGGGAACTGCAAACACTTGCCTGGGAAATCAAGTGAGCCCAGCTCTCTAAGGATCATTTCCTTATTTTTAAAAGTGGGAATTCTGCTAGAAATAGCTGAAACAGATGATTTTAATTTTTTGGCTACTTAAAAGTAATTATTAATCAATTTTGCCTGACTGCACCTGGCCATTAGACCCTGTTTTTGGGGAAGCTGTAGCAGAGCAGCACAATCCTGCTTTTAGGATTGCCTTGCTGTGTGTGAGGCACTCCCCAGGCAGTGGAAGATGCAGTGCCTCTTTTTCTGTCTCAGCTTCCCGGAATCCTGGGACAAATCTATCAAGTGAAGCTACTTTGATCAATCCAAATTCCCTTCTTGGAAGCATTCCAGGGCAGTACTCTACACTTGGCCTCGAGGTCGATCAATTCTTTCTCTTTTCCTCTGCCCATGGATTAATGTCTCACTTTCTCCTTCACCGAGGGACCCTGCAGCAGCTCCTGCAGAAACGTGCTCAACGTGAGAGGAATGTGAAGCAGCTTCTTCAAATTCATTACAAATCCAGCACCGTGCCATGAGCATCCTGTTGATTACTGCAGCCTGAGTTTTGGAGGCTCCACATCCCTTTCCAACCAGGAAAAGCCTGGAGCAAGGGGAAGAGTTCTTGAACTTCACCCCAGCAGCAGCTGAGTGGGAGTATTGAACATCCATGGGCTGTGCTGGGAAAGCTCTTGGTACAGACTGGATGGCCTCAGAAAATCACAGGTGGCTCCAACTCTGCATGTGCGAAGCCAAACCCTGTGCTTCACTTGCTGCTTGCCCCTGACTCCTGCTCCACTGCCTTGGTTAAGTTTAAAAAAACAGACCCAGTTTGGTTGATTCTGTTGAAAATGTATTTAAATTAAAACCCAACAGCAGACTGGACAGCCACGGGTGTCTCATGACTGAGAATTTCTCCACTCCACGAAGCCTTCTCCAGGAGGTGAGGCAATCCATGGATAACAAGCAGCATTAATCAGCAGCAGCACTGAAGAATCAAAAAAAGGCTGCTGGGATTTTCTTCCTCAACACTTCCAGCAGTGCTGAGCACAAGATTCCCAGAAAAGTTCAGGGTTGGAACTGGAAAATCTGGACAGCAAGGCAGGACTTTGCTGCCTTGGGAACGACCCACCGTGCCATGAACAAGAGCAGAACAGCTTTAAAGGGATGGAAAAGTTTATTTGATGTAACTCATTCTGTGTTTGCAAGAGCAGTGTCCTGCTGCCACCAGCATTCCCAACACCCAGGAGCAGCCACAAACCCTGCAGCCCGCTGGTGTTTTTAGCAGAAGTAACAGGCACATAAACAAGAGACAAAGCTGAGCCTGATGCTGAGACTTTTCAAAAGAAAATGATATTTAAAAAAAAAAAAAAAAAAAAGGTATTCCATGCAAATGGTTCAAAAAGTTTATTGAATATTTAATTTACAAAAATCATATCCCTATGAGGTGTTCTATGCAAAATTGGATAAAATAAACTGCATATAAAACCCAACCCTAGTAATGCAAATACAACAGAGAGATGAGACCATGGAAAGGAGAAAATAATAGTAATAATAATTGTGACACACATGTGACATTCATGAAGGATTGTCCCAACCATCCAAGAACTGGTTCAACATGATGCCTTCTCCCTTGATACTCTGTACATTTCACCATTTTGTACAGACCTTCCACGTGCCATTGGTCCAAACTTAAGAGTTGATAAGAAGTCTTTGCCTTCTTTCTTGGCTGCTACACCAGATTTGCCATTTTCCTTTTGATCAGAAGGTGGAAAGAGACAGTACAGACACAGAACATGTGCACTATTGGATGCAACTTGCTATCTTTGGTAGGGACCCTAAATCTGCAGTGGTCAGCTTTCTAGAGCGAGAGTAATTTCAGTTTTGGCAAAAAGAAAAACCCCCAAAACCAAACAGTTTAAATTGTGTCATTTAGTAAAACAGTTCTGGCAGTTTCTGTTGAACACATGAAAAAAAGTCTCTTGTCTGGTTTAAAAATGGAGATCATTTACATGGGTTTCAAATCCAATGATTAACATTCCTTGACTCGAAAATGGTTCCATAAAATGTCACTACTGCACAGCAGGCCCTTCCTCATGTGAGCACGGCTGCACTGCACACAGAACACAACTGCAATCCCACCCCTCCTGCCTTTTCCTCCCATTTAAAGCAATGGGAATATTCCTGCAGATCTGGATGCCAGTTTCTTCCTGAACAAGCAGGAATCTCCTTGGGTGACTTAACACTTGCACAGTTAACTCTCCCAAGTTCTCCTGGGAAAAGAGGAGGGTGAAGCAAAAACAAAAGAATGAAGGAATTTGGGACAATCAGTGCTAGACAGTTTGCAGCCCTCCTCTGGTATAACACGAGCAGGAGGAGTAGGACCAAGAAAAAATAATTTAAAAAAGAGAAAAAAAATTAATTCAAGAGGCAAGGAACTCCACTTTAAAAGAGAAGGAAAAAGTACCAGACTGTTTCCTTCATAACATTAATATTCTATAAATATTGTACAGTATTTGATTAACTCCCATTAGCTGCAACCTTCAAACATTTTCTTTCAGTTTTTCGAGCACTATCTGGAAAAGAAAAGGAAAAAAAGCAAAGAAAAAAAGCAAAGGGAAAAAAAAAAAAAAAAAAAGAAAAGGAAAAAACCCAACAACTCTGCACCTCCCCAGTCCTCCCTACAGGGTGGAAATGCAAACAGCCTGCATAGCCATGACTTTCTCAGCTGCAAATGCTTAGTGGAAGACTAATTAGACTTGAACATTTGACTAAATCTGCTCACTTAGGAGTAAAACATGCAATATTACAGCAGACAGCTACCTGTCCTCCAAAAGGCTTGGCTAATTTGGCAGAGAAGAAACGTTTCCAGATGAAAATAAATCCCAAGAGCCTCGGTGAAAGACGGAGTAGTTACAATATATTAGCGACTCCTGTGGCATCAACGTTTTAAAAAGCATCAGCAAAGTATTAAATATAAAAGCCATATGCATATACCCCCTCCATCCTCGGGCAAGCCTCGTGGTCTGTCTGTAGTGTGTGAAGTGGTGTGTGGGCTGGGGAATTAAGGCATGAGCAGCAGCAGGAGTCCCTACTGCCTGAGCTCCACGTAGTTGGCGGGGAAGAGGCCGTAGCGGCCCTTGCAGACCCCTCTCCACCAGCCATCGTCGATCATCTCGATGTTGGTGATGATGTCGTCGGGGTCGAAGGAGATCTCGTCGTCACCTGCTGCAGGG
The DNA here is from genome assembly GCA_018697195.1 of Certhia americana. Lineage (NCBI taxonomy): Eukaryota > Metazoa > Chordata > Aves > Passeriformes > Certhiidae > Certhia > Certhia americana. The sequence continues at coordinate 1,942,644 of CM031861.1, read as the reverse complement.
AGAGCCCAACAGGGTCAGCACCCACACAGCCAAGGGCTCACAACAGCCCCCAGCACTTGGGTGAAGGAGATTTTTGGAAACTCCCACCGTTCCCACAAACAGCACCCAGTAACGTTCAATCCGCACCCAGTAATTCTCAATCCGCGCTCTTGTTAGGCCCCCAAATCCCTGGCTTTTCATTTGCCACTACAAGAGACATAAAAAGGCAAAGGAAAAATCCAGAGTCATCTCATGCAGAACAGAGTTTTCAAAGCCAAAGGGTGAAAACAAGAGCTTTGCTCACCAGCTTGGTAATCGTAAAGGGCTATGGCTGTGATCCCAAGTTCGTTTTCATACTCATCGTACGCATTTTCTTCTGAAGAGAGGAGAGAACAATTAAAACATGAAGTACATCATGACCCTCAGTTCTTTTCTGTGCTTCTCCTTCAGTTTACACTGCTAACCCACACAAGAAGCAGGCAACAACTCATACTAGGTTTCAGCAATGCTGCCATTTCTTTCTGCATGGACTTTTCCTCTCAATCACACGCAACTGAAGCATGAAAAGAAGCATTTACAAGAGACATTGAGTACAGGACTACATAAAACCAATCAGCCCTGGACTGCCTCTGTAAAATGTGACAGGACAGCTGAGCCCAAGATCACTGTGTAAGAGAATAATTAATACAAGTGGTGCACGCTGGGGGGGGGGGAGCAGAAAGGGGTTGCTTAAAATTCCCAGGTTTTTGTACCAGAGCAGCTTCATCCTTCACAGCTCATTTAGTAATCAGAAGAGGTGAGAAAAAAAAGAGGAATTCAAAACAATCTTAAGTCTTGCAGTTTCATAGATCCCCACTCCACTCCCTCTACAAGGCACAGAACCCAACACATCAATTTCAAACTCCAAGAATTGTTGATTGGATTCTTTTGCTGGCGCAGCAAACGTTTAATCTCCAGCTTGGCGCTTTCTTCTCATGTTGAGCTACATTCCATGGGGTGGGAATGGTTACCCCCGAATTTCTTTTTGAACTGAGACCCTGGAGAGCACTGTAATTACTCCAACATCATCTTACAAAAGTCAGCTAACTTCAACACCTTGGTGCCGCCATTTATTAAGTTCCTAATTAAAGTTTGTTGGCGGGGAATGTAGGAAATCTCATCGGACTGAGAGTTTAGCAAACCAGGAAAGCATGCCATCAGCACAACTGCCCATTAAGCCCTTGCACAAGGAAATAATCCTTATCCTGAAGGGTTTGCTGTGAGATACAAACCTGCTTGGTAGTGGTCTGCTGCTCCTGCCACCTCATAGACAGTCTCTGGCTCATACTCTGCTGCCTGCTGGCTCACTGCCTCCTGGTAGTCTGGCTGTGCTGCTTTGTAGCCAGCCTCTGGCTCCTGGGCAGCAGGGTAGGATGGGCTGGAGCTCTTGAAGGCTGACCCTGCTTCGTAGGAAACCGCATCCTGCAGAAGACAGGGGAGCTCTGTCAGGGCTTTGTGAAGAGGCACCCGTGCTCAGGATCAAAGCCCAGAGGGGATCCCAACAAACCTCGTACACCGGGCTGGAGGGCGCCTTCTGCTCCGCCACCTGCGTGACAGGAGAGGGTGGGGGGGTCTGCTTCTTGGCTTTAGCTTGCTCCTAAATCCAGGAGAAAGGAAAACTTCAGAGCAGTTCAGTCACTGAGGAGGTGGCCAAGAGACAACTCTCCAGAACGAAGGACTGGCAGCATATCCTGCAATGAACTGCTGCAGCCACAGGAGGACTGGGCTGGCAAGCAGAGCACCAGAAACACAGCACAGCAGAGGAGAGAAAAGGGAAGAAACAAAACCCCTGTGACACGTAAACATGCTGTGTTTAAAAACAGAGCCCCAGAGTTGTTTGGCCCATCTCCAGAGGAGCTGCAGGGTTATCAGAGTATCCATTCTGCTCATCAGCTGGCTGGCCTCATGTCCCATTTCAGCCTGAGTTTAAAGAACCTGAAGCCCACACACGTTCTGGGTGCACAACTGATGAACTGCCTTTGATGAGAAATGGTTGTGCAAGCTCTGCAAAACATCCTGCCAGGGCAGAGGAATGAACAGCTCAGACAAAAGTGAGTCCTATACAGTGACAGTCAGGATTCCAATGTTCAGAGGAGTTAAGGGATGTGGTAAAAATAAAAGCAGCATTGCTTTTGTGTTCTGTGACAAAAAAAATATGGATCTTTTCTGGCACTCAAGTGCTTTATGCTGTGCCATCCCACCTGGGAATCACAGGGCAGTTCCAAATCACTGGAAAGCCACTCATTAGGGAGTCAGGACATGGAAGTGCAAGAAATGCTGTGTTGCTCACATGACACAAAACCAGGTAACTATTTCAACAGGTAACTTTCATTTTGCCTCTCTTTACCACAGGGGAAAAGCAAACAATGAATCCAGGGCCAAACTGCCTTTTTCACTGAAAAAAGGAGAGAATGTGTGTGCAATGGGAATCTGTGCACTCCAATAGTTTATGCCCATCAAGCTGTAACACCCCAGAGGATTCCCAGGAGAAATGGCAGTACAGAGATGTAGTGGTAGGACTCTTGTTGCAAAAAATTCTTCCTTTCCTTTGCTTGTCACAGCTGAGAAAAAAATACATCTAACAAAGAAAGCAAAGTGTGTCCTGAGAGCAGAGCCAGCTTTGAAGACAATTCAAAGCTTAGTGCTGTGCTTTCTGGGAAAAGTTTCTCCTAATGCAAACCCTCCCCCACTTTTAACTCCTGTACTACAGATAAAGAAGATAAAGAGGCACCAGCAAAGTGATTATTGGAAAACAAATATAAGTTCGGGGACAAATTAAGCAGCATCAATCCATTAATGATGGCAAACAGTTTGACTAATTTGTCCTAGGAAATGGGACTGCAATCCAGTTTATAGTTTAGGATAGACACAGCGTAATTGCCATAAAACATTTAAATTGCATGGTTCCCCTCAGGCTGGGTTCTGTTCCACAGTGAAATGCTCCATGTGAAAGAGCATCCTGCCTTTTTTTGCAAGGTAGCAGAGCACAGTGAAACCATGAGGCAGCATTCACTCAACCCAGGCACCAAAGGAGAGCTCCCTGAGCACTCTTTGCCTGTGTGACATTTGTGAAAAGCAAACCAGAACAAGGATTACCAGTAACTAGGGCTCTGGAAGGAATTCAGTCCATATGTACATTCCCATTGTGGGAGTGTGTATGCCCACATATCCTCTGGAAGTGAGGCTTTATCCTTTTGTGTGAAGAAGTTCACTGACAGAAATAAAGTTCATTCCAGTGAGAGTCCATCCCTGCCCTGTGCACTCCCTGTGGATAGTGTGGATCACAGCCCTTCCCAGCTTGGGAGCAGGGGCAGTGCCAGCAGAGCCATTTCAGTTCCTCTCAGCCTCAGCCCCCTCTCTTTGTGTCTGCAGAATCCCACAATTAACCACGGAGATGTTCAGGCTGCTAAGAACATTAATCATCTGGTTACAGGGAAATTTAAATACCAGCTTTTGGGGGAAAAAAACTTCAAATGTGTCCAGGCAACAGAATCTTTGATGAAGCACAAAAAAAAATCCAGCAAAATGCCTTGGATTTAACCCACACCTACAGCAAAAATACCAGCTGAGAAATAATATAAGTTCTGAGATAACAAAGTAATTAAAAAAAAAAGACAGAGTAATTAAGGTCCCTTCCAATCCAAACCACTCCATGATCTCTTCCTCTCCCAGCTTTTCTCCAGCACAGTAAAGAAACCCCAGGAGTGTTTGGGGGAAGGTATTAAGGTCCATGTGGAGGAAAGGCAGCATTAGAATGATGCACAGAAGATGAGCTCCCATTCAGCTCGTGATACATTTCTGCAGTGAACATATGCTCACACTGCACGTCGTGATGCCAGAAGGCAAAATAGGTGATAAGCTGAGAGAAAGAGGGGAACAAGGAAAAATAAAAAATAAAAGCAATCACTTTAGAGGACGAGAGCCTACCAGGCACTCTTTCATACTCTTAAAACCAATTAATTACATCAAGCCTTAGTCTCCTCTAATACAAAGTAATACAAACAAATATGCAAATTCCATAAAGCAGATAAGATGCAGTTTCTGACTAAACACATCCTGGAATTATCTTGCTTATGAGTAACACAAAAATCATGAAGCTTTTACTTAATGGCGATGCAAAGTCAATTTTTTAAATTCCCTAACTAAGATTCAATTAACATTTGGAAGATTATCTTCCCCTAATCTGCTGGCCGTGTGCTGTACCACCTCCATCTCCCAAAACACTGATCCCAAAGGAAGAGCATCACCAGCTCTCACCATAGGGGTAAACTCCTTGAACATGCAGGGCTTTTTGGGGAACACAGAGCTCTTCTCTCACAAGTCCCTCCGTGCCCAGAAGGAATGTGGGACTGCCAAAAGGCAGAAGTACAGGAGGAAAAGGCCAGGCTGGAGGCAGACACAGCTGAAGTACAGGCACAAACACACTTTGAATTTTAAGGTCAGCTGGAAAGAAGGAACCTTTTCTCAAAGATTCCCTCTTCTCCCAGCATTGCATTGGAGCCAGGCTGCTCCAATGGGATTTGAATCTTACTGACCTCCAGTTTCCTCCGAGCCTCCTCCTGTTCCTGCTTCTCCCTGGCCATTCTTTGGGCTCTCTCAGCTTCTGCCTTCCTTCGGTCTTCCTGCTCTTTCTCCTTGGCCAGGTTCTCAAAGTTAGCTCGGATGCTGCTTGTTTTATTGGCAACTGTAACAGGGAAAAGGACTCAGCTCAAATCACGTCACAGGTTCTATACAAAAGTAGCCTGGTATGAGTTATTGCTACAAATTCCTGCTTTTCTGCCCTCTGAGCTTATAGTTCAGTCAGGGAAGTCCTTCTATTCCTCTTTCTTGCTCCCCCTTCCCAACTCAAACCTCTTGTGCACCTTATTTCTCTTCCAAAAAACCCTCTGTAATGCTTCTCCCTCCTCTCCTTCATGTTACAGCCCCCAACACTACCCTACACAGTTTATTCTGCCTTATTCTCATGCTTTTTTATTCTCCCTTAACTCTCATGAGCCTCAAGAGGAAAAAAAAACAAACTGGAACAGAGCAAAACAACCTCTACTGGAGGGAGGGAGGTTGCTAAAGAGCTGCAAATACAGCAGCTCTCTCTGGATGACCCTTACTCAGCACTACTACATCAATATCCCAGGATTTCAGAATTTATCATCTCCAAAGAAAGGGACCAATGCCTTACCAGCTTCTACTGGCTTGGTCTTCTGATAAGTTGATGTTGGTTTCTCAATATCTTCAAAAGTTGCTGCATTCTATCAGTGAGGACAAAAAGGATACGTGTAAACCACCACACCCCCCCAAATCCATGAAGACATTCACACAGCCTCAACCTGAGATATTTTAATGTGATACTTGTCCCTAAGGCTTTTAGCAGAACATCAAAACTGAATCAGGAAGGATCAAAACTTGACAAACAGAATAATCCTTTCTGCAAGTCAGCCTAGAAAGAATTAATCTTCAGGGGCAGTTCTAAACATATCAAAATCCTATTGATTAAAAATAGAAAAGTTTATGAGTGACTCATCAGAACTAAAAACAAGGCAATAAACATACATTGTGTAGCTGTTGCTGTTCTAATCCACATAAGCTGGCATCAGCTCTGTGTGTATAAATTTGCTTTTTAAAGGTTTAGAAAAGTAGAAAACTCTGACCTTAGACTAGAGAAACATCCAAAAATTGAAAGCTGAGCAGTGTAGATCAAACCAGGCTGTTCTGCATGGTCAGAAGTCATGGCTCTTTGAAGTCACTTACCTTGTCCATCCGATCTTTCTGGACACCATACTTCCCTCCAAATCCTTTGGAATAATCTAAAAGCAGGACAAAAAAGGTCAGAGCAGGGAGTTAGGTGCCCCTCCCGCCTTGCTAACAAATGCAAACAGCCACCTCAGGTGCAAAGAGCCATTTCAGCTGCATGCAGAGCCACAGTGACAGCCACCAGAGAAAATGCAACTTGGCTTTTGCAGGTGCAGTGTTGGGGGTTGGGTTGATTTCTTATAGAATTTTTTCCCAGAAGTTGCTAAAAAGCTAATGGCTGAGTGCTTTTCGGTACTTATGGGTGCTCGGGAACAAACAAAGGAAGCAGCTACACAGAGACATTGATTCCACTTCGCTCGGGGCAGTTTTCTGCTCTGGGGGGGACGGCCAGGGCTGCTCGTCTCGGCGAGGCAGAAAGCTCTCACCTTCCCCTTCACCTCGGACTCCGTCGGACCACCGGTCTCTTCGTGTGTCCCCCGGGATTTTGGGAACCCGTTTCCTCCCTGCCCTGCACCCACGGTTTCTTCAGTTCTGCTCGAGGTCTCCCCACGCTGTGTTTTCTACAGCCCCTGCCAGCCGGGACACTTTTCCAACAGCTCCAGCCACTGTGAACCCTCGGAATTATCTCACCCTCCTAGAGCTGCCGCTAGCCTATTTGCTTGTGACGGTACTGAGGGGGGTGGGGGGGGTGTTACCAGAGGAAGAACTGTGACTGACTTGCTGTTTTGGGTTTTTTTTTTCCCTCCTCTAGTTCTGTTTGTTGTCAATATTGTAATTATTGTTAATTTACCTTGTTAGACTAACTAGTAAAGAACTGTTATTCCTACCCTCCTTATCGTTGCCTAAGACCTCTCTTTCAATTTTGGAATTATAACAAACCCCAAGGGAGGTTTCCCTTTTCTTTGGTCCCTGTCTTTCCAAACCAAGACATGCAGAGAGAACACAGAAGGCCAGGAGCCCTGGGGAACACCAGCAGATGACAGACCGTGGGCCACATGCATTCCCTGAGTCAACAGGAAGCTGAGGACTGAACAGCTATCAAGCAAGGAGTAAGGGAGGAGCCCTCCTGATGCATCACTTCTGTAACACAGCCTTTGACAGCACCAATTCTGAGCCCTCTGCAGGAATCAGAGACCCTGAGCCATTTTGCAGAGGTGTTTTGGTTCTGGGGTTTTTTTCCCTCTTTATGAATGGCAGGCAAATGTAACAAATTTCTCACTCCAGTGGGTTTGGTTGTGATACCCAGCTGGTGAACATTAAAGCCATTGGTGGTAACTCCTGCTCTACACGTGGAAAAGGGCAATTGCAGAGGCCAATTGCAGAGCTTTAGCTGCCTAAAGCAACTCACCAGCACAGAAATGGGGTGGCTGTGCTATCCCACACCAGCCCTGAGCTGCACACTTTTCCTCCCAGCTGGTGCTGCCCTCAGCACTTGTCACACTCCCAAATTCACTCACCAGTTACACTAATAAAAAAAACAAACCAACCCAGGTCTCTGGGTTTCTTTCTGGGAGGGGATCTCTGCTCCCATGGGAAGGTCTGAGGAGCACCAGAGCAGCACAACAGCAGCAGCAAGAGTGTGTGGCTAGAAAACACCTCTTTGTGGTGGCAGTGAGCTGTAGGAATGTGCCCTTACACTGTCCATGTTTCCTATCCATCCCTGGAATACTACCCCTTCTCCTCTCAGCCCCCAAACCCTTGGCTCTCCTTGCCAGCCATTGCAGGGCTTGCACTCGGGCTCTAAAAATCTGAATATGTGTCACTATAGCACAGGAAAATATCAGCTATCAATGAACAACCTCATTTTCTTCAGTTTTGTATATATTTTCAGCCAGAATAAATATACTACACTTACTTTTTCCTGCTCCAGATTCCTCACTTTAAGATATCGGAAAACCAGGAATTCATGGGTTGTACCCCAACTATTTCACAACGAATAAACAGAGCATTATGACAGCGTTTGCTCACCCAAGATCCACAAACATTCCCTACTTCCTTCAAAGACTACAATCATTTTAAATTGATCCTGCCACAGCCCATTGCTTGTTAATGGTTACGTGCATGGTCGTCATCTGAATAATTTCCCACCAATTTACCCAGGCAAAACTTTGCATTTAGTCTCTAAAACTGACTTCATTAACATCATACTAACAATAATGTTATTATGTCCCTGCATGTACAGCTATTAACTAATTCAGGATTTTGCAGAGCTGTTGACTAAACACTGGGTGTTGCAACACAGGCTTGCTTGAGGTAATATTTTCAGGATAAAATGAAGAAAACTGCTGGATCATGGAAGAACAGAAGCGCAAGAAAGTGTCTGCACATTCCTGGCATTGATCTAGTCAGAAAACTATTTCAGACTGTGTGAGAAGTGGCTGCACTGGTAAGAAAGTAACAAGTGAAAACTGTGCCTTGTTGAGATTCATGCTTGGCTAGTTTCTCCTTGTAATCAAACCCCACAGCAGATGGGTCCTGCCTTTCTGTCTGTACACCAAATTTCCCTCCAAAACCACTCTTATAGTCTGAAAAAGCCACATGGGATACATTAAAACCAAGGCAGGGAAATAAAGAAGTTTAGTCAGAGACACTCAAAATAATTTTTGCAATATTTTCAATTATCAGCAATTTTGGGTGGTGAAGAAATATCTCAAGACATTTCTGCAAAAGTAAATTGAAAAAAGCTTCAGCTTGAGATGATTTATCAGATATAAGAACACCATTCTGAAGTCACAGGAAAAAAAGCATTTCTCAACATTTTTCACCCATACTGCATAACGCACTTGCATTTGATCAAAGGTATGAACGCAGGCACACAGGTAATTTGTTCACCCAAACAAAACAACAAAAGATACAAGAGAATAAACAAAATAAACACCAAAACAGTACAAGAGAATCAAATGAGCTTCCTTCACCAGCATGGTTAACATTTGGACAGACTTTTGAGGAGGTGTGAAGATGGGCTCCACAGAGACCACCCTCCACACATTCCTTAATGGAAGGAGGAATGTTCCTGCTGCCACACAGCTTGAGGGACAAAAAGGTATCAGCTAAGAGCTGATCATTCCCTACTGCTGCCAAGGGAATAGCCATTTACATACATATATATATGAGGGATGGCACAGAAAAGAAGGGTTTCAGGTAATCCTCTCTCAACAAACCTGCTGGAACGCCCAACACAACAATATTTTGAGGAAGTTTCATTTTCATTACTTGAAAAATATTAATTTCTCTAAGTCAAGAGCAGTGACAGGCAGAGGGCCGAGGAGCAACAGCTGCATTTTACAGGAAGTTGGATTTTTATTGGGCACCAAGTATTTCACAGGAATAGGCAGCCCACAGGCCAGGAAAAAGGACAGCATTTGGTTTTACACTCCTCCTGCATGGAAACAGGGATATACAAAACAGAATCCAGAAGGGGATATTGATTTGTGGAAAGCACAAAGGAATTCCTAACCTGTGGTTTGCACAGCTCAACTGAAAAAGGAAAATAATCCAGGCTACTTGCAGGCTTATAAAGTGAGAATTGAGCCCTGAGCCTGGAGTTTGAGGGGCTGGCTGTCAGCTGTGCCAAAGCTGCTCTGCAGCCACCAGTTCAACCAGTGACAGCAAAACCCAGACACAGGAAAGGAGCCTCACATGAGCTCCTGAGAGGCTGTGCCCAAAACACAAGGGTAGGGCTCACACAGGCAACAGGAGGTCAAAATGAGGGCAGGCAGAAAGAGCAGCAAGGAACTGAGAGCTGATGTACCTTTTTGGGACTCGTGCAGCTGCACCTTCTCCTGGTGGTCCCAGCCAAGGGCACATTTGTCTTGTCTGTCTGTCTGCACACCAAACTTGCCTCCAAAGCCCTTTACATAATCTGTGAAGTTTTCAGAAAACGTTATTGCAATTCATAGCTGTGAACTACATTTAATTAAAAAAACCAGGAAAACGTCAGGGGATAAGCTGCCTTGTTAATAATACATTCACTTGTTTAAGAGGATCCAAAATCTGCATACACATGGGGCAAACATACATTTTACCATAAAAAAGCCCCCAAACAAACTAAAAACTCCCACCCCAAAAAAGCCCCACTAAGTATTTTTCCCAGGTTTAAAAAGGTCTGAGCTACTATTTTTAAAGAAGACAATAAAAGCCTTTCTGTGATTCGTGTTTTTCCGTTTTGCCTTGATATTCAAAGCCAACAGCACTTTTATCCACTTTGTCCTTGTCAACTCCATATTTTCCACCAAAGCCCTTGGAATAATCTAAAGATAAAAGGGAAGAGTTTTGTTTGTAAGTGTTCAGTAACAAAATCATCACCTTGAGAAATTGTGATAATCAGGGCTGCTAGCATTGTATCATGTTTTAAAAGAACATCTACAGTTAAACCTGATTTCAGAAGTCAGAAATCCTTCAGAACACATTCTCCAGGATAGACAATAAAATAGCATTTTGCTGGGTAATACCAGCAGTTCAGCTGCCTGACTCCTTGGTAAAATTTTGAAGACACTTACAGCAAAGTGAACTTCAAAACCCATGTCAGCAACAGCCTGGATGCTTTTAAACACCCCCTTCTCCTGGTCAGCATTTCACTACTTTGGGATAAACAGAAAACAGATGGCAAAAATGCCCCCATTTTTCAATAAAATGGTCAATTTTTTATCAGATATGCCTGGAAACTTGAGCAGCAACACAATATTAACTCTAAACACTGCTAAGTGTTTTAATCCACAAACAGCTGATTCCTTTAGAAGTACTTCTCTGTGGTGGTTAAGCTGCTCACAGTCTGAGTACTTTGATTTACAGCTTTTCAAACAGAGCTCCAGAAAACCTCCAGAAAAAGCTGTGTACCCTGGATCATCCCTTAAAGCCAGGCAGAATTTTTTTAAGGTTTTGGTTTTTTTTTTTCCCAGAAGTCGAGGTTTTCAGCAATGTAAATTTTACCCAGCGTTACCTTTCAGCAGGTTAGGAGTGCAAGAGGTGTAAAACATGAGTATTTTACAACAGGGCCTATGGGCAGTGCCTACAACCCCAGGGAAGGACCTGTTAACACATGTGTGTCTATTCACCCTTCTGGGTGTCGTGTTTCTCAGTTTTCCCCTGGTAATCAAACCCCACTGCACTCTTGTCCACTCTGTCAGCCTGTACTCTGTATTTTCCACCAAAACCACTTGAGTAGTCTGCATTGAGAGTAAAGCACAACAAAAACAGCATGAAGGCAACTTATCATGGATACTGCAAAGCCTAGCAATTGAAGGGAAAAACAAGTTATTTCAGAACTGAAGTATTATGAATGCTTTAGCACATAAAATTCAGTTTAATTTTAAACACAAGATAAGCAGCAGTCCTATAGCTTATGATGGTTCCCTTTAATTTTTTTTTCTTATTACCAACAGGGTGCAATACAGCAAAGAGCAACTCCAAGTCTTCCTGACATGTCCTTGAACCTGACTTCAGAAAGAAAAATAAGACTCCCGACGACCTACTATTTCCTTGTCCTAAAATCTCATCAACTCATGAAATTGCTAGGAAATTCATTTTTCCCTCCTCTGTTCCACCAAGCCCACCATTTGATTCATTGGGAATGTCATGCAGATGTCTCACCAAAGGAGGTACTTGCCATACAGTGAAAGAATCTACTCTATTTTTCATACAAAACGTGCCCACTGAGGTGACCACTTCCCCACTTTACCTTTTTGGGAGGGATGCTTCTCAGTTTTGCCCTGATATTCAAACCCAACAGCTGACTGGAAGAGAAATAAAATGACAAGTGTGACAGAGTTAGGCATTAGGAGAAAAACTGCATGCACTTCAGTAGACACAGAGCAGAGCAAGTTCCTGTGTCTTCCCATACTGCTCTGACCTTCTGGACTTGGGGCATAAATATCTCTTTAACTTATAGGCCACATTTATTTTCATGGGAATTCAGTGCATGTGTTCATGGCCAGGGTTTTGTCCTCACTTGCCAAGGCAAGTTGTACCAGCAGCACACTCCAGTCTGGCCTTGCCAGGTCCAGCAATTCAGTATGACAGAAATCCAGCATTTCCATGCAAGGATTGTTATGCAGCCTTGGAACAGGACATCAATTACCCTGCCCACTAGTTCATGTTGAGATACAGGACAAACCATCCACAAACATCCTACAGTATTCACACTGACCTTGTCAAAGAATACAAGAAAGTACTATTTTAATATCTCTTTTCAGCTTTCTTTTCAACTCATCTCAATTTCCCATGAGGGCTTTTTTCTACTCTGCTTTAAACAGTAATTTATCTCACTAACACTCAGCATTAGCTTCTGCTAACCTTCAAAAAGAGCAGGAAGAGCAGCCCACATCAGCATCCCAAGGCACTGGAATTTTGCAGTTCTACATACAAAAGGAAGAAATCAACCACAGTGGGTGGCTGCAGGAGGAGATGAAATCACTCACCTGGTCAACTCTATCTGTTTGTACTCCAAACTTGCCACCAAAGCCTTTCACCAAGTCCACTTGGGAGCAATGCTTAGAAAGTTTGGATTGGTACTCATGTCCAACAGCTGACTGGAAGAAATTGGTGAAGTTCAGAGACAGCAGTTCTACACAGTCCTGTGTGTCAGACAAAACACTGCACCAAGCAACCTGAGGGTGAATTTTGTTACCAACATGCATCACTGCCACTCCTCCTCTTGAAACCAACTTCCCTGGAAATCCCTACTCACTCGGGAAGTCTCCACAAGGCTGCTGCCATGCTACCAATCCAGCCTAGGCAAGGGAAGTGACTGCATTTTATGGGGACTATTTTATGCCCGGAATTTGCACTTCAAAAGCACAGGAATGAAAACAAGACAGGTACAGAGGGAGTCTGTAGAATGGTGTTCATGCAGAATTTGAAGTGAGTTCCAGGTGAAACACACAGCCTTGTGTTTATTTAGGGATCTGTTTGAGCTGACAGAGGACTGCAACAAATACAACCATATTGTTGTAGAACAATACGAATACAACCAAAGCCAGCTGCCACTGCTTCAGGGAGGCACCCAAGCCTCCTGCATAAATCACAATTAGGCATCTTCCTCATGTGCAAAATGGCATTGAACGTGAGGAGATGCATCCACACCTGTGCCAAAGGTATCCCAGCCCTGCACCCTGGCCCTGGAAGTTGAGCTGAACAGAGGCTGAGCTCCACCCATCCCACAACAACTGGCAGGACTCAGGGATATGAAATTACACACCAGGAAGTGCTTCCACACAGCCCTTGCTAGTGTTACACTGACCTAGTGCTAGGGAGCCTTTCCAGCTCCTAGAATTGATGCTGGAGCCTCACACCTTGAGCAAAAATGCTTTTTCCTTGCCCAGTGCCAACACTGGGAACTGGCCAGAGCAGCCTGCAACTCACCAGTAATCCAACACTGGATAATCCTGTGCCAGGCAGCTGGACCACAGTGAACTAATTTGAGGACACAAGGCGTCTGCACACCTAAGTACCTCGGATTTTACAGTGTTTGCTCTTTTTCTTCCACACAGGGGCTGGAGGGAACATTCCCAGCAGGTAGGGAAGCAAAACATTACTGGCTGAAGTCACTGCCAGCTAATGGATCAAAGATGGCAATAACAGGACACTACTTCCACTCAAAAGCATTACAAAAGCTCCCTTCTTTTCCTGACTGAAACAACCATACTTTTGTTCATTTTGCAGGTGTACTGTAGTACAGTATCTGTGAAATGTGACAGAAAAGGCTCCCATCTCCCTTTATTCTTCCCATTACATTTATGGAAAACATGAAGCTCTGAAAATTTTATCTTTTATGTGGTTTTACCTGATCTCCCTTTTGTTACACCAACTGAGGTATAAGCGTGGTGTTTTCTTGGTGGTACCAGGACTTTCTGCATTTCACCAAATACCAAGCATTGCAACAAAACCCCCTTTAGAAAACACCTAGGAAAATAATTTTTCTGGTAATCTGCATTTCAGAGTCAAACACCCTCATAACTTTTCTGTACACTTTACACCAGCTCAGGAGGTATGGCACACAGAGTGATGGAAATGTTCATTTTAATTTAGCACCAAGGTTTTGCCCTAAATGCAGCAAAACCCTGCACCATGGCAACGCTGCAGGGACCTTGATTGAATGGCCAAGCTTTAAAGCCAAGCTTTAGGAGCAGCACACCTGCACAGATACCTGCAAAGGAGACATCTCAGCCACAAGGCTTCAGAACTACAGTTGCAAGGGAGAAAGATTTATTACAAACAGAAATCATGAACACCTCCTGCCACCAGCATCACTCACACGGGCATGACCAGCATGTTTTTCCCCATGATTAATTCTGGCCTATGGGAAACACTGCTGACTTTTGATCCTTTCTTTTTCCCCACGGACACAGGTGAGGGATAAACTGCTGACACTAGAGAGCAGCAGCAGTACAGGCCTGGTGGTTGAATCTACTCAGCAATTCCTTTTCTCAGATTCAAAGGTTAGCCTACTTCAAAGGCCCACTGAGAACTGGACAGCAATTAACTCTGGAATATGAGAATCCAGCAAAAATTTAAGGCTGTCAAATTACCAAGAATACAGAAAACAAATAAACTAAGAAAATTTCCTTATTTTGAAATGTTTTGGTTCTTATTCTAGCAAAACTCACAAAGGAAAGCAGCCAGAAGCCAATATGCCTATTTATCACACGATTAAGGGAATTATACTAGGAATTGTAATTTTTTAACAGTGTAACATAAGCAGCCATCAACTCCTTATATAAAAAACTGCCATCTAATTGAAGTACAATATTTTAAATACTTGCATTATTTGTCACTGTTCACAGTTTGTTCACAAGAGCTGCACTCTAATTTTAATGCAGCAGCACATCCTTTTCTCATTTTTTGGCAGTCTCTATCTATACACACAGAAGAGCTGGCCCAGCATTCAAATAAAAAGATCATACTGGATTTATTAATGCAACAAGCCCTTTATTCATTTAGAAACATCAACTTAAAAATTTGAATCCTGACTCCAGGGGAATCCTCTCCAGACTTGGCATCAATTAAAACCATGTGGGGCCCCAGAGCAAAGTTGGAACAAGCTCAGCTCACACACAGAGTGGTGCTGGCCAGGCTTATCACTTCACTGTCACTTCATCCAGGGAAGCCCCAGCCACACTTACTTTATCCATGCGATCTTGTTCCACACCAAACTTCCCTCCATAGCCATGGGAAGCTTTTGGTCCTGTTTGCAGCTCCCTCTCTTTGAGGTTTTGGTGTTCTTGGAATACATTCTCTCTCAGCTGATGAATACTTGAAAAGATAACAAAGCAGCAATTTTTACTAAGGAAGTTTCAGCAAACAACTTCAAGATGCAAAATTTTTAGCTGACAAAACTATCATCTTAATTAGAAGTTGGATCGCTTCTATTTTTCAAGCCCTTCCCATTTTCTTCAGTGTACAAAATGTTTCCTCATATTCTGAGACACTGGATTTGTCCCACTGGAAAATATTGTTTAAAAAAAGTAAAGAAACTGCTGGTTTTAAGACTAATGTGGAAGGGAATTTTGCTACTTTAACAATCCTTTACCTAGAACTGATTTGTGCCTGAAACATTTTGGGGTTTTTTTTCTCATGTACTAATTTAAATCCTTCCCCATAATTTCTACTTAGATGGCAACTTTTCAGAACAGGGATCATCTTTTATCACACAGTCCCTTTAGTACCAGGGCTAGTTCTAACAGAGCATTCTGGACACCACTGTACTGCAAAATACAGATGGAAGGAAACTTGCACCTCCTCTTCCCAAAGTGATCCCTTAAAACGTGCAGGAATTGAACTGAGGGCTGTGCAGACTATGAAAAGAAGGGTAAATCAAGGTGTAATCTGTACTTTAAGCACTTCTCACCTGAGTTTTAAGCTTCCTCAGGTGTAATCAGCCAGCAGGAATCCCCACTGCCCTCAGAATAGAGCAGAGTAACACTGATGCCTAAAGTAACCAGAGTTCATTCTGCCTGTTTGCAACATCACACATTTCCTAAAACTGCTTTAATGTTCTGTCCTAGACACTTTTTGTAAGAAATACAGGATTCAGGAGATGCATAATTTCTGTTTCACATATCCCTCTGTGATGCACTCATTTGCTTTTCCACCAGAGAGCTCAGTTTGTTACTTTGCCAGGGTGTTTGTAAGTTTGGTGGTAGCAGTTTTCTAAACAAAGTGTAAGAATTAAGAGACCAAACATTTCCTTAATATACCAAACTGGAGCTGCTCAGATCCCTCAGCTTCTCCCCTGGCACTACAGGCTTGTACCAAAACAGCACAAAAAAACCCTTTTCAGATACACAGGCAGGAAAAATCACATTTCCAGTGACAAAGAAAGATTTAAGGGTCCCTACACCATACTTCTGCTCGTAATTTCAGCTCTGAAGACACAGACAGATTTGAAAGACCAGTAATCTGGCAAATAATCGATCTTCTCCAGGGACTCTTGTTTTAATTATGGAAACACGAGTAACTGAGACCATGAGTTGATTAAAAGTCGCCTGGGACAGTGCCTATTAATACATTTCACAAGAGAGCTGCTTTACTTGATGTGCTCTTGGTGGCCGGACCCATTCACGGTTTTAGCTCCCCAGCGCTGTTCTTTCTCACTCACATCGTTCTGTGAAGGACACACAGAAAAAGAGAGTTAAAAACCCAAAGAAATCACTAGTCACACACATTTCAGAGCTCACAGCAAAAGCTTCCAGCAGCCACTGAGACCACAACTGTTAGAAAAGCAGCTTCACTTCTCCTCCATGCCAGGGACACCTTCCTGATGGTTTATTTGGCCAAGACACATCTCCCACCCAGTTCCTCTGGAACTATCCCAGAACATGCTCCTGGTGGATCAATACATCCCAAAAGCCATACCACAAAGTCTGGATCCGTCTCCCAGTCATCAGCTCCGTCATACTGGCTGACAGACACGGTGTGGCCTGCAGTAGTCTTCCACATCTGCAACACCAGCAGGAGAAGCAGGGTCAGCTCCACTCACCTGCCAGCTCGTTTGATTTGTGCAGGAGCTGACAGAGGAGATGCAATCCAAAATTCCCAATAAAGTATGTTATTTAACCTCATCACCAAAAGCTGTGCTTGCAGTGAAAACAGGTTTGGCCATTGGTGCTCAGGCTGTCTTCCCAAGCTGGCTTACAAACCTGTCCAACTCGCCCATTTGCACTGTAATAAGATTAGGAGCAATTGCTGTTTCAAAGAGAACAAAGTCACCTTTCTTTGCTCAAATTAATGTGTGCCTTTTCTGTAGTCACTGCACTCAAAGGCTTCTGCTCACACAGGTTTCCAAGCCAACATGCACTTCCAAAGACTGCTGCTAATTCTGGATCCTGTGCATAAAATGAAGGTGTAGGAATAGGTGGTTTCTTTTCCCCCAGGCATTAAAAATGGTGAGCACTACATTGTTCTTCACCTGCACAAGCTCCTCTGCCGTGCAGGGAGTTTCAGCACGGTGACAGCAATCCCAACAACTCTAAGAATTTGCACACAAGCCAGGCACTGCTCCAACACCAGGGAACAGGAGTGTCTGTGCTCCCCGGGTAATCCCCGGCGAGACACGGTGCACACAAACTCAGCACCTCATCTGGCTTTCAGCAGAAACAGGGTGACTGCAGGAAGCAAGGCTCATGAAAAAGGCAAACAATGACCTGTAGAAACAACGCCCAGCACTTTCAAGAGGATAATGATTTGGGGCCTCTCACATTCTGGAAACTTTATCCCCCATACAGTATCAAGTTGGATGTTTTTAATTAACACTTCTGAATGCAGGTGGTTAGCAGAATTCCTGATCTTCCTGGTGCTAGTGGCTGGATTTTACACATTTCATTCTACATAGATCAAAACAAATACGTTCTAGAAAGCAAACTAAAACATCAAGCTACAAGCTGCCTGTTCTCCTAGCTTCTTCAGAATACACTTCAGAGAAAGACTTTCATTTTTATTTGCTATTCAACTAGAGTTGAGTTTTTAAGCATACCATCATTCTGTCCACTTACCTTTATCCTTCCAATTAAGAACAGATTACAAAGATAATTATCATAGGCTATTTAATTCACACCAGCATAATTCAGTGGGCAGGATGAAAACTCACTCCCTCTTAAATGCATAACTAATAATCCCTGGGTAAAGTCCACGGCTCGTTCTGTCAGGCTTGTTCTGCAGCCTGGCAAAACGAGCTGATGAGCCACTTTTATGGAGCATTTCAGAAATTTCAGGACTGGTAACGTGAGTGAGAACAGCTGAAAAACTGACAGTCAAACACCAAGGGAGCATATCCTGGAGAAGCCTAGCAGGAGGGTGTAAAAGCAGAGCAGGTGACATCCTAATAGCATTAGCAGGTTTCTCCTCATATTTTTTCACATCTCCCATCTCCAAATTCCTCTGGCAATTAAGGAACTAACCTTTATAACAGTACTTCACATCCAAAAAACCTCTGAGACTGTGCGTTTATAACCCAAACCTTTACAACATGGGTGGTCTAACACTGTCCTTAAAATACTCTGTCTAAAGCCTTCTCTCACATGACTGTGTCTGATGGTCCTACTCTTTCCTACCAAAATCCAGTCTTTCACAAAAAAAAAAAAAAAACCCAAAACACAAACCCCAAAGCCTTGGAAAGCAGAACCCGGACAGCTCAATATGAAATTCACCATGGGACCAAGTTCTTTCTAACTTCTCCTAAAAGGGATGTTTTTCGTCCATCCGTCCAAGCTCCACAACGCTGTGCAAGATGTTTAGGAATGGAATTCAAGCGATTAGAGCTGACACAAGGGTACTGAGCATGGTGAATTTCTATATACTTTGTGCCAAACGCACGCAACGTTTTCCCCTCAAGTACTTGTTTCTTATGCTCACTTGATTGATGTATTTTGTTCACTCAGTTGCGCTTGGACATTTCAAACAAAAGCTGGATTCTTCGGTCTAGGTTTCATTGCTTCCTCCTCA
Source organism: Certhia americana (assembly GCA_018697195.1). Taxonomy (NCBI): domain Eukaryota; kingdom Metazoa; phylum Chordata; class Aves; order Passeriformes; family Certhiidae; genus Certhia; species Certhia americana. Next base: position 1,923,942 of record CM031861.1, on the reverse strand, counting down.
AGCTCCCACGAACAATAGCGCAGGGAATAAAGATTTCACACGCACCCCCGTGCAAAATCCAGAATCCACCACAGTTCTCTGCAAATCATGCGCACAAACGCCAACTTTTTTTTTTTTTTTTTTTTTTTTTTTTTTTTTTTTTTTTTTTTTCCCCCAGCTCAACCGTTGTGAATTCCACCAGGAGCAAAGCAGCCCCAGCGAGCAGGGCTCCCAGACCACAGCTAGCAGGAACCAGCCTGGCTTCCGCCCGCTATTCCAGCACCGATTCCAGGGCAGAACGAGGAGAAACACGATCTATTCATGACTCACTGGCTCACGTGGTCATGATTCCTGAAGGAAGAAGCGAACGCTACGGTTCGAACATAAACCCAGGCTAAATATATGCCACGAATCTATGCGCTGCTCGGCGCTGCTATGACTAATCAGCACACACATCATCCTACCCAGCCCCTTCAGCGGCACC
>CM031861.1:1856007-1923469 GCA_018697195.1 Certhia americana | reverse complement strand
CTCCAGGGATGGCCGGAGCCACACGGCCTGAGCCCGGCACGGCGGGCGGGGATTCTGCCCTGAGGGGCGCCCGCGGCGGCGGCACCACCGCTGTGGGGAGCCCCCGCCGCAGACGCTCCCCATCAAGTTTCCAGCTTCGGAGTTGAAATATAATTTAAAAAAAAAAAAAAAAAAATAAAAAATAAAAAAAAGACACCGAATCGCGACGCCCTTCGGCTGTGCCGTGCGCTCCCCGGCCGTGCACAGAGCCCCCGGCCCGCCTCCCCCGCAGCGCTTACTCTGCTTCTGCCGCCGCCTCCTCCTCGGCGCTGGCTCCCCGCCGCTGCTTCCCGGGCTGGCGGCGGCTGCTGCTGCTGCTGCAATTTCCGCTTCTCCCGAGCTCCCACTTCCTCTTCCCGGCTCCAGGTGGGATCGGGACGGGCTCGGCTCCGCCCCGCCGGGAGGGGCCGCGCCGGCGGCTGCGGGAGTGCCGGGGCCTGCGGGGTGCCGAGCTGCGCAGACAATGGGATTTATTTTATTTCTGGAGCTGCTCTGTCGCCCGTTTCTTTCAGCCGCTCAAAAAATGCACCGTCGGTAGTTTTGAAATGGCCACAGGGGAGTCGCTGGTGCATCGTTTCTTTTTTAGTACACGCTTTTGCACTGTCATGTTTGGGAAGTCGCATCTACGCCGTTCCCAGGGGGTTCCATCGCTTTTTATCAGTGGGCAAAAGGTTCCCCCAGAGGATCCAAATGAAACGGATGCCAAAATGGAAACCACGGGGTTTTAAACCACTGTGGTAACCGGAGGAACTGGTTTGTCCGCTGTTGCACCTTCCAGAGGAGGGGAAGACCCCTTGGAATGCCATTTCTAGCGAAGAAGACCATTACAGATAAACACACAAATTCAAGCTGTAATAGAGGGCAAGATGATATAAAAAAAAATCCAGGTGAACATAAGAACAACTTAATTCCAGATATAGCCAGTTCACGTTACAAGTAGACTCAGTTTCTTTTTTGGGGTTTACATACAGTGCTATTTACCCCATAAACTGAATACTGTGTATTTGGAAAATGGGCTGAACTTATTCTCAGAAAGTTACCTGCTAGAGAATACATGTGCACAGAACCTCACAGAAACTATAGGCATTACTTCTGTCTGTCCTGTGTCCTTTTGGAGCCTTCACCTGTCCCTCCATGTACAGGTAGGAATACCAACTACATTAATAGATCACTTTTCACCCATCTGTTCCAACATCTCATATAAAACCAGAAAGTCCTGCTACCTAAGTTAACTACAATTGCCCTTTCCCTCCCAAGTCCCCTACTATTAACAATGAAATTAATGAAATGCACACTAACTTGTGCACCAAAGCTACAACCCTACCAGTGAGAAGTGAAAAACTTTCCTTTTAAAGGCAAAGTGACATTTCTTTAGAAAGAACCACCAAACACATAGTGTCAATTTTTATTTGCCTGAAAATTTATTTTGCTGCCCCTCCATCTCAATCTTTAGCTTACCAAGTTCCAAAAAAAATTTCTGCTTTGAACTAATTTACCTGTTCTCTGAATCTAGGCAATGATAAATCACTACTGTCCACAAGACACTGCAGCAGCAGCAGCATCTTGAAAGACAAGAGTTAAAACATCGGTTTTGAGTGTCCCTGTCCTTTAAATTGCAAGTTTAAAGTTCACTCAGATAATTCTGAAGTACGCTGACAGGATGCATAGTTTAATTTGTACAGCCCTCTTCCCACCTAAAGCCTTTAAAGACATTTGGCAATTTACAAAATCTTGTATTTAATCAAGTGCACTTTCAGCAGGGTGTGTGGGAGTCACTAAAATTGAGCAAGACACGTTTTTCTGGATCTCTCCAGCACAGTTCTGCTGTGTAACTCAGAAGGAAATCACCACACACAATTTTGCCAGTTTGTGAAAGCTTTCGCCATTTCACTCATTTATTCTACCTCTCATGTCAGTTCCATTGTTCCGTAACAGTTAAGGTTTTACAGCCTCAAAATAATAAACGCATTTTCTGTTCACATTTTACAAGTCTATCCCGCATTGGTTTCACTTTTGAGAAGCAACAATACATGACTTTGAACACCTACTATCACATCAGTGACCAGCAACGCCTAGGCAAGGTTTCTCTAAACAGCAAAGTTTAGCTGAGCAGTGAGTCAGGATTTCCTTCTGCAGTTCCATTTTAGGGTGGTTTCTTTTCTAGAAAGATAGATTCTCTGAGAATATAAAAGAGGCTGCAAATGAACAGACAGCAACTCGTACAGACAAGCCAGACAAACAGAGATGCAGCACTGAACAAGGTTTAGAGCATCCATGGCAGTGTTTCTCCAAGCATTCCCCATCCTGCTGTTGATTTGGAGGACAGGATGAAATACGCTTCACTACTGCTTCCATTATTCTGCAACTTTATCCTTCTGTCTTCTACTCAATGAAATGGTTTACAAATACATCAAAATGGACACAAGCAGCCCTACTGGGACCCCAATTTGCACATGTTCCCTCGACTCCTGTGTTTCTCCCCAGATAGCACTGTGGCCATGATCTCAGTTTATTACCAAAGCAACTGTTGCTGCTGTCTAGGAGAGCACTTCCATCTTCACCATGTGGACCAGAATACACTGAAGTTGTGTGGCAGGTCTGGTTTATTATTTTAAAAAGCAAATCATAGCTCTAACTATGAGCAGAAGTAGGCAATAAAGCAGTTTTTTTTCCAGAAAACGGATATTAATGCATGTGAACTTGAAAAATTCCAAAGAAAATGTCACATCTAATGGAATATTTTTGCTACTGGAGAAAGGTCATCATTTGAAACCAGATCTAAAGGGCAGCAAACAATCATTAAGATGCTTTATTGACAATATCCACTCACTGCAAAAGTTTCTGCCTGCATACAATTAGCTCTTAGCTTTTCCATAGTGTTTTATTGGCAGTGGAAAATGCATCAGTACTTTATTGAAAGCAATAAATAATACTGTGATAAAAATAGTTCAAAAGTAGACTGTACATATTGTTACATAATCTGAAAATACACAAAAGATTAATAGAAAAACAGAACAGTAACAATGAATTTCAGTTTTACAAGCAAGTTAAAAGTGGAAAACAACATAAGAAAAAAGACATGCTATATATATTGTTGCATAATAAATAATGCACCATCTGAACAGATTCTTGCTGGCTTTTTAATATGCCATTTACAAATGTCAGATACATTTTCTACTCATACAGTCCAAAAGGGCTACAACCATCCAAATTAAAGTCCAGACAAGTCTTTAGAACAAGTTTACAAAACACATAGGATGACTTACATAAGAAAAGTAAGGCCTTTATTAGAAGATGCACTGCTTTAGTTTTCAGCCTATTGTACCTTCATCTTTCACACTACTCGTTTGACAGGAGGCTGCAGTGCTTTAGGATTGGTCCATTAAAACTGGTTCCACCAGCACATTTCCACCAAGTGTTTTCAAGCAAAAAAGGTCTAGGACAAAAAAAACCTCTCTGTGGCCTGTGGCTCACAACCAGGAATCATTATGAAGTCTGTCTTCCTCAGGGAAGGAAAAGCAAAAATAAAAACAGTCCTCGGTTTATGGCTTGTTTTCAGTCACTGCGAAGAGTGGCTACACAAACACAGCAGAGGGTGCTGGGACTGAGGCAATCGCTCCTACAATGTGTCCCGCAGGGTTAAGAGTTCCTCCAGCTTTTCAAACCAGTTCTACTTTAAATAAAGACAAATTGCCACTACTTGACACATCCTCTGTGTGGAAAGGTACAGCTCTGAGAAGAACAACACTCCTGTACCGTTCCTCCTACGTCAACAAAGGCTCACCTGAAAAAAAGCTGGACTTGTTTTCAGATCTAAGCTAAGAGCTCCAAAAGACAAAATATATACTGCTCGGTGTCACGATACTTTTACAAAGGTATTAAAATCCTTTTCACCTTCAGTTTCATTATTAAAAAACAATGATAATTACAGTAACTGCATAATTTACAAAAACCCTATATTGCTCATAGGGACATATACATACAAGCATTACAGTACATTCAGTTGGAAAGACTAAAATTAGAATAAAAAATCAGCAATGATTTGATTTGTAGACTGAATAGAAACAGAAAAAGTAAGTAACTATATAAATGAGAAGTCACATAAATATAAGAAACATTTAGATTCTAAAATATTTTCTCTATAGTACTCATGAATTTATTTGCTAATTAAAAACTCTGTAATAAAATATCTCAAAGTGTCCATTTAACAAGTATTAACAGGTTAAGGGTTCCAAATGTTCAAAATGCTGCATATCACCGGTAGAAATAGTGTGGGTAAACTGCAAGAACAACAAACAAAAACAACACACAAAAAGAAAAAAAAAAAAAACACAGAAGATTCCATTAGCAGGTTTTAACCACCATTTCATTCCAAGATTGTCACAAACAGCTCAGCAGTGATGCACTGAATTACTGCCATGCCATGTTGGATATCATTTTATTGCCTCCTGCAATCTCCAGCTGTAATGCAAATAAAGCAATGAGGGCAAATGTTTCTGCCTCGAGGATTTCAATCCCACGTCATCTGACTACAGAAAATCCTGAACCAGGGAGGAGAATCTGGGGGAGAGAAGACTTAAAACTTCCTTAGTTTCCTGCAACTAAAAATACTTTAGGAGAGCCCTTGAGATTATGAACTGACACACTCATATGGTCTGAGTTGCTATGTGCAAGAGCTTCCTCCCTCAGCATTTCACATGTAAAAACTCTTTAGAACTCAACTCATGAATGCAAAAAGATTCTGAATTTGGGGGAGCAAATACATGAGTTGGAAGGGATGCTACCAGTAAGAATAAAGAAGCTGCAAGCAGAGCAGACAATTTACAGTCCATGAAAGATATCAGTGAAAGATGCACTGGACTGACTTTTTGAAATTTCACTGTAGGAAAAAAAAAAAAAATAAAATTGCTTTCAGACTTGCTTGCAAGATGAGAGAAGTACTGTGCCATGAGAAAATACAGCAGAGGCTGCTGCAGGAACCTTCCAAATCCTGGAGAAAGACAGGACTACAGATCTTTCACAAGCCAGAATACAAGGATTTTGTATAACAGCACATCAAGCTGCCTTTTATCAGCAGCACTGCTCGCAGCTCCCCAAACTGAGGCTGCAGGTAGCTAAATCCAACCAGCCAGCCTAAGCAATCCCAGTGGCAATGGAGTGTCCAGGAACTGGGAAACTGCAATTATCCACATAACAATTCAGTTCTGAAGCACGGTTTAGTGGGACAACTCTAACCAAGCAAAGACTTTGAGAGATAACAATCTGAGCTGCAGAATCACATGCTGCATTATTTTCTTTCCATCCCTAATTTATTCTCTTCCCCTCCCTCCCCACTTCCACTAGCTGTGCTTCATCCAACCTTTGATTTCAACACTTTCTACAGTGCTATTTAGCACAGGTCCTTTTTGAGGCTGTTTAAAAAGCCTCACAGGAACACAGTAATGACAGAACCCAGTATTTCCACACCCAGTCTTTGCTGTAAGAAATAAATTCAGGATTTCCAATATAATGACCTACCCTGAAAACCTGGACTGTTCCCTAAGTGTGTAAAAAGCACCGTAGGAAAATCCCTGCTGTTTTATTTCATAAATAGCTGCTTCAGTGTTATTCCTATCAGCTTTACTCACCAGGAGAAGGCTTTAACAGGAGTAGGTCCTTACTGTAGCAGAATCCAATCTTTGTGTTCCTGATACACTGCCTATTCCAAGAAGCATGGGAAGACATGCAGAACACAGCATGCATGTTAGTTTTCAAAACAAAACAAAACAAAACAAAAAACAAAAAAACCCTCCACAGCAATGGTGATTACAGCTTTGGTACTCACCTAACTCTAAGGTTACAAGTTAGAAAAGCAGAATTTATTTTACAGTTTGTATATTAACTGCTTCTTGTTCCAGGGGCTAACAAAAAGAATTCTAAAAAGAATCTGCTTGCCAACTAGCACAGAGAAATTGGCAAAGGTGATTTTGTAAGTTATTTACTGCTTTATGTAGTTTGTAAATAGCTAATATTTCAAAAAGAAAGTGGTATTACCTGGTATATTAACTTACTTTCATTTACAGAATTTCCCACATGAATTCTGGTAAATATTTTGTGCTAGTGACAGCATCTAAAATTTAGAAGAGCTTACTGGGAGTAGCATCAGATGCAAAAATTGGGTTTTTGAGCATTATGAATAAATAAAGAGTTTTCAGAACCTGAGGCAATTCCAAGAGATTGTGTTCTCACTCTGTCTATTCCAATTAAAAAACACTTCATATTTGTTTCTACATGTCTTTTGTAAACTAAATTCAAGTAAAAGTTTATTCTTATGTTGCTACAGATACAGTTTTTAAGCAGACAAGATCCCTCATGTGACAGCTGATCAACTTCCACTTCCAGATGGGATTTTTGAGCTCTGCTTTTGTTGGTTTGGGTTTTTTTAAATTCAAATCTGTGTGCACACTAAGTACACAGCAATGAACGAAACAGTGATTTCAAGTACGGTCAATACTGAAGTGACCACTGCAGGGGAGGTAATGCACCTGTTACTGAAGTTTTACTAAACTCAAAATTATCTGAGGGGGTTTACTCACATCAGTTTTGAATGCATTTTACTGCTTTTCAGAAGTGGGGCTCATATTGGTCTAATTGCTGCTAATCAGAAGTTATGCATTATGTGATTAAAAGACTCCTACTAAGCTGTCATTTTACTTTCCTAAATTACATCTGTTTCTAGCTATGATTCTCATTTTGTTACTCCAGTGATGTAAAAAAGAAACTTCACCTCTAGTACAGCTTCCTGAAATGACAAAGCACCCTATGGTTAAACACAGTGTTATAAATACAACCATGCACAAGGCAGATGCTTTTATGCAGCAAAAAGGTCATTTGGACTTATTTCCCTTGGAATTTCAAGCAAAAAAAAAAAGCACATCATGCTTAAAATTATACAAAATCAATACCATCAATCTGCATCTTCTTTGGCTGCATAGAGGGTGAAGACATTGAGGTTGTAACTCTGAAATTTGCAGGAAGAGTCTCTGCTGATCCAGCAGCTAAACCTCTTATGTCCTTTGGTCTAAACTTCTTTCTCCACGAAGGTGCTCTCCTAAAGCTCTTATCATCATCCTGTCATATTGACAAACAACATTAGCAGTGCAAAGTGTGGGATTGTTACTGACATTAAAAGGATTACTGACAAACTTAAGTAAAATGTATCACCACTGAAGGAGGTAATTGTGAGGAAATAAAAAGTGTATTAAATACTGCATTGCCAAGCAGGGTTTTCCTTAAGCACTTGAGTAAATGCAACTTAATGATCCAAATACATTTTCCTTCCCCCATTAATATATCTGCATCTTTCAAGCCATATTCCCACCTCAGATATATAATGCTACACTTACTAAATATAGTTTAAGTCCCAATTCCAAAAACAGCTTTGCCACAGAAAGTATTGTATCAATGCAAATATACCCACTGGGCAGCTCCATTTGCCAGCTTCCCATTTAGAAACAGTTCAATCCTTTGAATGCTGTTTTACCTCAGATTTATTCTCTTGTACAATTAGGAGATAAGTGTCTACATTATTTGAAGACATCTTCACGATTAAACTGCCTTGTGCCACTAGAACAGAGCAAACATCTGTTTCCTTGCAGCTCCTTTTGCAGTTAGAAATCTCCAAGGAAAATACTTCAGAAAACCATCAGTACTTTCTGATGGGTTTTAAAACCTTGGCAGAATGCACATGGGAACAGAGCTGACAGGAGCTTCCCCTTCCCCTGTCCTCTTCCTCATCCCAGCCCCAATATTTTTGAGACTGGTTTCCTGAGCTGGTTAACCACAGAAGGATTTTGTCACTTCAGCCTTAATCTGGAACACTTTTGCCAACATGTGCTACCACATCAAATCCCATCAGCACCAAAGATGAGGCAGCATGGAGTTAATTAAGCCTCTCTTGGGGAAGTAGCACCAGCTTGAATCTCTCCAGTGAGCAACTTACAAGGTTAAAGATGGAACTCACTCTCCTCTAGGCTGTGGGTGCCTCACATTTAAGAGTTTTACACTCATTTCAGTGCAGTTTATACAGTAAGATCACAGGCTGCCCAACAGAAATTACTTTGATGTGGTCTTCTGCACCAGCATGAATCAAAATTACCACGAGATTCCTTAAAAAACCCTCAAAGCTCTTTGAAATACTGCTCTTTAGGATAAAGTGCCTTTCTCTACCACAGCTTGTTCACTGCAATGCCAGTCACTAATTTTTTCATATTTTAGATAAAGAGTATTCAAGCCCAAAGTACTGCTATTAGACATTAACCATATGAGCTAGAAAACCAAACTTGCAAATCTTCCCAATTCTTTCATATTAAGTCATCTTACCAAAACACACAAACCCTGCTGAATCCAGAAACCCTCAGAGACAAGGAGTTTCAAGTTAAGGTTTCTGTCATTATTCTGTCAAAAGCTTGAAGAGGTTCAGGCTAAATTCTTTCACTGAGCAGTTCTGATAAAGTTGCCAGGACCATAAAATGGGTCAACAAATCAAATAACTTACTTCATCAAGTCTTCTATCAGTGCCCATAGCAAGAAGGTTATTGAATTCCCTCTCCAGAACAGCACGAGCCTGAAGTTTGTGGTACAAAAGAAACGGAAGTTAATTCCAAAAGATCAGTAATTAGTAACCTATAATAATATAATATAATAGGACCCAAATTGCTTAGTGCTTTCTTACCAGATTAATAAACATACTTCATACTTGAAAGGCCAGTACTTGAAAAGTTACAATTTAATTTATAACTTATTAAAAATTTAAGGAAGACTTAATAGCTCTCTTCTAGTGGTGACATGAAAGTTCATGATTCTGCCTCAAACTTAATTAATTATTTCAGAGTGAAAACTAGCAAACATCAATGATGAGCTACTATTACTGTTGCGAAGATGGGCTGAGAGGAAAACATTCAAACAATCTTTTTCTCAAGCAAATTTACCAATGAGCATTGTTATTAACAAATAGAAAACCATTAGAAAAGCATGATTTTAAGTTTTTGTCTTGTGTGACAATGGACAGCTTTGCAGTGCTGAAGTTTCCAGACGCTCTTAACTGTGAAAAAACCCAATCAGCTCTGTTTTTAACCTTCCTAGGAGGCCTAGAGTGCCTCATCCATGCTTACCTGTGTGTTTTGAGTGGGGATTTGCAGCAGGAGAGCTAATGCATTGTAATCAAAGGATTCATCTAAGGCCACAAGTGCACCGTGAACCCCGCTCTCGAGCAGGTTATTGGCGTATTCCTTAAGGCCGATGGACACGACCCAGTGGATCATCCTCTCATTGCTCCACACGAGGACATCTAGGGAGGCAAAAACACAGTGCCAGACTCATTACAACACCCCTTCTCTGAACCAAATCATCCAGAGTCATGAATTGGATGACTGGATTGGAGTGGAAAGTAAACGTTTTAGAAGTCTGCTGGGAGATATTTCACACTGTAATTTAAATACTCCAAGGAGCAGTTCTCTAGAGGCAAGAGAAGCACCCATTCCATCAGCCACGACCCTGGCTTGGCTGCTGCCAGTTAGTTGTGACTCCTGGGAATGATCTCAGGCACAATTAGCAAGTTAACCACCAAAAGGTATCAGTGCTTTAAAAGGAAAGGGAAAGAGAAGGCACAGAACCTTCTAAACACGTTTTTAGACTCAGATATCAGAAGACACTTCTGATATTAGGCAGGGAACAAAATTTCTATGGGAAAGCTTGGAAAACTATGAATTCCCACCCTGCTTTCTCTTATTCTTTCTCTCTTGTACAATAATCACCATGAATCTGGAAGATATAAATACCTAAGTCACTTGGGTATTTATTCATCAACTGCTAGGCAATAAAAGTTACCAGCCACAAGCAACAAAATAATGCAGATGTAAATTTATGTCAAAACAGGGGGAAAAGAAGAAAATAAGGACAGCCACCCCCCAACATATTCTTAACTCTCATTCTTCTAAAACATTTCATTTTGAACTTCAAAGCAGTATGAGTTTCAAAAATGTTCATATTTGTAGCATAAGTAAATGATCTAATGATGTGTTTTATCATTCAGTGTTCAGGGCCTACATCCAGACGTGCCTTGTGCATTTAACACTTGGTATTTTATAAAGCTTCCATCATCTAATGTCTTTTCTTTGTTTATGAATTTTTGAGGCTGACCAGTGAAAACATGGCAGAATCAGACCGAGGTGAAGACAGTGCACTAACCCTTAATTTCAGTCTGGCTTTCTTCTCTTTTTCTTTCCAGTTCCTTTCGGTCATAATTCAGTCTTCGGAGGCACATAATTCCACACTGAAAACTGTTTCTGTTTGGACCAGAGAAAAAAACATCAGAAAAGATATTTAGAGATAATGGAAACACTTAAGCGTGGGTGAGGTCTCTAGCTTCAACCTCTTTACCTGTGAAAGCTGTCCACCATTTTGAGCTGTCCACGCAGGTCTTTTTTAGTTAAGTGATCCAGCATCCGAGCATCCACCAGACATTCCATGAAGTAGCTGCGGTACTGAGGGAGCCCCAGGCTCGGCAGCCACTCGTTACCAATCCACTCGTGGTTCATGTCACCATAGGCTAATGTCTGGTTTGAAAAAAAATTAAGGGACAAGTTTATTGAAATGAGAAAACAAAAAAAAAAATCTATTTTAGACAGCCTTATTTTAAAGAAATCGCTTATTTGATTCTTAGCCTGTTAAAGATAAGCACATCGGAATACTGAATACTACGTGTGTGTCTTCCAAAGAAGTCACCCTCATGGAGAAAAGCAAGTTCAGATATTCACATCAGCAAATAAAGCTGCCTCAATTTATATCAAGAAATAGCATGACAAAATATGCAAGAGCTAGTAAAATATTAAAAAAGACTAATCTACACGGTTGGACAGCAAAAGGCATAGAATTTTATTGTGTTGAGATGTTGCTAATACTCACTCTCTTGAAAACTGGGGGGGGAATCCTATTATTCATGTGACTTTATAAGGAAAATATATCAGCAAATAACTGCAGGCCTTTTAAAATACAGTTAGTTGTTTTCAGAAACTGATACAACCCTGCTACTGAAGAACAACCCATTCTAAATGCTAGTCCTTATCCTAAAAGATTCTTGTCTCATTACAGTTTTGATCTACAAATCACCAGGCTTTTTTTTTAGAGAAAACATCTATAAAGTTGAGTGCTTGCAACCATATATCTAATTAATCCTTGGGCAACAAACCCCAGAAGCTCCTTTTTGCAAAAGCATAATAATTCAGATTTTTCTGTTGAAAGTCAAAAGATTTATTTCTCCTCTAGAGGAAGCACCTTCCAGAAAGGAGCAAGGCCACAGGGAAATGTACCTCTCCAAGCCATCAGAAGGTGGAAAAGTAAAAGAGCTCCTTACTTTGGGCTTGTTATCACTGACAATCAACAACTGAGTAGCTGAGATGTAGTTAATGGGACTTAAACCAGGTTTAAGCTGGAGGGCAGCCAAGCAAGAAGAGCCCATACTGTCCAAAGATATGGATCATGGGTAAATCCCAAGTTTTGTTTCTATCCCTGTATAAATACTCAACTACATCAATGCCTGAAAATGCAATTAGGATTTGCCACCACTTTAAGGCAAAACAATCAATCAAGGGGGATTACAGAATTAGTGTATAGAAATCTACTTAACCATCCAGGCCCAGGGTATCTTGTGTCACACCTGGGATGGTGACTGGGTTGGACAGGGACTTTCTGCACAGAGCAGATATTCCTCTTGGGATTCTGGCTTCCTGAGAGAGCCATCCCCCACCAAAACATTAAATATTTAAATGACATCTATTTCCCAAGTGTGCATTGTAGAGAGATAAGCCTGCAGTTTCCCCCTCTCCCCCATCCCCAGGTCACACCCAGAATCATTAAAAAATGCTGGCCTAAAGGAAAAACAGGTTCTTTCATGCTCTAATGATTGTGATAGTTTACATACAGTCTGTAATATTAGATAAAGTTTCCAACCTGAGCCCAGCTTCCCTCCTCATCTTCCTGTTAGGTGGTTAGGAAAGCAAAAGAACACACGTATTAGTGGTTAAGTTTAGTAAGGAGGTCAAAGTTAATGGTGCACTGCAAGAATCTAAATCTACTGCATACCAAAAAAATCTAGATAAAGCAAGCATCATGCAATGTAAAAAAAATATACACAAGGCACTTTTTTTTTGTATGAGAAGTTGCAAACCCCATCTACTGATTAAATTTTCTGGAGTGAAGAAATTTCTGCACCAATAATTCAATTTGTCTATTTGTCTTTCAAGTCAGAGCTCCTGATTAGAGTTTTGTTTGCAATCTTATCAACGTTGATTTTGTTTTTCCCTCCCTTTTGGGAAAAAAGCTATCAAGTTGCAGATTAAAAGGTTAATAATTAGAAGAAGCAATAATCCAGAATTTTAGTGCATTAATTGGAAAGAAAAAAAAAAAAAAAAAAAAGAGAAAGGGAAAAAAAAGACCAAAAGGTACTTGATTTAAATGTTCAAGAAGTGGGAAAAGCACTCTAAGGAAGAGAAGTGGCAACACTGTAAACTAACCGTTTGTTGTGTGGCTGTAAGATTTTCCATCTCTTCATGTGTTACCCAGACATTTCCCGTGGTCTAATATGAGCCCACAGGGAATCAATCCCATCCAGTGAAAGGAAAGCAGTAACAAAGAGGAGAGGTTGCAGAACAGATAAGCAATCGGTACATGTAAGGAGCAGGCATGGGCAAAGCAATGGTTTCTAGGTCAGGTACAGCTACTGACAGTCATGGCATGCAATAAAAGCCTACTCACAGGGATCAACTTCCTTCACAGATATTAACAAAACTGACCAGCAGAAACAGCTGACAGGATTTAATTAATGGGTAAACACTCGGCTCTGCTCTACTCTAAAAAATACATTTGTAGTCTAGCACATAACCCCAGGAATAACTTTAGACTGCAGGGCAGATAGACTCATGAGAGAAAATTCCCACTGAGTGCCTAAATTTACTATAGAGGGACAGGTGCCTGCTAGATCATGTCATCTGAATTATTTGGAGTTAATGGCTTTATAGCTGCATTAAAAGCGCCTCCAACGAGCCTACAAGTTTCTGTACACACTTGTATACTTCATCTGCATTTTAAATTCCCTGGAGGCCAAAAGACGAGGCCAATAACACATACTCTAAATACTCTGGATTACATAGACTGAAATAAACTTCTCTTTTCCTCAAGACAGAAAACTGCAGTTATTCTTTAGTTAATTTCCATGAAAGGAAGGAACAGCTTATATTTAAATAATGTGTTCTGTTCCCAAAATTCTTAGTAGATGATCAGTTCTAAGTTTAGTGGGGAAATTCTAGGTGTTTAATGCTGCATGAGTTTCCTTACCGTCCTTGAGGTGGGAGGGGCAGAGGGGCTGGTTAGGGACATGATTTCCTGGATGGCCAGGCGGAGCTTGAGCCTGTGCAGGGGGTTGCTGATGCCAATTTCCCGCTGGATTTCTGTGTCAGACAGGGCTGACATGATAGCACCGCTTTTCACATTAGCTCGGCAGGCAGCCACGTACCAGGCTGGCATCCCCACCCACAGCTGGAACACAGAGAGAAGGAAGTAAACAGGATATGGGAAACACTCCTGCCTCCAAACCCGCAGAGTCTTCACAAGTCTGTATGTTGAGGGGGCTTTTTTCTCATTTTGGGAGGACCACTCACCTCCAGCCACACCACCACAGTGGGCCCATCCCACTGTGCAAAAGGCAAACCTTGTCTTCTGGCTTCCTCCAGCAGCTCGTGCCTACAATTACAGAAACAGTCATTAGTTATAATGGATGTCACAATTCCAGCACTGCACTCACTTCACTAGCTTCTTTCCAATAATGAATTTATTCCCTTCCCAGCAGTATGTGATCCACCCCCTCAGGCAGGTACAGCACATGTACAGGGGCTACGTAGGGATGAAAGCTGAGCTGGGCAGGAAATCTGAGAGCAGCAGAGACGTGGATCTTGCCTTTCAGAACCCAACGTCTGAAGCCACTACTGACACTCTACCCCAACACTCCCAACCCAAAGTGGAGATGTCAGGCTTATTTGGCAATCATATTCTCAGCTGCTCGGTTTTCTGCCCAGCAAAGCTGAACCAAAGCAGTCATTTCTCCTCAGTGCGTGCAGATTGGAAACCTGTGGCAACACATGAGCACATCAGACATGCCTGTCCATCAGGCTGTCAGGGCTGGACACTGGGACAGTGACAGTTTCACTGGTGAACCTCAGCCTGTCAGAACATCAGGCACGGCTTCACACAACCAGAGCTGTGTTTGGCAGTTCTATCCTGACAGGCTGTGTACTGAAACTCAGCTTTCATCTCCCCTGATGACACCATTTCCTTTGTTGCTCTGAAACAGAAGCGCCTGAAGTTTAATACTGACAATTCAGCCCCCAGAGACAATGGAAGCTCACAAAGTCCCTATAAATAGCTGCCAAAAATGTTTGATAAACGAAAGGACAAAAAACTAGCACTGTGGGCATAAGCATGCACTGCTGCTTGGATATGCCTGGCTGAAAACATGGAGAAAGCCTAAAAAAGCCTTTTTACACTGCCTTTGAAAGCCAGTTATATATGGCTAAATCCCTGCTCATTCTCCTTTGAAAATCTGACAAAACAGCTTCACCTAATTAGTCTGATTTTACTGTTCTTTATTCATGCCTGCAAGTGTAGAATTTAGACACACAGCAATACTACAGATCCAAGATCCTACATTATGTATTTACCATTTTCTCACTATTTAAATCAAATAAATCTCCTTGCCTTTTGAACTGTCTCACTTGGACAGATCTAAGTTGATAACATTTTTAGAAGTTATAGGTATTAAAATATACCTTGAAGAGTGACTACTGACAGACAAGGAGCTTTTTTGCTACTCCCATAAAATGGAAATGTAGCATTCAGCTCTTTTAGACATATCTGGGATCTTGTGTTATATTGGTGGCTAACTAAATATTAAAAAGCAATCAATGAAGCAATAAATATACTAGCAACTGCTTTATCAATAGATAGCACTTCTCCACCTGTACACCAATAAATTCCTATTGCTCTGGAAGAACCTCCCAGTAATTTATCCTAATTAAATGTGCTTCCAAGGAATGGGGAAATGGGAGGAAGGAAGGCACTGCCGGATAACTGCTTACAAATAATCATTCTAGGTACCATTTTGGGATCCATCCATTAAGGTGGAACAATGTTCAGCAGTCAGCAGCTCAACTGCTGAATTTCACTACCGAAGATAATTGTAAAAGCTTAGACATATTTGCACACTACAAAAAGATACCTGTATTTCTAAATTGGGAATAAAGGATTAGCTATTTCCCTGCTACTGTGGAACACATTACATTCATTCCACAATTAATTTAGTTCTGCTTCTCTTTGTTGTTTAAAGATTTATAAATTAGAAAAATAAATTAATAAGATCATATGAAACACTGTTTGGTAAGAACAGAATAAAGTGCTTAATACTGTATTTGCCAGAAAGGAACACAAAGTTGTTTCCAAGACTTTTGCTTCCAAATTGGTGTCTATGCCTTCCTTTTGTTGTGTGGAGTTCAGAGAGTATCAGTGTCATTTCTGGTTGTTTTATAATTCTCATTGTATACTTCATGGTAACCATGAAACAATGAATCCTTTGGAGCAGAATACAAGGAATACATCAAAAATGTAAGGAGAGGTTATGGTGCCAAATTGAAACTCATGGTGTTATTGCAGGCAGAAAATAATTGTGTGATGGGAGGAAAAAACATAAAAATAGAAACAAACAAAGAAAAAATGTTTATGAGATGACTTTATGCAGAAATTATTCAATGGATTCAAAGAGGAAAGCAACCATGAAGTGGAAAATTAATTGCAGAATTTGTTCATATGCAGGAAGAGATAAAAAACTTGCTTGCGCAGGAAATCCTTAACCCCAAAGCTCAATATGTAGCCCAGGCACAAAACATCTCATAGGAAGAATTCAGAAGCAGCTGCTGTTTTATCTGCAAATGATGTACTATGTTTTTTTTTTTTCTATAGCAGAGAACTCCCCTGTTCCCACTATTCCCTTCAAACTCTATCAAGACACTGGCTGCATTCCAGTAAAATGTGATCAGATTCCTGAAAGATCATAACTGCCAGGCCAACTGAGTCTCACAGCCCAACCATTATACCAGTTAGGAAATAGGTGCAAAATCCAGAATCTTTGTGAGGAAAAAAATATTGCAGTGCTGTCACCAGAGTTAACAGGAGGTACAAACCTGTCCTGTAAAGGATAAAAGAGTGCCAAAAGGGTAGCTGGCTACTGGAATAACTCCTAGGTGACAAAACCAAGGGAGAGATGTCTGGAGACTTAATAAAAAGCCTGGCTAAGCTTCCCTTGGAACAGGAGCCCAAACATGCTGCTGACGAGGGGGGAAGGCTTGTTGTTAGACACATTCCAGAGGCATCTCACAGCAGCTGGGGAGGACAAAAGCTGTGGTCACAGGGAGTGAGAAATTATATCAAAGGTGCAGGTGGTGCCTGATGCAGCAGAGAGTGCACAGGACCCTCCAGAGACCCTGTGAAGTATCTGAGTTCAGAAGGGCTCTTGGCAGGAGAGCACATGCTCACCCCACAAGGAAAATAAAGCAGCCTGGAGCAACCTCACTTTGTCAGAGATTAAGACAGCATGGGAATGGATAAATTCAGAGCTCATGGCCAGAGGGGAATGCTGTATCCCAGATTTCTTGGATGGAACTGAAGAGGACTGATTTGGAAGAAGTTCAGAACACAGTAAACACTGCAGTGTGGGGAAGAGAGTGATACTGATGCAAGTGACAGAGCTTCAGGGCGTAAAAACTGAGAAGCAACAGTTGTAAAACATGAGATGGAAATAGACAGAGCATCAGGGGAAAGTTAATATCTTTATTCTAGACTGAGTTCAGGGATGTTGTAAGTGATTTGTGTATGAAAGTTATCTTAAATTTAGGGTTGCCTTCCTTTTTGCTGAATACAGTAGTAAGTTGGTTGTGAAAAGCACAAACACAGTTGTGCCAAACACTGTCACTACCACAGCTCACACAGGAGATGAACACAGCACTATGAATGACTATGGTTTAGGCAACACCAAACAACACTTCTACAGAAATACATCTACCTTGGAAACACAAACAGCTACTATTGCTAAACAACTTTCAAATCCCAGATTACAAAATTGATCTAAGAAGGTTTCATATTTCCACTATAAAAGCTCACACCATGCAAATTAAGACGAGACACCAAACTAGCTTTCACACTGAACTAGGTGACACTGGATTTATTTCAGCAACACATTTTCATAATATATTCTTTGGAATCTAGTATTTCTTTTCATGATCAGATTTTTTTGAAGAAAGGACAGAGGTTTTAACATATTGCTAAAAAATCCAAACAAGTTTTATCATACTCGCACAACAATCCTAATAAAAATAAATACAAACTTACCCTGATTTTGCACTACCACATCAAATGGTAAACAAAAGGAAAATAAAATAATGAAGGACAAATATAAAACTAGGATTAAAGTGAACTGAAAGGCATACAAAACCAGACAAATAATGTGTACTGTAATTTAATTCTGTAACTATAAATAGGTTTTTGTTAGCAGACACTGAACACTGCCCTCAGCCTGTTTGTGCACATGCAAGCAGAAATCAGAAAGATAAACGAGCAAATAGGGATTAGAGACAGCTATAAATAGAACGAGCTGTCGTTGTTCCAAGCATTCAGGTAGCTGGAATTCTTTTTGCTGAATACAAGGTTTTGTAAGCAGTCAGAATTTGTTTTAACCCACCCACCTCCAATATCAGAGTGAAAAGCAATTCAGAGCAGCTTTACCACTTTTTCTTTCTGATAAGGAGTATCTCAAGAAGGCAGCAAGGGATCTTTGACCTCCTGTGATGATATTGCTTCCCATGTTCAGAACACCCCTCAGGATTCTGAACAGTTGCATGAAAGCATCTTACTTGGATTTTTCAAATGGTAGATCTAGATTGTATTGATTTCTTTGAGTGGTATAAAACAGAAGGCTCCAGGAAGACCTTAGAGCCCCTTCCAGAGCCCCTTTCAGTGGAAGAGATGAAGAGGGGCTTTGGAACAGCTAGGGAAGGCCATTCCAAAATAAGTTTTCCTTTGTTTAATAGAGACAGCTGCCTTTTAAGCAATCTGCAACATGCAGCCATAAATTATACTTGTAATACCACTAAATTTTTGAAAAGCAGAATGTTTACAAGAAAAACCATGATTTATCTGCAACTGCACTGCCTGCATTTCTTAAAGGAAGTCAGTATGGATTGTTTCACTTGAGAATTAAACTTGTGGCTGGTATTGAGAAATACCTATATTGCTCAAAGAACATACCTTACCACTCTTTAGATTTGACCAGACTAAAACTATTTATTCAACCAAGATGTGGTATGACTTTAAAGCGCTGTAGAAAAAGGAAAATACCAGATCATAATAATACATGATTGCCTTCAGAGCAGCAGTCTGAAGAAAAACAGCTGAGCCTTCTGTTATCCAAACAAATCCACATTCCATTCCGACTTTTCAAACCAACACGCTGCTGGTTTTCATTAGCAGCCACCAGGCATTATTCTTATTAGTTAATAGAACTTGGGTACTGCAAGAAATCCCTCTCAAAGGGAAAATTAGCATCATTTCTTTGCAACATTTACTGTCTGTCTTCATAATGCAAGGGAAGTCTGATCTCCAGTTTTTTACCAGCTGGACAGAACAGAAGCAGCAGAAGTTTAAGGTATATGGCTCAGCATTGGGAGAAAAAATGCAAGGAATTCCTGATCCTACTTAGATAAATATGAGTGTTTCCTGAATTACCATATAAGTATCAAGGCAGGATTTCTAACAGTAGCAATATCTGGTTTTCACCTGTGATTAGGCTTTGCTTCATCTGTTCCAAGTCTGGAAACAACAAAGCATGCAAACAGACACTCCAAAGGTGAGCAGTAAACTAAAGATTTCCTGGGACAGAGTGAAAAAATTCTCATGACCAGGAAAAAGTAACTGCTTACAAAGTGCCATAAGAAAAGGAATAATCATAATTGATTAAAAATATTTGAAGAAACCAGGACTATATGGTGTAAGAAAAAATATTTTGGCATACAATCTTAAATAGAAGTGAAAAAATTAGAAAAATTCCACTTGAATTAAAGGTATTTATAATTTATTACATTTAATACCTCTCAAAACAGGTATGAAATATAATAAATCTAGGGGCCATTTGATAAGAGTGAACTTCTATCTCTGAATTTCTTTATTACAGCAGTCCAATTGTAAGTTTTCTGCTTAAATTCCTCTCAAACTTACCATGACCTATGCTGCTATTAATGTTCTGGGAAAAATATAGTAAAAAAAAAAAAAAATAAATCTACAGAGGCTTCTTAGCCATAGCACTATATTAGGCAAAAATACCCCAAAACAAAACTAAAAAATAAAACCACAGCATTTTTAAACAAGGCAATACATGAATAACACAGGATTAAAAATATTTGATAACTTACTTTTTCTGCATTTTCCTGTTTTTCTCTGCCTGACCTCCAAGCTTGCTGAGACCTAATGCATCCTGAGAGGAACCATCTGCTTCTCCCATGCCACCTACAAAATCCCCAAAGTCAAGTCACTCTCTCAACTTAATCCTTTGCAATATTACTGATCAGGAACGTGTAAAACCAAACTCCCAAGGTCACCTCTCACTGTGTAAAAAAGGAAAAATCAAACCAACCTTGTCCTAGAGCTTCCTTGCTTCCTTGTCCAGGTCGTCCCTTTTCCTTCTTGCCAAACAGGCGGCCAATGGAGGATTTGATTCCCTTCTTTTTGGGGGCTTTGTGAAGGGAATCTTGGCTGCTGTTACTGCTACTAGGATTACTTGTTTGCCCATCTTGTGAACCTGTTGAACTGCACAAAAAGAGTCATAAAGGAACCCATGTACAACAAATTCACCAGAGCTAAGTTCAGGGTTCTGTGCAAGTTAATCGACGTTCAGTAACTCACTAATGATGCTTAATTTTGGCTTTTATGAGTTGTGAAAAATGTTGATGGGCACAAGTTCCTGACTGAAAGGGACAGACAAAATTTGAAATACTTGAGTGGAATCCATCTCAGATACTCAGGTACTTTGAAAAGAGTATCTGTCAATCAAAGTGATGGCAATTTTGTGAGTTACTTCTCAATTTACAGCTAAATTACAATTTAAAGACTTAAGAGTTACATTTTTCATATTCCAAACATGAAGCAAACTTAATGCAGACTTTGAGTACCAAAGGAATTCCCATGAAGCCATTTCTAAGCATTAGCAAAATCTACATTCCTAATGTTTATGTAACAAGTCACCCATTTATGTGTTCACACTCCTGACTTCTGAGAAACAATTTAACACTCAGACTAAAATCCTACAGGCTGAACAGCTCTGCAGTTTGGGGGTTTATTCTGATGCTGTGGAACACTGAATTCCTGGCAAGTCTGAGTGATTCCCAGCTACTTACTTCCTAATGTCCCTGATATCTTCGTGGCTCACTGTGTGCAGAGCT
The DNA here is from genome assembly GCA_018697195.1 of Certhia americana. Lineage (NCBI taxonomy): Eukaryota > Metazoa > Chordata > Aves > Passeriformes > Certhiidae > Certhia > Certhia americana. Next base: position 1,902,860 of record CM031861.1, on the reverse strand, counting down.
CCTTTCTGCACTCTGTCCAGACGCAAAGACTGAGGTGAAGAAGGCGGTGATGTCTCACATTTGATGGTGGTTTTGTCATCTCGTACCTCTTCTCTGGAAGCTGGAGACTGATGGAAAAGGAAGGAAAACTTCAGGGGCAATGCCAAAACACGAAAGCAATACCAAAACGACACAAAATAGCGAAAGGAAGAATCTTATTTCAGTGTTAAAGGATCACTCTTGCCCTTACCATTCTGCAGTTGCCTGTTTTTTGCTTAATTTCTTTCTGAATTTCTTGGTACCTTCAGTGACAAACTACTACATTCAGTCTTAGCTACTGAAATGAGAAAGTAGCACTCATCTTTTATTCATTTATAGGGCAAAGAACTAAAGTAAGGCCTTCAGCATCATAAAATGAATGTACCTGTCCCCAGTTTAAGCAAGTGCAAAGACAAAAAACTAAAAGAGACCTGTGGAAAGAATTATTAGCAAGATCATTGACTCTGTGAAGTCAGTTTCTACACACCTATGGCTACAAAAGTTTGAGTAACAGAATAACTTATTTGCGTGTGCACTGACAGCTTTTAAAATTAAGCACCGATGCATGAAGCCTGCAAAGCAGTGGTTGCAAACAGAAAGCAGCACAACAGTCCTCCACACCAGCAAAAACAGGCAAACAAACACAAAAACCCACAAAACAAATCCACGCTTAGGCTAAAATGATAAATTATAATCTTGTTTCATTACAGAGCTGCCCTGCAAATGCTTTATGGTCTTGTTATCCACTAATGAGTTTGGGGACAGGGAGGGAGATGAAGGGGCACATCATGAAATAAAGATTTTTACCTTTCTACGGTGTTTCCTTAAATCACTAGGCTGACAGATGCATGCAAAGAAAAAAAAATTTGGAAAAGCTGTATTTATTGTAAACTGTAGCACAGACTGAGACAACTAGTACAGACAAAACACCTTAGGGAGAATATAAACAACAATTACAACAATGGCACAGAGAGATACTGGGTATGAAGTACTCCTTAGATTACTTCAATGTATCCCTGAAGTGAGGAAAAGGAAGCAAAAAATGAACACTTGGAGTTGGTTATCTACCAAAGTACCAGAGATGTTTGAGTGTACTGGGACCGTCAGCAAATTCGCACAAAATACGTGCTGCAAAAAACCCCAATAAAGTGTGTGGGGGTGCAAGGTGCTGCTTTGAAAAGGTGAGGACCTGCCTTGACCCTCCAGGTCAGCCACAGCAGCCTTAATAAATCATCTTCACTCGTCCCTCCTCACAACCCTGCAGCTGTTTCCTACACTGCACAAAAAAGCAGCCAAGAGTTTAATAATGTCAAAGAGTGCCAACAATAGCCCATTTCTATATAGTAACAGGATTCTGTTCTTTTTACAGCTTTCAAGTACTGGAATGTTTGAGCAAGAATTCACCACCACTTTTATTTTATCCTCCATGCACTGTACCTCACTCCCCAGGGAGTGCTCACCTCTGCAGTGCACAGAGCAAGAGTTACACAAACAGCTTATTCAGACTGATGCTGACAAAAGTTAAATTTAGATAATTTGTTTAACAGCTCTCATTATTTAAAAGGGCTGCAACCAAAAATAAAGTTGGTCCCCTTTGAAGTGGGACGGGGGGAAGGATGTTGTTTCCCTCCCACAAAGGATAACTTTTAATTGGTTTTGATTTAGAATACATGTAAATTTTGCAGCATTAATATGGAAAGTTTTGTTCAATCTGACTGTAGAGTATTACATTAATAAATCATAAGTTCTCTGAATCATAGAAGGGACCTTCAAAGATGCTCAAGTTCCTCCTCAAGTTCTTGACAAAGCACTGCAGACTCATTTTACCATTACTGGATCTTTGATCCATTAAATCTGATGAGCACAGAGATGAAAATGTTCACCACATGGAATGAACGGCCCACGAGGACTGCTCTAAGAGAGCTGTAGGCTTCACCATTTATCATGGTGATGCTTTTTAATCATGAGGGGCTTTCAACTGACTGAGCTGCATAACCACTGGCATTAAGCTAATTTGCCTACATGATCAAAAACCAATGCAATTCTCTATTAAAACATTGGAAGACACAGCAGAACTTAGTCTAATAATTCATGATAGCTCTACCTAAAGTTTCTAGAAAGGTCTTGTTCTCCAATTCTTGATTTCAAGCTTTCACAAATCAGTTACCAGGTAGAAAACCCATCAAATACAACTGCAAACACCAGCAATGTTTCACTGTGACTTTGATGCACAGTTAGGATCTAAAGTGAACTTACTTACAGTTCACTTTTCTTCAATTGCACTGAATTTCAGACAAGACACATTCTCCTGATCTAGCTTTGGGGAAAAGAGCTACTTAAATTTGTATACGGTTTTCTGCATGAAAAGTATTTAGCTTAACTAATTATTGTGGAATTTTAGAAGATAGAGCACTCCACAATCTGAATTTTAATGGCTTTTTTTAGAAGACAACTGCTTGACCCTGGATATATGGCTAGAGCTGGTACAATGATTTTTATTTTAATTCAAAGAAGGCAAAATGATTCCCTTCTATGAAAAAAACAGACTTTTTGGTATACGTACACATTAATTTTAAAAAGCCAGCAAAATTACTTAGCTGAAATACATGGTTTTAACTGTTCATTATATTTAACATTTATATAAAAACAAGAAAGGGAGAAATTTGTATCTTCATTTTACTGATGTGTTTACATGCATAAAGCAGCTCCTAGAAGGATTAATCTTCCTCAGCAGTCATAGGAGTGTCAAAAGAAAGAAAACATCTTTTTCTACTCTCTGAACTCCTAAGACTAAGCTACTTTATCACCTACAAGGTCTAACAGATATTTCTTTTACCTATCTGGCTTTAACAGCCTAAACCAGGACACTAGCACTCATTAATATTCAAACAGCAGTGATATATACCATCCCTACTTCCAAGATTAACATGCAAATCACTTTTTAGCTGAGTATTTAGTGGAATAGTGGACTGCTAAAAATAAAGTTTAAAGCAGAGGGAGAAAGTGGTTGAAAAGAAAACATCATTTCTTCTAGAAAGAGGAGTCTGAAGAAAGACCATAACAACAGAAGGAATAAATACTTAGGCACGAGATGTTGACCAAATAATAGACTCGAGCTCTGAACGTTTTTCCTAATCATTATGTATCTTACACTTTTTATAGAAGTTGAAAGGAAGCAGTAGAAAAACCTAGAGAAAGGAAAAATACAGCTGAGTAAGCAGGAGAGGAAGGGGCAACCAAACAAGCCATTTCCTAGAGAACGGGAAGGCTCTTCTGAGGGAACCGCCGGCCGTGGATACCCACCAGTGTCATGATGCCCAGCCTGTCCACCTCCCTGGCCGGGCTGTGAGGGACACGGCGCGGCGTGGAGCGGCCGCTGCCGGGCGGGGAGGAGCCGGCCAGGGCCGCGCCGTACGCGGGGCCCACGGAGCCCAGCGAACGGAACCGGCCGTGCGCCTCCAGGCCGCCGCTGCCCACACGGCTCTCGATCTCTTCCGCGCGCTGCTCCGTGTTCTCCTTCTCCTCCTGGATCAGCCTGAGGGAAAAAGAACCTCAGAGGAACGTGGCGTTCCAACGAGGGCCACGCAAATAGAACGCGGTGTTGAAAGAATCACAGAATCGCTGGGTGGAAGAGGCCTCCAGGATCATCCAGTCCAACCCATGCCCTAACACCTCAACTAGACCATGGCACCAAGGGCCACATCCAGGGATGGCGACTCCACCACCTCCCTGGGCAGACAAGTCCAATACTTTATCACTTTTTCCTAAAACATTTTCCTAATACCCAGCCTATATTTCCCTTGTGCTTGAGACTGTGTCCTCTGGTTCTGTCATTGCTGCCTGGAGAAGACCAACCCCACCTTTCAGGGAGTTGTAAAGAATAATAAGGTCACCCCTGAGTCTCCTTTTCTCCAGGCTGAAGGCCCCCAGCTCCCTCAGCTGTTCCTCACAGGATTGTGTTCCCATCCCCTCACTAGCCTTGTAGCCCTCCTCCGGACATACTCAAGCATCTCAAAATCCTTCCTAAACTGAGGGGCCAGAACTGGACATAGCACTCAAGGTGTGGCCACACCAGTGCCCATCACAGGGGAAGCAGTACTTAGCAGAAAACCATGGAAAAATGACCATTTTCCAACATATTTTTATCAAAAGCTCCACAGCAGACAGGCCATACCTGATCTCTTTGTTGATTGCATCCAGCTGTTCCTGCAGCATTATGGCCAAAGTCTGAGCATCAGCCTGACCACTTGGTGACAGCAGATCAACCGAGCTGAAAATGGTCTCCCTGTCATCCTCCACGTCAGACACATCCACATCACTCTCAAATGCTTGTGCCACATTTGCCAACACACTGGCTTGCTGGGCCCGCTCCCAATCCTGCTCATTCAGGGTCTGAACCTACAAGAATCCATTAAAGAAATAAATCCAAGCTCAAATGGAAAAAACGTGACATCTCTACTGCTTATCAAGATGTTTAAAATAATTTATGTAAAGTCCACTTACATGCTGAATGCATCCATCAAGACAGCAATGTTTAGAGAAACATTAAAAAAAAAGCTATAATGTAGGAAACTTTAAATTTCACTTAACTGCTAGATACAGACTCATTGAGTCAATTATAACATCACATATTTCAGCGATGCATGCTTTTAATTACAGTAGAATTTTGCTATCAATTCCATGGGAACTATGGAATTAGTTTTATGTAATGAGTACTCATGTGTCCTGAAAGGAAATGGAAATTGTTTGCAAAACAGTAATGTGTCAGATTAGAGTACAGACACAAAAGTAGGACTGTTTCAAATTGTACTTTACAGGCTCATCAAAATTTTAAAAACCCCCAAAACCCACCAAAAAGAAATAAAATTTTAAAAATAAACCAACAAAGCAAAATTGGAGTTCCATACTATAATCTTGCACCTACTTGTTAACAATTAAAAGGACCAGCAGCTGTTCATGAGTTAATAACACAGGACCTATAAAATCCAGGAGTTTATTGCCAGGTCCTCCCAATTCTACAACCTCCTTGCACTTGATTAGCCTCATGCACTGAACCAAGCTGTTTTGCTGTCAGTGTTATTTGTACTTTCCCTCCTTTACCTTTGAAGGCTCGTCCCTGAGAGCAGCCAGGCGCCCCTTCTGGGGCCGCCTCAGCACGGAGGAGGTGCTGTAGGAGTCAGTGTGAGTGTCCCCCACAGAGGAGGGTGGCCCAGGGAATCTGAAATCTGGTCTGCTGCAACACAAAACAAACATTTCATCCTTACAAAGGGAGAGGGAAACAAAAAAAAAAAGTCACCCGAAGGATTCCTCTTGTCATCCCACTGCCAGTTGTTTTTAAGCAGTATAAGAATTGCTTTATATGCTCCATAAAATTGGATTTTATAGCTATGACTAAATATAAAAACTGTATTTAGCATAGTGACCTTAAAGAAAATAGGAAAAAAACAAACTACTGCTGGTACCTATGATGAAGTGATGTGGCTCTGAGCCTCACTTGGTCATTTTCAGCCCTTAATGCATCAACATTTAATGCAAGTTGATCCTGGAAAAATAAATAGAAAAAACATATAATATGCTTTATAAAAAAATTAGTGTCAAATACAAATTTATAAACTTACATTTAGGGGGTTTTACCTCATTTCTCTGAAACTTGTAAATAACAGATTTTAAGGTATACTGTTCAACTATTTAAACATTGTTTTGCCACACACAATACAGCACTGTCACAAAAGGGCATCCCAGAATAATTCTGTTGCCTCTCTACCCTGACATGAGTAATGACAATATTTACTTTAAAAACAGCTATTAGTTCATATGCTACTAAGTTAATTATAATTGATGATAAGAAACAAGATGATTTGTCCAAGCTCTCTGCACAAAAGGATCTAAAAGCATTCACTCTTAATTTGGACATCTTTATATGCTCTAGAAACCCTGAATTTGACAGCAGAGAAATAGAACGAATGAGAAAACAACAAAAGCATAAATAAAATAAAAAGCAGCTGATAATGAACATCTGTGAAGAGGGACCTTGTCAATCCCAGGACAAGCAGGACACCATGCAGCTGCTATTGCTAAGGAGCAGCCATGTGTAATAAATATTTCTCCCTCTGCCCCCCAGTTCTTAAAACTTAAAAAAAAAAAAAAAAAAGTAGTTAGCAGTTGCACAAGCATTTCGTGATATTCAATGCTTTGAGAAAACCTTATGGAAAAATGCCCAACATTAAAAGTATTTCTTGTTTGGTTTTGCTGTTCAAGGTCATATGTACAAGAGTATAAAAATTCTACAGAATCTTCAAACTTTGGCCAGTTGCCAACATATCCAGGCACTTCACATATCCAAAAGTGTGTTGTCTTGGACTAAAAGGTTATGTATTACCTATAAAATCCTCCTAAAAATTGTGGCACACAATACCATAAAATAAGCAATAACAGCTCCTTTCTCTTAAACAGAGCAGGAAATGTTAAGTTTTATGAGGAATTAAAATCTGATCCTGCTATGTAGCAAGGCAGCAATTAAGTTCCAAGATAATATTTCAGAAATGCAGAGTCTACCTTTTCATGCTGAAGTTCTTCTATTTGTTTTTTTGCATTTTCAATTTCTCGAATAAGTGAATTCTGAAATGAAAGGCATCACAAATTAAGTCACTCATACGCTTTACACTTTGAAACCATAACCATGATGAGTACCAAAAAAAAAAATGCAGCCAACATTACACAAAATGCATCTGAAATTACAGATCCTTGATTGCTTTCATCATTTCACTTTGATTATTGTTGAAGGTTTATCCTTCCAGGTGTACAGCCCTCTAAATAATGGATTTAGTAATAGTACTGGTTCCATAAATCTTTAATAGCAACAGCAGCCTTTTAAAGCTCCATTTCACAGTCTAACTAGTAAAAAAAGGGAATAATTATGGAATAATTCAAAGTCTTAAAATGTCACCTGCACGTTTCTTCCCAACTTAGCATAAAAGAATGAGCTAGAAGCCTCAACAAGAACACTTTTCTAGAAGCTGTTAACTACTGTAAAGGACAAGCAGATTTTCCTCATTATTTGCAAATGTAGTTATGGTTTGGAAGATAAGAGAGAGTCAGGATCAACCCTCAGACACCTCCTATTATTCAAGCATTATGCATGAATGCAAGAGGAAGCAAACATTCAGTAAGAGTCTGGAAACACCATTTGTGCTCCAAAGCATTTTACTGCCATGACTTTAAAGCCAAAGACATTCAGCTTTTCCTGAAACATTCCTCCAGATGGTCATTTCACCCTCCAATAAAAGAAACCAAATATATTTTACTCCAAGACCAAGCAATTCAAAGTCAGCACCGAGCAAAGTGCCACTTCAGAAGACATTGCTTTGCTGGATGCAGAATAAGGGATCTAACTTAAAGTTGTACATGGAAGAATAATCCACAAAGACCCAGATCCAAAAGCAGAAGGGAAGAAAAGAAGTGAAAAGTGTACCAGAAGAGATGAACTGAGTGTAGGAGGAGGCTCCAAGATGTGCACTGACAATGCAGGAACAGCCCATTTACACTCATATAACAAATCTCAAAATGAACTACCTGAGAAGGAAAGCAAATTGCAGGAATCCCACAATGACTCAGGGGAACTGGTACAGTGGGAAACAAAGGAAACTGAAGTGGAAAGGTCAAAGTTCCAATGCTTTAGGCTTCCTGTATTACCCTGGATGAGCCTATTTATGCAATCTGCACCAGTCAAGTGAAAAAGAATAAAGCTTCTTAAAAGCTGCCTTCTCAACATCACAGTGCAGTGCCCAGGGACAACCTCAAAAGTTATTTTTAAGAGCATACTTTCAAAATCCACACTAAAAGAGAGCCTTGACAGCAACTACTTACTAATAAGGGTTTTGTGTTTATTTGCTGAATTTACAGATACACTGCAAAAGGCACAAATCATTCCAGAATTACACATTCATTACTGGAATGTGACTTGTTACCTTATCTTCCAGGGCAGCCATCCTCTCCTTGAGATGAAGCTGGAGCCTTTCATTGGATTCAGACAGGAGCTTATCAACAGTTTCTGACAAACGTTTATTATGCTCTTCATTCATCTTCTCTCTCTGTCTAGCCTGAGATACAAAGAAGCCACTGAAAAAACTTCAGATTTGCAGCATTTCTGACAATTTCCAGGTTATGAAGGAAGCAAGCTTTCTTTAATCCAAATGCATTTTCTTTAACAGTAAGATTTTTCCACAGAAGCACAGTGCATGTGCCTCCAGGGCTCTGTAAAGGGAATCTAAGGGACACTTCTGCCTTTAATAAGTGAGCCAAGATCAGAAATTTAAAAATCTAAGCCTACATCAAAAAATTTTTAAAAGGCACCAATTTTTCCATAGTCATTTAATTCACCAAGTTGCTTCAAACTTTCCTTGGAGACTTTCAGCAAGTTTTCCTTGAGATTTAAGGTTAGCCACAGTACAGTGACTCACTATCAGCCAGCCTAAACTCTGGCTTTATTTTAAAGCTGAGAAATAAAGAGGATTAGATTCTTTCTTTCAGCTTTTTATCTTTGTCAAAATGATGTGCAGTACCCTTTGCAGTTCTTGATTCTTCTCTTCAAGCTGTGCCTCCATCTGTCTCAGTCGCTCCTCGATATTGCCGTGTCTCTCCTCAGCCTGTCAATTTGAAAGCAAAATTAGAATTTGGGTGGGTTTTTTTAGGCTTCAAAAGCACAGAAACACTGAGACACAGGGATATTTCTAACATGCTTTGCACAACTGCCATTTATGGTAAAGGACAATGCAGAACAAATGCTTTTCTGTCACCAAAAGGACCTTGCAAGAGTTCAGATGGGAAGTGGCAAAATGATGAAACCTCTCACCCCTAAGTATCATGAATCAACTACTATTTGCAAATGAGCTTGCAACAGGAAAGTTCATTCATGTCCCCAAGAAATAAAACAAAAATAAAAATAAAAGTAAAGACTGAGTGCATTTTCAGCTTCTCCTCACTAGCTTGGATGATGGGACCCTTTGTTAGTAATCATGGCAAAGCAGAAAGCAGCAAGCAGAGACAAGGACTAAGGTACAAATTCTACCTTCCTAAGCTTGGTGGCAAGTTCCAAAACTTTAGCATCTTTAGCAGCAGAGCTCCCAGGAGACAAAAGGTCAGACTACAGAGCCAATTAGGGACAGGAAAGATAACAGGGAAAGAAATGAAACTAAGGCTTTGAAAGAAAACATGTACACACACACTTGAAAAGGCTCACTTGTAGTTAACCAAATATAATTCTTCAGATTTCATTACTCCTTTTGCAGCCCTCTAAAAATCTTGATATTTGGTAGTACCACAACTTCTCTCACTCCCCACTTGCTTCACTTAGCTAGCAGTGGATGAAATTTAGGTTTCCCTTTCAGAAACAGTACATGCTTAGAAGACTTTATGCCTATTGTTGAATAATTTTAATAAAAAGCACCAAAATAATATTCAGAGAGATACTTTTATGATATAGAAGAGTTAACAGAAAACCCACTCAAGTTCCAAAGAGTAGAAACTAAAAAAGAGATTAAAAATTACTTAAATAACGGGGAAAAAACAAAAAAGAGTAAATCAGAGTGTCTTCAGAGAGATGAATGGAGAAAAAAAAGCAGGAATAAATATTAAATTTAACATAAATATTTTCTGAATTATTTGTGGGAAAACTGGAAACCAAATGTAACCAAACCAACACTAGGAACAGATTTCCTGCAGTGGGACAGCAATGGAGGAGAGAGTCTTGAGGACACTGTGCCACCACCTCACCTTTGTAAGTGCTGCCACTCTCTGTGCCAGCTCAGCCTCCACCTCTGGCAAAGTCTCAGCTTTTCTCAGGGTCTGCTGCAGCTTTTGCTCAGCCAGTTCCAGTCGCTCTTGCAGTTGCCTGTTCTTATCTTCACTCTGCACAGGGTTATGGCCAGCAAGTGTTGAGGGTTAAAGAAGTGATTAGTTAGAAAGTGGTTGGCTAAACAACCATTTCTGGCTTATAAAGTTGGACTATTTAATGTCAAGCACTTGTCAAACTTCCTCTCTCACTAAGGCAAAAGCCTGTAAAAATCACTACATGCTATGCAAATCTTCAAAGTTTAGCTCAGAACAAGTAATTCTCACCCACAAAACTAAAGATGCTTGGATACACATAGAGTAACTTAAAAATCCACAATTAATAGGGAGACAACAGCTCTGCTACCCCAAGATGGAGTGCACTAAATTTCTCAAAACCATTTCCTCTTCCCAGTAAAGCTGTCTCATCTTTATTCCCAGGGTAAAAATCTCTACAATGCATGACTCCAGCTCCTGAAAAACAGTCACTAATAACAGCACATTACAACTGATATTTATCTTCCTGAAAGCAAAGTGCTTCAGCACAGCATGTACATTAATTATCTCCATTAGCTTTATGCTCAGCAAAATGTACTTCATCTCATTTGAAACCACAACCTGTCGGTGCATGGAGTCTTTAGTGGCAATTTCATTTTCAAGTTTATCATTGAGGTCGTGCACAGATGTAGCTTCACGTTGTGCAGCGAGGTAGCGTTTCTCCAGAGTGGTGATTCTCTCCTCCATGTCCTCCTTCTGGGCCAGAGTCTGGGCAAGACACAGGACAGAAGCCAGAATGTAAGAAATAATTATTTAGTGATCAAATAATTTATTTTTTTTTAAATCAGGCTATTTTTCTCAGTAGAAAATGAAGTAGAAAGAAATGGCTTTTTGAGACAGTGAATGATTAAAAACCACTGGTCTTTATTACCTTACACCACAGGTCTGCTACTTTCCTTTCCAGTGGTACACACACACAGCAGATCTTGACTTGCTGGGGATGGTCAGAGAGTGTTCTGGGATTTAACTAAGCTCCCTTTCTATCTAATAAGGATATGTGGGACTCCGGAGATTAGGGATTCAGCAGTGACAGGAACAGTCAACCACACCACTGAAATTAAAGGATTCTGCAACCAAGTGCATCTTTTAAAAAAGGAAGCATCACTAATAAGCTGAGCATGTATGACAAGATCAAGCATCTCTTCCAGAACATGCTGAAGTGGGCAATGCTAAGTCTGTTAGTGAAATATCTAGTTAGTCATATATTTATCCTGAAGACAAACCTTCTTAAATGACTGATCTTTTAAACAAAAACCAGACAACCATCATGTCACAAAAAAAAAAAAAAAAAATTCTTCTCATCTATCAAACTAAAGACTTCCAAAAACAAAGTTCACCTGAGCACCAGTGAGACTAAAACTTTATAAAGTAATGGCATTTGTGACTCCCCAAATCCTGACAGTTCCTTCCTCACCTCTCGTACATCCCTCTGTAACTTTGTGTTCATTTCTTCAGATTTTATTAAGTCTTTCCTTGCTGTGTCTAGATCTTCTTCCAGCTCTGTTACTCTGCTGGACAAAGCAGTGAGGCGTTCTTTCATTTGTGTCTGCTCTTTGTTTTGCTTATCTATGATGTCTTGGAGTTCAATCACTTTAGCAAGGTTTTCGTCGTGGCATAATGAACCATCAGAGGATCTCTATTAGACAGGAAAAAAAAGAAGTGTATTAGCATGATGCAAATAAGATTGAAAACCAAGTTGTTACTCACTTGTAAACATCCCTCCCCAAATATAATTTTATTATTAGACAGACTGCAAAAGCTGAAATTTCAATAACTAAGACTTTTAAATTAGATAATCACTCAAAAATATCTTATTGTGGTTTAAAATTAAAATGTTATAGTTAATGATTAAAAACCAGATGTCAGCTAAGCAAAGTATATAGCTGTACCTTCCCATTTGTAGTTGGTGTATTTTCTTGTTCATGATTTATATCCAGCATACCATCTGGAAGTGTTTTCTTCTGATTATTCTGTTCTTTCAGAATCATTAACTAAAAGAAAAGTTTACAGACACATGTTTCAAGTCAATTCCTTTCTCACTAATAATATAAGGAACAGCTGCAAAAGCAAGGGAGCAAAACAACAATTACTGATTCTGCTGCCAGGTATGTATTAATAAAATCTGGCACGGGCACTCAAATACCTTATGCCACTGCAAACCCTTATTTTAAAGGCACAGGAACTCTTTTTGTTGGTTTGGTTGGGGTTCTTTTGGTTGGTTTTTTTTTGGTGGGGGGCAGAGAGGGTGTCAGGAGATTGAGGTTTGGTTTTTTCCTCTCCTGCTCTTTCAAAGCAGCTAAGTTAAAAATTAACAATTATTCTATTTGGCAAGCAATCAAAAGGAAGAAGTGAAAGTGAAACTTTATAAATTAGTCTGTACAAATATTGACTGAAACACCCACAATGAACACATGAAGGCTTCTTTTAAGACAGAAACTTACCTCTTTGTGTGTAGTACCTAGTTCTTCTTCCAATAAGCTACATCTTTCAAGTGCTACTCGTAACCTCTCCCTTACCTGAAAGGGGAATTTCAAATCATTTGAAATCATTCAAATCAAAAAGAAATAAATTTCACTTGCTGCCATGCCTTTACAGATAATGAATGACACTCCTTCCATTACATTTAGAAACCTTCTTAATCTGGAGTCAGTACTAATTACAACACATGCTACCAAAAAATAGCCAAATAATGTGTATCTTACAATCTAGCTTTTCCTTTTTTGTCATAAGCAACATGACCTGTACATTTAGGCACTGAAGAATTAAACATATCCAGAATTTGTCTGTCCTTCTGCAAGGCACAGACTGTGTTTGCTTTTGCTCATTTACAACACGGAACAACGGGTAAAATTCCACTGTATATTTTATATACAAGGGTCACAAAGTCAGGTAAACTGCAAGTTGGCAACAAAATTCACCGTGAACTTTAGGAGTTGCATATCCTGCTGCTAATATCAGGCACAACTGAAGGGAGGAGTTTTTTTAATTCAGATTTCTATCCCAGTGTAAGCAGATTCCCCTCCTCCTCCTCTCTCTAGTTCATTTCTTGCATTAGATAATCAAAAGGATAAATCCTGATGTTGTTCAGGTAAGCAGCTGTGTGCATTCCTACTGCAAATATATTGCTTCTGAATCATGCTGAGTTTACATTACCACAGTTAATGAAGTGCTTGAACAATCCACAGCACCTTGCTTAAGTTAAGTGCAGCATCTTAATTTAAGAGAGCAGTTACTAATGTAGTCACACTGCAGAGATTTCTACAACTTCAGTACAAAAACGGCCTAGCCCACACAAAGGAAAGAGGATGAAAAGATGTTTGGTACAATACTTCATTACCTTTTCATCAAGGGCTTTGTGGTGCTCAAATAAAGATTTTAGTGCTTTGAGAACTTCTACTTCACTAGAAACTCCTGCTGGAGACTGAGCTTGCCTCTTCACAACAGTCATCCTGAGGGATCGCTCATGCCTGGAGACAAGACACTCCAAATGTTCCAGTAACAGCTAAAGCAAAAAGAAAAAAAAGAAAGAAACAGTGTTTATTCCTGTTCTGTACAGATGCTGAAAACTTTGCCTCCTAGAACATCAATTTTAGAGTTCTAAACTTCATATTTCAGAGACAAAGGATATTTGCATTGAGCTGTATTAGCCGTGTAAGCTGCTCAAACAGATCACCACAACCTGCCCACTCTGCTCCTCTGATCCCAGAGCTGCAGGATTACAAAACTTTAACAACAAGAAATCTGGATGTCAGACAGCAGTGCAGTCTTACAAGCTTTTCCTGATTCTGCACAGCAGCATTTGGAGCTGTGCACAAGCTGCCAAACCTTCTTGATCAACACATACACATTTGCACTTCCATGGGGATTCATGTACAAGTATCAGGGAAAAAAAGCACTTTTAGCTTTTCAAATTCAGCATTTGTTCTCCTCCCTGTAGCTGGATGCTTTAACAATGGTGAGCTTGGAGAAGACAAGGAACTGACCCTCGTATTATTTCTTTCTGCTTTCAGTTCAGCAATTTCTTCTTCCCTTTCGAGCAGCTGCTCCCTGCATACATTCAGCTCTTTTGTGAGCGCTGCAAATTCCTGGAACAAACCAGACAGAAATATAAGCACATCAAATATCAGGACACAGTGAGAGTGGATTCATATGAACACTTGACAGTTCCTTGAAGTGCTCATTTCAGATGTGCAAAGCCAATACAACTGTGTAGTCATGCTAAGCCAGCTTCAGTTCAAACACTTAAAACCTTTATGCTGCCAACTGTACAGACAAAAGATGTTTGATCAGGACTTTGAAAACTTGTTTGCATCTCAAGGCAATTATACAAGTTAGGGTTTCCCTGGTAAGCAAAGGGAAAAACATATTTGTTATGGTTTCAAGGAGTTGTTGGTTTTGTGTGTTTTGGTTTGTTGTGTTTTTTTAACAACTGCTGAGGGAGACAGGAAAAAACAGCACTAAGCACAGCAAAATAAGGAAACCAACAAACATGGCAAATTTCAAGTCAGTATTTAATTGCGAGCAATAATGCATAATCCTGACATACCAGAAAACAGCTAAATACAGGAATGTCATTCATGCCTTCCTTCCAATGCCACAAAAGGGAATGAAGCAGCCCTTTCCCTGTCCCAGTCCTGCTAGAAAACTCTGAGGATTAGAATCAGAATTTTCTGAAAGCTGAGCCCTGGGACTCAAAGCCCTCACAAGGCTCACCCTTCAAGTTCAATAAAGATTTCACCAAACAAAACCCAACCAAAGTGAAATAACCCAGAGTGAAGTGTCATCAGGGAACAGGAGTGGAGCTAACTCACATCACTTACTGCATGCTTATTACTGCAGTGAACAGAGTCAACATGAAAGAATATCCTCCTACAGTTTGGGGTTTCTGTCAGGAAATGATTGTACTAATATCTGCAAGAGCCACTGCAGCCTAAACCATTTCCCCTCTCTATCAACAGCCTCACTAAAAATACTTAATATAAAAGACAAGTATGTTTTCTATCAAGTGGGGGTAGCATACTCTGAATAGAACAAAAGCTACAACTATATACCACATTTAGAAGCAAACACAAAGCATAACTTTATCTACCCTGGCAAAATTTAAATTCTAATCTGAACTGCACTGGAAATGAGAATTGACAGTGTGCATGTGAACAAGTGCATCCTTTAGAAAAGAGCTTTGCAAGAAAGCAACCCTCATGTCTTGTCCATGCAACTTATAATGTGAAAATAAATATGCCTCAGTCACCCCAGTGGCCAGTGAACACATCAGGAAAACTCCTTTTTGTTGTAACACTCCTTTCTGTTGTCCAAGATAAGGAAAATACCCATAAACAAGAGCCTTGCCTAATAAACAATGGATTTGTACAGCTGGACTGGTGATTAGCAGGACAAGGTGAACACGAACAGCCAGCTAAGTGAAGACACAATTGCTGCTTCTTTACTTTTTCCAAACTCTTCAAGACACACTGATTATCGACCAGCAGCTGTATATCAAGTGAAAGCTTAAGATGGAGCTGTTTTGCAGCAAAATTCAAAGTGACAGAATGCACATGCTTAAAAACAAAAGGCCACATCAACCAATTAATTATACTAAGCACATCTGCAAATTCTAACATGCAGCTAAAATAAGCAGCACAGTCAAAAGACACTGCAATTTCCAATATTCATTTGGTAAACTTTATTCTAAAATATTCACAACTGAAAAGACAAAAAATATGTTGCAAAATATACAGTTGGAGTGAACTCCTCTGGAAGTACTAACATATCAGGCTATTAAAAGTTGTTGTGGAAAAGACAGCAATACCACCACCACCACAGATGCAGAATCCATCCCTATAATCCCTCTTCCTAAATCAAAACCTGTTCATTGGAAAAAAGTTTCAGTCCCCCTGCTTAATCAGCAAAAAGCTGCAAAAACTCTTAATTTATTTTCCTTTCTCAACTGCTAAATTATTAGGTGTCAGAGAAATAAAATAATTACATTCATATAAATATTTCATTGCAGTATTTCATTTGCATTCTTAAAAAAAAAAAAAAAAAAAAGGGCTATTATTTTCCAAATGGCCAGGAAATAATTCCAAAACAAGCTGGTCTGTAAATATAGCTACTAGAACTTTTACACACAAAAAAACAAATTACCAAAGGGTCCTGGGTGCAAGATAAACCAAGAGAGGAAAACCCTTTCAAAAAAACCCTACTTCAAGCTTCACTGGAGCTGACAGAAATATTGACTAAGTCATTTTTTCCCAGCAGAATGCTCCTTCACATCCAAGCTATTCCTGCACCTTCAACATCCCACCTGTGGGAGCTTCCAAGACTCCCAAGGAATTGGCAGCACACTCCCCTTTTGCTCACACATGAGCTCAGGTAAACCAGAAACCAAAGCTGCCATTTTTCACTGGCAGTCCCTGCTGATCTTTACAGATTAGATAATTATGTACTACTGAGAAGAGTATTTGGTATGAATTTACTTTCTTGGTTTCCCCTTCCAAATTAATAATGTAAGAAAAGTAATTTAAAAAACCCTGAAAATGCCAACATCAGCATTTAAAAACATCAAGATTGCCCAATTCTCCAAAGGACACTGGCCTGACATGGGAAGTTTTCTCTTTTTCCAGCCTCTATCTCAAGTCTTGAGAACAGGATGAAGAGCACAGCAAGGACTACCAGACACTGTCTCATCATCCTTTTCAACTTCCAATCACTGCATAGCATCAATATAGATCTTTTATCTGTATGAGCTTCCCCACGTGAAAAGCAGCTGTACATTTGAAAGGAAGGCCATTCACTCTTCAGATGGTTATAGGACAGAGAGTTCCAGTCCACTGCAGACTCCTGTGTAATTATAAATTGTAGCACAAATAGATCCCAATTGTGACATGAACCATCACACTTGTCAGATGACCCAAAGCAAGAGTGCACACAGGAATTTATATTGCTGCTGCATAAACACACTGACAGGGATTGCTGGCATTGCATAACACCTCCATTGCTGTTTGTTTTGACAAAATAGAGTTGCTTCAAGTCCCATGAGCTGCCTAAGAAAGAACATTTGAACGTCCTTAGTTTCAGTTGACACTGCCAAACAACGTGTCCTTTCTAGTTTTAATACTTACCTTCAATGGGAGACAATTTGTGATTTCTTTAAGCAGTTCAAAAGCAGAGAAACTATCTGCAGCTTCAAAAAATCTCGAGTTGTGTCACAATTTCTTCCTTGGCATTAGATGAATGTACAGAAAGAATAAAAAGGAAAGAATCCCGAGAAACTTTCTCACTTGTCCACAAAGCTGTGTTACTTTTCTGTAATTAAGAAGACTGAGAACAACAGAATGAAGTTCTGCTCTGTTTCTGGCTGCCATCAAAATAATAAATACACAGCGCTGGGGATTGACAAGAATGGAACTCACACTAAGCATTTCAGAGCACTCACACAAACTGGTGGAAGAGTGCTGAATTTACCAGGGAAATATTCCCTACTGATTAGAACACTCTGGCAAACACCCATACTCTACACCAAACTGAAATGTTTACTGAAGAAAGTAACTTTCTGACCCAACTGAATCATTCCAAACATGTCACTCTCGCTGGCAGAAATAAATATTCTCAACAAAAAGCCACACTAAGCAAATAAGCTTGTTCTTGTTCAGTAATACATTTTCTGGGTTGTTTTTTGTTTGGGCTTTTTTTTTTTTCTATTATTATTCCCAAGCTCCAGGATTTTTTAAAGCAATAGCATTTCTTCTACCTCAGCCTTCAGAGCTGACCTTCAGCCTTCAGTATTTAGATGCCACAATATAAACATCCCTCCAAAAGCTGGATCCATTAGTGCTGAGCTGTCAAGCCTGGCTGAGCTGACACGCTTGGGAACTTCCAAGATCTCAATCCAGGAACATTCCAGCTTTCAGGGAACAGATTCCCTTCATGTTCATTACAAACATAATTCATAGGTTTCACAGACAGCACATCACAGACCAATAAATGCTACCTGACAGGAAGATAGTATTTAACCTAGGGGAAACACTTGAAAGAAACAGAGGTAATTCCTGAAAGTCTGTTAATACAAGTTGTTTATTAGGGATGCTCAACAAATAACTAAATTTGTTTGGCATTTGATCAAGCAAAACAAACCTAATTCCATAAGAAAATGCAACAGCGCTCAAGTGCACAAGTAATCATGAATTAAAAACAACCACATGGCCAGAAAATTTATACAAATGATAGAAATATATTTAAGTAAAAAAGAGAAACGTTTTAAATTCATCAAGTATTATTAAATACTGTAAAGTAGCAAACATTTTAAATTCATCAAGTATTATTAAATACTGTAAAGTAGTAACTTCAGGCAATAGAAAGATGAAGCTGTGACTGTTGCATCTTTAGGACCATCTCTGACCAAAATATATGATTGGAATTTATCTGTTTAATCTCCAAGTGATATTTTGGTTTACTGTTATCCTTCTGGTCTGTAGACTGAATATCAAGCAAGCCACAAATCTGAGCAGCTAAAGAGAGCTGGAAAAGAACAACTGGGGGAAGTGCAGGACATCAGGGGTGAAAACCAATGGGATCTGAGGTAAGTTTCCATCCTGGTGTATGTACTACAGATAAACCACAATTATTCCAAATGATGACTGCGTGGAAATGGCAAATATACAGTCTAAAACAAAACAAGCAAAGGAAATTTAAATATCTCGGCTTATTTCTAGGGTAGGTCACAGTCAATACACTTTAAATCTAAGGGGCTTAGGTAGCACCCAGTGACCAAGAGCCCCAATATATTTGAAAGTTCCTAGCAAGCAAATTTTTCTACCTAATAAGTCATGGGTTTGTTTTGGGTTTTTTTTTAGGCTAAGAATCAGAACTATGAAATTATGAAACAGTTCAAGGTATAGAGAGTTAAAACTGAGGAGAACTGACTTGTTTTCACCATTAAATCCAGCCTTGGAAAAAAACATAGTCACACACAGATTATGCTTTGCCTGTTCCATGTAGTAAAACACATTGCTTTCAACCTTTCCATATCTCTGGCATGTGCTAATGGGAAAGACAAAAAATCAGCCTAGAGTGTGCAAAGAAAAATATTTTCCTTTTCACCTCATGAAAATAATTTCCAGTAAGTATCGAGCAGCCTGAATTGACTAAGCTAGAAACATAAAACTTATTTCAAACATTAACAGAATCAATTCTATGAACCCCCAGAACTTAAAAGGGATTATAAAAGAATACTACAAGTAATACTAAAACATGGATATGACAAATTTTTGTGTTTTGAAACACTGAAAGGCTTTTCATGCTCAAAGTAGTTGTTTTTCCAAGTGGAGCTAACTACCCACCAGAGTGAGAACACACTGGAGCTCATTACATAATTAGTGTATTGGCCTCCTTTCCTATTCCTGTGTAAGCATAAACTGTTTTATAACTCAAAAGACAAGCACCAAAACAGAAGTGCAGATTTCTTTACTGTGAAAAAAAATTCTCCCCTTCCAACTAGTGGCATTGACATAAAGAAAAGCTTTAATACCACCTTTGGTTAACTCTCAAAAACCTGGTTTGTTTTTTTTTTTTAAAGACTTTTTTTTTTTTTTAAATACTTTTTTTTTTCTCTTTATCAAAAACTGCAACACTGCATGAAAACACTCAAGTGAATATTGAGCCAGTCAGTGATCAACACTAAACCAGCATCACTTTTTATCATTCCAGTTGTTTGGGCTTTTTTAGCAGCTCTCCTTCAAGTGTCCCTCTTGGGCTGACCTATCTAGGCTTTGTCATTAACGCTGCTCAATCCTAAACAGGCAATTAAGTTTTAACGTGTTTACAGTTGCATAATGTTATTGCTCTGGAATGAAACTCTCACTGTTCCCAGTCCACTTTGGAGCTGGAAGCAGAATCAACTGCCTGGCATCTGACAAGCCAAGAGCCAAAGAACTCCTCACTCACAGCCAGCAGGTACCAAACATATGCCCAAGAGCAAAATGGAAAAAGCTTATAGCAAGCCCAAGTCTCCATGGCAATAAGTAGGTTTCCAGTTACCATCCTGAGTGAGTTGCCTAAATTTATGCACAGCGTTCCCTGAGCCTGAACTACAAAGCACAAAATCCAGACTTCAGCACTGGGAGCTTCCGGAAGCACAAGGAAACATAAATGGAGAAAGGTAGGATTTGGCAGCTCGGCAAAAGGAATGCAGGAGCAGCAGGAAAAGGGAGGTAGAAACACATCAGTTCCATGTTCTCGCCCCTGTAACTCCCCTTCCCCGATCTAACCAACACATTTCAGACATGTCCTATTTGGGGTGCAGGGGGTAAAAGCACCGGAACCCAAACCTGGATCCATCCTCTGAGAATGAGGGGTTTTCCTTTCAGTACGTGAATCCCTGCTCAGACCTCAGCCAGCCAGCAGCAAAGTCTGGAACAGGAGCCTGCAGACCCTTGTGCACAGAGCACTGGAATCATTAACTCCAGCCTGTCCAAAGCTGGGCTAGCAGAACCCTTACTGCCTGGCCTCCTGCATTTCACTTTCCCTAACCCCAGCAGCACTGTGCAGTTCTGTACACAGGGACAGGGCAAAGCCTCGTGCAAAAGCAGATCTTCGTGCATCACTGGAGAGCCAGCATTCCCTGATTCTCGGGTTTCTGTGTATTTTGGTGAATCCCGAGATGCAGAAAGGCTCTTTTCCCCAACCCTGAGATTGAAGTAATGTCGAGAGATGTCTCTTCTGTTTTCCAAGGTTGTTTATTCTCTCCTATCTGTAACATTCTTTCCCTGACTCGATGAGATCTGTGCAGCAGGTCAATTCAAGGC
This sequence comes from Certhia americana, assembly GCA_018697195.1. Classification (NCBI taxonomy): domain Eukaryota; kingdom Metazoa; phylum Chordata; class Aves; order Passeriformes; family Certhiidae; genus Certhia; species Certhia americana. The sequence goes on along the minus strand of CM031861.1, from coordinate 1,882,158 downwards.
AAAAATCACTGCCCCTAAGGTGGCCGGTAGTTTTACACTAAATATTATGTACACAGTACTTACAAGAATTTTCCAATACCTATCATCCATGTTAGAAAGTTGGTCTCTACTCTAAGCCAACCAGAAAGTGCCACCATCACAGCAGAAGATGGAGCAGATGAAGAAGGAAGAAGCCCAAAAGCCATGAGGTTCCTCCATCTTGTCTTTTCTGCTTACCATTCTAAAAAACCTAGAAATCTACTTTTCACCCTGTGACTAACTAACTAGCACTCTACTTAAACTCTCGTGGTCTGTAAATCCTCACACAGAGATGGTAATTTCTCCCAAGGGCTAAAATTGAAGGCACAGGAATTTTTGACTCCTTGCCAAGGCCTCTCAGCCCCCTGTCCAGGTCTGAAATCATCCAGGACAGCCAAAGGAGTGTCCTGGACTCTGACACCTGGTCACACTCAGTGCTCTGGACTGAAGGGACACAGGGGAACCTTCCAGGCTCCTCCTTAGAGCCACCACGGGGAACACAAGTCACACGTGTGACACAACACACACAGTCCCTACAAGCCTGCTTGCAGCTAATGTGCTGCAAGGCAAAACCAAGCCTCAGCTGCATCCTACAGCTGCTCTGTAGTCTGAGAAACTAAGGAAAGAGAACATGAGGTTGTTTAAACAAGTCAGAAAACCTCAACTAGTCACTCCTATTTACAGTTTGCTCTGCCTCTTCTGTAGAGTTACCAGCCTTGGGATCATCAAAACATTCAGAACCCCTAATTTCTCCAGATAGTTTGTTAATCTTTTCACCAGCCTTAACAAATCAACACAGCTTGTTCAAAGCGGCGCAGATCACAAAGGGTGATCAATTAGCCCAGAGCACACACAACCAGTTTTTATGTCAGCCTTTAAAAACCCTTATAAAAGCTACAGATGTGTATCAAATCAACCAATGAAAAACTCGACCAAAGTACCTGGTTTTCCCCCCAGGGCTTTCTCCAAATACTCAACTGAGGGGGCAAACCTTACAAGTTAGCAGAATGCATGGAGAACTAACAAGAAATGAACACACCGAGCACTAACTTGAAATACCAGTTTTAAGTTATTTTCTTCACTTGTCTTTGTAAAAATGCTTATGAAATGTTGCCTCTATTCAGGCAACACCATGGATCTTCTGAGTAAGGAGTTCAAAAACTGAAGTATTACAACAGCAAGCACAGGAAATGCAGAAGCAGCCTTCAGACTTGCATGAAACTTGGCATCTGTTCATATGCAATGGTAGCAGAAAATCTTCCAATCACTTCATTGTGGTGTGGCTATGCAAAGAGTTCCACCTTACCTGCTCCTCAATGTACAGGAATACGCCCCCTGAAAGGGCAGATAAGAACAAAAGTATTCAGAACCATACCGAGCTTGTTTTCTTTGGAAAAATGTCCAAATCAGCTTAAATATGCATCAGGAAAACTTTAGTCATCATTGAAAAACAGGCTTTTCAACTTGGGATGGCTATGTTGTGCAGAGCAGTAACTGTTGAGAACAGCTGATAACACAACAATTCTTTTCAATACTGTACCACTCCAACCACCAAAATCCAGAATAACAGCTTAATTTAACACAGAATAAGGCTACAATACTTGGGGGGTGTTAGAAAAACGCCTGCCTCTCAGTGTCACTCTGAATCCGTGAATTCTAAGGGTTTCACAAGGGGAGTTAGCACATTCCTGCACTCCCAGCCTAGTCTATTTTGATTAGGAACTAATAGAGTAAAGTGGCAGCACAACTTCTTAGGTGTAGCTTTAGGCATCTCCATTTTTGGAGTCCATGTCAGTGAAGAAACCTACCCACACCCATACCCACCATGGCAAAAGGAGAATACACTTGTACTTAATTAAAGAGCAAGAATCTTGCATTACCAGTTTGACAGGGTATGGGACAAAACCAGTCTCCATCTTGAATATGACAGTAGAGGGATTTCACTGAAGTTTTTCCTCTCCTCACACAAAGCTGGCCAAGATTTCCTGGGATTCCATGCTGGATAGCACAGCATGCAATCCTCCTTGGGGATGCCAAACCGTGGAACAACTGCAAGATGGGCTGAGAAGATTTAAGAAGGTCTGTAATTTTCCTGGGACCCCCCATTCTTGATATTAAGCAGCTGTAGCAAGATCTTTTAAGTTGTAAACAACATTGTTTACTTGGACAAGAAAAAAATATTTTTCTGCGCATCAACTCTAAACATACTGCACTCACAAGAAACAGCACAATTCTGGCCCATTAAATATTAAATTCCTACGACTTTTATGAATTAAAAATTATTTAACCCTACATACTACATTCTAGTCATCTTACATGACTAATACTGCACAGTTTTTTACAAACAGATCCAGGACAAGACCCATCATGCACAACTATTTCAGTGACAAGATACTCCTGCTTGCAGAAACCGTGAGCTGCTGCTGGGGCTCTGCCCTGCCCTATTCTAATCGTTCATCTTAGCCCCTAGTTGCCAGCTTTAGTCCTGTGGCTAGCAGCTGAAAAGTACATTTTTCACAGTCTGTTAAGAGGGAATGCTTGGGAATAGCTGAATAAGGCTGGCCAAGACACCCTCATTAAACAAGCACCAGCATGTACTTCCCCCTCTGTGTTCTCCTATTATATATATATATGTATTTATTACTTTTGCCAAGTGATGAACACTTCAGTCTTATAATTTCAAACTTGTTTAAGCAAGTAATACTCACTGAGGACAGGTACGTGCCTTCAGCAGGAAATTCAACTTACCAGCTTTTCACATTTTGTTTTTTCCTACTTCTCTGTTCCCTATCACCCCAGTTTACAGGCTGAGTGGATTTACTGGGCTAACTGAAACTAAATGTGCCCAAATCTGTGTATTTTGAATAAATTCTACTGGACCATTCCATGGAAAAGTGGATCCACTTTAGAAAATACTCCACAACAAAGCAATTCCAAAGTCCACACAAAAACAGCAGTCTCAGATCCTACAACAGACATGTCTGCTATCTAAACACAGAGAAAACTAGGAAAAAATCAGCAACATAGATTAAACTTTGAAGAGCTGTTTTAGAGGGAGGGTTAAAGCTTTTTTTAAAGTTCAAAGTAATTTTTTGTCTGCCACAAAAAAAAAAGAAAAAAAAAAATTTAAAAATCCATGACTAAACTTGATGAGTACCTGAGCCCAGACAGCAGAAGGAAACCAGGGAGATGAGCAAGGCTATAATGCAGAGGAGAAATTAAAAAAAAAAACAATAAATGAAAAATAAAGAAATTAATAGAAGACAGGGGCAGGCTGTCAGTATGGTGTTACACTAACAAATGCTGATGTGAAAGACAGGTTGGTGGGGAACCTGTGAAGCTCCTGTTCCACACCGGACTAAAAACAAGGGAAAGATGATGCAACAGGGAAGCCCTGCAGCCTCCCTGAGACAAAGGAAATGCTTGGCCCATTTCTCCTCCTTTACTTCCCAGGACTCAAGTCTTTTCTAATCATTGCACAAAATTCAGGAGAGGGTTATGCAGTCTCCACAAACTACAGCTGCAATGGGATCAGTTACACCAAGGTCAGTATCAACATAAAAGAGACCCTGGGAGGGGAAAAGGAAAAATTCTAAAGAGCTGTTCCATTTCCACTTTACATGAAGCAAAGCAATTCCAGATTTCTTGAGACAAAGACTCAGTTTTGGAAGAAAATGGTGTGGAACCACACCCTCCAAAGACATTCTGAAAACTCAAGCTGCATGTTTTAAAAAATAAATTCCTGGATGCACCTGCCTCGTGCTCTTTAACATAAGGCTGAAAGAATGTTATGACCTTCCAAGCCTTTTCCCATGAACTACGAAAAGGTGGTCATGCTGTATGAAAAAGACATTACTCAAGAATAACAAAAAGATTCACAGTGGTATCCAAGGCATCCCTGAAATTATCTAAACCACACTTCTAGTCATTCCCCCAAATATACTACAGTAAATAGAGCTTTGAAGGGGATAATCTGAAATTAGGGGTTTACCTTACAAAGGTATAAACATGTGGAAAGCCCAACCAGATTCACCTACACATCCAATATCACCCTTCACACAGGCTCTGCTCTTCTAGCCTTGGGTCTCCTGGGTACAACATAATTCTTTACATACAAATTAGATTAACTGAAGAACTCTAAACAAGAGAAGCCCATATATTAATTTTTAATTTGGATCAGAAGTTTCTTTTACTTCTGGGTTTCCAAAGCAGCCCATGCCTTAAATCCCAATAGAAGCAAGAGATTCAAGCATGAGGTGCATCCAGGACCTTACATACCCTACACAACAGAACCTTAAAGTATATAAAATTACAGCGTCCAGCTTCCCACTGGGAGCAGCAAATCCACAAGCACAAGCCACAGTGAAAAGCACAGCAAATAACAGAATTTAGGTCTGGAACTATTAGTTCAGCAAGGTTAACAGAGTCCCATGACTCCCCTCATGTTCAGCTCACAGGTTTCCCAATGATAGATAGGAATGCAAAGAAAATGAGAGTTTTGACTCTAACATTCTACTGGCAAAAGTATACGTTGCTTAATAATTGTGACTGGCTCACATAGGACAATTGAGAATCCACAACTCAAACCCACAAACCCACAGTTTAAACCCTGCCAATGATCAAGACAGCAATCCCTACAGATGTGTACAGAACTCCCTTTTCACCCAATTTTCTTTTTTAAGGCAATTTGGGGTTGCACAGTGAAAAAACTTTCATATCAAGCATTCTGTAAAGCAAATGAGCAATTCCACTTTGAGATCTCTCCCTCCCTTTTCATGACTGTGCTTGAAAATTCAGAAGTAGTTTAATAAAAGTGGCCACTATTTCTGGAGACAACCATGGATATAGTAACAATAAAAACCCAGGAATTTATGATCCTGTTTTATTGAGTGAGCCCTCTCCACACTGAAGAACGTTTAGCTTTTACACCAAGGATTTTGGTGGCCAGAATTCCTTTTCAAGTAACCCAAAATAAACCCCATTTCTCAGCACTGGACACTGTCAGTGTTGAAGACAATGATCAATAGACTTCATCAGCTGCCAAGGCAGTTTCTTTACATGAACATTCAGAGATTTTTCAAACATCAAGCCAGTCTCAACTTTGTACAGGCCAACATAGAAATTCTTTCTTGCAATTGCACATCTTAAGATGGCTTTGTTTTGTTTGGCTTTTTTAACTATGTATATTACTCAGCTCCATAGGCTTATATAATTAAATCCTTATCCTGTGCACTGTTCTGTAAATTTGAGGGAGGAAAAAAAAAAATCTCACTTCTCTCGACAGTACAGCGTTTAACCATCTCAATGCTTTACTCATTTTTACCAGATAATCTACCCTGCCATTCTACATAAAAGGTAAATATGCCTCTAAAAACAATGTTTTAAGCATATAGAACCAAATTTTACATCCATTTATGTGAGAGGTAGGATAAAAAGAAAAAAAAACAAGCACTGTGCTTCAGAATATTTCTCCACAATTGGATACCCAACTCTACAATATACTAGCAATAGGAGTAAAGCAAAACACAGCATGGTTCAGACCACACCCAAAGAAAAATTACTGTTCTATGAGAGGAAAAAAATCAAAAAATAAAAAAAGGTTAATTAAATTAAGAAATAAAACCAAGAACTGCCCATTTTCCTATCACAAAGAAAAAAATGCTTATTTTCTAAAGAGAATTTTTTTTTCTCCTTAACAAAACTCAAAAGGTCCCAAATTAAAATGTTCAAGCCTTTTTCCTTTAAACAAGCCCTTGTTTAAAATCTGTCCTTAAGATATCTGATTATGCCCAATATTGCTTGTGTAAGGATCTTTTCATTAAGGACTCAGGAATCCTAGAGTGGTTTGGGTTGAAAGGGATCTCAAAGCTCACCTCTGCCACGGGCAGGGACACCTTCCACTAGACCAGCTTGCTCACAGCTCCATCCAGCCTGACCTGGAACCTTGGTGCACTTTGTAGAATTTGTAAAGCAAAAGACTAATTCCAGATATTTATCTTTCTTAAAACAGAACCAGAAGCCAGATGAATTACAGGAATATGTTGACTGCTCTTCATATGTATCCATCAACAGCCACGGCATATTTCAGATCCAACCAAAATTATATTTCTGTTAAGATCTCCACTGCCATCCTCAAAAACCATATCCTCAGTAGACAGGAGCATAAACACATGAGCAAAGTTCAAGGCCACTGTGGAACAGCAAAAGAGAAGATTAAGCAACAAAGCTGCTCTTTGGAAAAATGCTGCTCCAGCCACTGCAGGAACAGGCCACAGAGCCTTGTCAGGCTGATCAGAAGAAAAGGAGATGATTTTCAGTAGAGCTTACATGAAAACAAAGGTCAAGTCTGAAACAGATAAAGGTCACGGGCAAAAAACCAAGGGAGCCAACTACCCACATCAGCTTAGAGGAAAACAACACATCAAAATGAAAGTGAGCATTAACTTGGACTTGGAATCACACTCCTCCAATTTGAAATATCCAAACTCCCAGAGCAATCTCCTCAAGTGACCTACATATATGGATTCACCATCACCTGGAGTTTCCAAAATGTGGAAATGTTATTTCCCTGTGCCTCTATGAAAAAGTCAAGTTGAATAAAAAACTCACTCCATTCGGTAGCAAAATAATAATTCTTCTTTCAGCCCAGAGACTGTGAAAACATTTTTCCTGGCAAGAACTGCATTACATTTACACTTGGGGAACCCACAGGCAGGATTACAAAAAAAAAAAAAAAAAAAAGATACTTGGAAAGTTATGAGCATCCAGATTACCTGACACACATAACACAAATTTCTCTCTTCTCAGTATTTGTAGTTTGAGATGTATATACACAAGAGATTATGGTATTTTCTAATATATGTCAACAGATACCAGTCAGCCTTACAGACTTTAAGTGACTTAAGCTGCCTAAATTGCCACAAGCAGCTTATACAAAGACCTCTGTCATATTCTTTTACAAATAGAAAACTGAAAAATAAATCCCCAAATTCAATTGTGAAGTATATTCATGCAGTTCTGAGATGCAGTGCTAACTTAGGGAGAGGGAAAAAAAAAAAAAAAATTACTAATAGGCACTTAAAATGTTCTTTCCAAAAATTCAAGGTCTCTGACAACACACTTAACTTTATAAGGGGCCTGCATATATTATAACACAACATATCCTCCTAATTCTATGATCAAAACCTGCCATGAATAAAGCCAACATTCAACTCTCCTAAATACATTACAAAAAGAATGAAACAAAGTTTCAGGCCACTGTACCTTAAAACACTAAGAATTTATAAGGGGGAAGGGAATTGTGGTTTTAATTCATATTTATCAAAAAAAAAAAAAAGCCATGAGTTTGGCTTTTTTTTCATGGAATTGCAATTATGTAGCCACATTCACATTGAATCTTCAAGTCTTGATACTAAATATCTTCAAAGCACCTTTTAGCTACACACTCAGAAAAGTATGGAGTAAAAAAATAAAAAGCTAATAGAGGAAGAATTCTCTAAATACCAGAAGACACTATCTGTTGTACCAGAGGCTACAGGCAAGCTAGCACTGATGAGAGTATACATGTGATGTTCACCTGGTTCTAAATATACATTTTAAATGTTCTGTTTTGATTATAGCTCTTTTCACCTTATATACAGCCTATTTTTAGGCTGCAGGTTAGACTAGAGCACCCCAAGCATTAACCCACTGTGAGATATCTGCCCACAGTAGCACTGAGAGTAGAGAAAAATAATCACTAGCTCCTGTTTCAGGGCCTCATCCACTACCAAAACCAAATGAAAAGCATTTCTGTGCAGTCACCAAAACATTCTTTCTACAAATAAACTAAGGGAAATAAAAACAATAGTTTTGGACTTCACCAAATCGGCTTATTAAGGGGATGGATGGGACATCACTCTGCAGTAAAACAGCAGTAAATTTCACCCCGAATTTAACAGCAGTAAAAATTCACCCTCAAACACAAGGAAACTCAAAATTAATTCCAAATTTAATCTAGCTAAATGGTCTATTTATAATCAAGCAAACCTAAAATTAAAAGCACAGTATAAACTGCAAGTTGCTAACAATAGACAAACAGATGTCTGCTGGGCAGGGGTGGGATGTTTCAATAAACAAACCCAAACATATCCACATGAGAAACCAAGAAGACTGAGCCAATGCTGGGGACTCGGTGCTCAATGTACTCCACTGCATTATTTAAGTGTAGCTATTCTTTTTTGCCCAAACATAGAGCATTATTTCAGACAAATTCACACTTTGAAGGTTTGGAGCAAAAGGTGCCTATGTCTTGAAAAGAAAAATGTTAGGGAAGCTGGGGTTTCTTGATAATAAGTGAAGAATTCTGAATGTTTCCTCCTATCTCTGTCTGACTTTAGCGTAAGGCCAAATCAGTTCAGGAATTTACTAACAGTAAGAGCCAAGTAAGATTTGGCAACTGAAACTCCAGAGAGATGTCTGAAAATGCAACAGGAAGAGTCCTGTTCATCTCTGCTGGCAGAACAGGGCGGGAGCAGTGGAAATTGTGCCTGCTCTGACATCCACGTGAAGCCTTTTGGCACCTCCAGGATTCCTGGGCACTCTGCTGACATTAATGGCTGTTGCTCAGAAGTCAGCACCAGCTGCTGCCAGAGTAAGAAGTGCAAGCTGTGGCACCTCAGGGCTGAACATCTGGGACTGCTGCAAACGGAGCTGCACTTCAAGTGCTGAGGAAATTTCAGCTGCTGCAGAGTCTGGCAAGGCCTTTGCTGAATGTGTTTTCTGCCACTGTGTTCTTCATATTAGGTACAGTTGAAAGCCTCATTTTGACATCTATGACATCCTGTATTACTCAAAACTTGTCTGGAGGAAATCCAAACACCACTATTCATAAAATGGCAACAAAATCCTTAAGCTCATCATTTCAAAACAATGCCAGGGCAGTCTTTGGGCCAAGTGTTTTGATATTTCTTACATGTGAGGCATTGAGTATTTCTGAGATTGTCTAAGGAACATCACTCTACAGGGACATACCTGAACTTCAGTGAATACAAATATGAACTGACACCATTTTTAACTCAAGTGTAAAGCAGTGATAAACTATTTACCCTGGATAGAAAGCAACTTTTACTTTAACCTTCTATTTTGCTTACCTTGTGCAGAAAAAAAAAGAAAAAAAATAAGGCATGATAAATTTAACACTAAAATATCAAGGTGCAAGATTAGGATGGAGCTTAGTATGTGTTTCTTCATATTTGTGTTGTACTTATCAGCTTGTAAAATTAACACACATATTAAAATTTTCATCCTGATAACAACTGCTGTGAATTCACTAACTGTGCTTTAATTTGTGATAGGCACCAGAGTCACTGGAGACTAAACTCTGGTCTTCACCATCCAAAACAAGCATCATGTCTTCATTTACAGAAAACATCTACATGAAATTCTATCAGCAAAAACAACCCTGGCCTGCAACACTTTAATACTGAGAAGTGTAGTAACTTGGGCCTCATTTTGAGCCCTAAGGTTCAAAATTCAACTTTTAAATACTGCTTTACAGATTAACTTATAAGTTTGAAACACACTAATCTTGAATTTTGTAGAATGCACTCTAAAAGGCACATAAAGGACATAATTAAGTCCACTAAGACCATAATTAGAATTATAACAATGTATTTATGTTATAAAGCTCTTTAAGTAAAAAGTTAATGTTCTTTTCTTTTTCCTGTGAAAAAAATCTAGAAAGACTAAAATTAAGTTCTAGCACAGCACTTTGATTTCCTCAAGTTGATTTTCCAAGGTCAGAGTACAGTTTGACTTGGGTAATCTGTAATAGAGGAAACTCCCAGAAAACAAAGCATTGCCAAGAATCCAGTTATTTTATCAAGGCAGTGGTGATGTATTTCACTTCCAGCTGTCCACACTAAAAACCCAGAAAAAGTCAGCTTTACTCTGAGTAACTGTAACAGATAAAGCACATCTACATAACATTAAAATCCACTCTTCTCAGTGAATTAGGCATCCCCAAAAGCTGTCTTACCCTAAATAGCTGTCCCAGGTTTGTGAAGCTAGAACTGATGCCTTGAATTCTCAGCTGCCCACCACAATAAGAAATGTGACCAAGAAAAGTGCATCACTGCTGCAGGAAAAACTACATTTACTTTTAGAATCTAAGAGGTGCAAATTTTTGCACTGATTTGCCATTTTGAAATTAATTATGCACACTGTCAGTTACTATTGAAAAAAATAAATATATATATGGTGCATTTTTTGTATCAGTGTGAGCTTCTTTCTTATACTCAAAAAACTCAGTGAACATAAGGAATTAAGCACAGGGATGCCATCAGAAATTGAGAAGAGGAATTCTGGTACAGAAGAAATCCATCTGGCATTCCTGCTTTTAGATCAGGACTTCCCAACAGTCATCAGAACCATCTCAAACTGGCTGGTTCAGCTAAAGATATAATACAGGAAAAGCACACATAGAAACCATTCAATTGAATACCTGTTAAGATGAAGTAGTCTAAAATCAACTACAAAGACTTGTTACAAGCCAAGTTTGAGAAATAAATAATACTTTGGTTACAGAGTGATTTAGTAATTCATGAAATTACACTGCTCTTTGTACAATTAGTTAAATTGACCTTGCAGATCTACTAAATTGAAAACAACTACTATGATTAAAAAAAAAAACTACACTACTATCCCTTCTTTACTGAAAAAATATAACACAGTTATTTTATTAAATTTAAAGACTTTAAAGACCTCCTTGGAATCCACAGCACAATGGGTCATCTGAGGCAGTAGTACAAAAGAATGCTCAGCTTGAAATAATTAACAAAAACTTCGAATCGTTTCAAATATTAGTCACCATAAAGTTTTGACAGTGAACACGTATTAGAACTTTAAAAAAAAATATTGTTTACCTCATCAAAAATTTACACCCATGAAGGAACTGACTCTACCATAACAACAACAAAAACTGCCCAATACAGAAGTTACTTCTGATGTAGCAACAATAATGAAAATACTTCTGATTTTTGAAAGCACCACAACCACTTATCCACCACTGAGGACAAAACAGCAGTTCCACAAGATGAAAAGAGTATTTTCTATCAGCAGTCTACAAAAATCCATACACTGCTGTATGTTTATATAAAATTGCAGTAAAATTTCTCCCTCAACTGACTTGCTCTTCCAACAGATTTCACATGAAACCATGCAATTATGGCATTCTTGAAAAGGGGGACTGTTCATTAATCTTCCAGAAATGTTTAGAAAATGATGGTTACATGCAAGTAGCCTACGAGATTTAGGAAGGAAAGCTGAGAACTGAAAAGGCAAAAGGGGAACAGCAGAGTTGAGAGCTGGGATGATTCTGCTCAGCCCCAGCCTCAGGTCTGACAGTTTGCAGGTCATGCAAGTGGTTAATGGCATCCATTAATGCAGCAGACCTGACACGGAGGATGAGGAGAAGCCACAATTATTACAACAAAAAAAACAAAGAACGATTTTTGCCTGCAGCAGATGATTTAACACAGGCAGCAGCAAAGGTTGGAAACTTCTCCTTTCTGATTTTCATCGTTGTAACAGAACTAGATTAACACGTGTAACATTTTCGTTCCCATCCCTCAGTAATTACCAGCACCAATTACCATACCAAGAGTCATACAGTGATTACATTATAATGAGAGCAGTGAAACAGAAGGATTTAACGCCACTGCTGGAAAGGGTATAAACAGTAACTACAATATTCAAGGGGATGGGAACATTTTTTAGAGTCACAGCATCACTGTGCCACGCTTGGGACAACAACCACCACGCCAGAAAGCACAAGGCTGTCAGCAGATAGCCAACACCCAAAAGCAGCCCCTGCTTTGCCTAGAACCAAATGCTTCTCACCATGCTCAAAGTCCACCTGTATTATTTTTAACTAGAATGGATAAAACCCAACAAGTTCTGTGGATATCAATCACCTTTCCTAACTATGCTCCTTACGTAACAAACCTAGCACTGCAGGCCACGTGCATCCTCCACGAGGCACTAATTAGGAACTCCTAGCAGGACCAAAAAAATAAAAAAAAACTAAAAAAACCAAGTCCAAACTTTTCAAAAGTAACTAAAAAGGCTAAACAACACACTGGGACTTCTGTATTGCCATGACAACTCAGCATGCATTCACAAGGTAGTAGTCTTCAAGTTTTTAAATCCGAGTCTGTAACAGTGTCAGAATGGTCTGCGTGGAATTCACAGAATCCCAGAATGGTTTAGGCTGGGAGGGACCTTAAAGGCCATCCAGTTCCAACCCCCTGCCATGGGCAGGGAAACTCCCACTAGACCAGGTATTAATCCTTAAGTACATGAATAAATCAGGCAATTAAGAAATAGCATTTAAAAAGTACCAGTTGCAGAAAAAAGACCATCAAGTTCTATTACACAGAAGCATGTAGATACCATTCCACGTTTATGCTAAGCCAAGGAATTCCAGACACTAGGAAAGCAGACTGGAGGGAAAGGGCTGCTCCTCCCTGGTTTCCTTGCTTTTGCACCTTTCTCAAAGTGAGCAAGCACCAACAGATCCTTCAGGAGAGATTTATCCTCCTCTAACAAAACCTGACTCTTCAGTAAATCAAACATATAACAAGTCAACAACGCAACGCAAAGAAGACCAAAACCACTGAAAAATCCCTTCCTTCCCAAACATTTATACCTGTGGAAGTGCAGTATTGAGCTGCCTCTGCAAGGAATCCCTCTCATGGCCAACCTCATGCAGCTTGCCCTGGGTGAGCGCGAGTGTCTCCTGAGTTTCTCGGAGCGTTTCCAGCAGGCGATCCCTTTCTTCCAGCATGGACACCATTAACTGCTCAAAGTGGGAATCAGCATCAGACTGCAACGGGGAACCTGAACTGTGGCCTCCATTTCCCCCGGCGGGAATCTCGGCCTCACTGATGGTTGGCATCACCTCACACATCATCTTGAAACAAAGAGAGACACGACAAAGGCCAGAAATTTCGGTCAAACAAATCTAAACAGGAACTTTGAGTGCTGCCCATAATACCCGCTTAGCTCTCCCCACGATAGCATCAGCAAAGGTTGCCAGCACCTTGGTGTTTGCCACTGTTTCATTAAGAGTGGAGAAAAGGTACACAGTCAACTTAATCAAGGCTTCACTTCATAATGAGAATCTTGTGACTTCTTGCAAAACCAGATTTTTGCAGCTACGTCTCAAACTGTGACCTCATTTTAATGGATTTATGTTTTTGTGAGGAGTAAGCTGCTGCCGAGATCTTTAAAAAAAAACCAAACAAAGATAAGGCATGCAGCCTGACACCAAAAATTACACACTTCGCCCAGTAACTGATTACACTGCACATTTTGGGAATCATTATCTGCTTCTTCCACTGCTTCAAATGTACAGAGATTGTATCTCCAGCAGTACTTTGAGCCTGTGATGGCTGCAGAAGCTTTATGGTGGTGAAAGTGATGTATGGCAAATCCAAACAGTGCAATTCGGGAGATAAAAACATGTAAAGGAAGATAAAAAGCAAAACCTTCATTATGAAGTAGTAGCAGCTGTCAATGCAGACAGCAAAAGAGGTAAGCAAAAATAATTGAAGGCAGAGGATGAATACAGTTAACAATGCAAATGGGAGCACTGCACTACTGGAAGTGAGCACGCTGTAAACTGGGAGCACCTTTGAGAAACCCTAAGAGATCCCTACCAGAGCTACGGCATCAAGGTTTTTAAAAACATGGAAAAAACCCACTCGTGCAATCCCTGCACAGTGAAACAATAAGTAAGTTCTTCAGGAAATCTCTCTCAAAAGCACAACCTACAAGAACTTAAGGCAAAAATCAGGAAAAGTAGCTCCCCCAACCTCTCAGGTACCATAGACTTTGTTCTCAGCCTTAAATTTCACACTCATATCTGAAAATTTTCAAAGAACAATTAATTCTGAGTCTCCAGTGGGTCCTCTAAATCCGTTGAAAGACTTGGACCAGCCTGAAGTGCTTTGTAACATTTTCATGCATGATTACGATAAGCCCTGAATTTTCACTACTACGTTATTTACCTTGCTCAATAAAACGAAAAGGCTTGGAAAACAGGCCCCAGGTTTCCTGCAGCACCAGTTCTTCTCTGTTTCAGCAGTTTTCTGTTATCCCCCAAAACCTTTTGGACTGCAAAGCACCCATCCAGCTTCAGTCCAATGACTGTTTAATCGAAACACATGGAAAAAAGAAAAAAAAAACAAAAAAACCTGCCGAGGAAAGAGCAGATCCAGTAAAAAGCAGCAGCTTCAGCTAACTCGCCAAGTCCTCGGCACAGAAGAATGTGAAAATAAACTGTCTCAGCTTCCCATTCCTCTATTACTGGCCCATAGGTCCTGTAACAGCTGGGATGGAGGAATCATGTGCTGACGAAAAAAAAAAAAAATAATGTAGTCCGATGCAGAGGTGCAACAAGCTTCAATAGCTCATCGCTCATAAATTCCACTCAGGTCACAATCGCATTATTAAACAGAGTACGGACAGCAGGGGAAAACAGCACGAGCTTTCTTGTAGAGGATTTGGAAAAGCCTCCCTTCTTTTCTCTTCTATTAATTCCAACGGGAAGCTCTCCTTCCAGCTCCCTGGGTCTTAGTTCAAACATTTATAATCCCAAGAGCAAGGCGTCGCTTCGGAAGGCGAGCAGGGAGCGAGACCTGTTGTTCCTTCTGCACTAGTCCCGCAGACGATGCTCCGCAGCCGAGAGCGGGCAAAGAGAGCACCGGCAGCTCCGGGGGCACCGGCGCGGTCCCGCCGCTCCCCTTCCCCACGGAGGGCCCTGCTAACAAAGCTGCGGGCGGAGAACGCCAGGCTCTGCCGCTGTCCCCCCCGGGCTCCGGGAGCACCGGCCCGGGCCTCCCTCCTCTCCTCGCTCGCTCCCCGCCGGAGGCCCCAGCGGCGCCGGGAGCGCGGCCGGCCCGGGCCCCGTGCAGCCTCTGCGGAGAGAGCCCGGCCGCGGAGGCCCCGCCGAGCCCGCCCTCGCTCCGGCCCCTACCGAGCGGCGGGGGCTCCGCCGCCGCTGACGGGACGGTCCCTCGGGCCGGTGCCGGTTCCGCCCGCCGCCTCCACGTCGTGTGGGCCGGCGCGGGGGTGCGGAGTGATGGTTCGGGTGGGGGGTGCCTGGCCGCCGGCGGTGCCGGCCCGGCCTCAGGGGGCGGCAGAGGGAATAGGAGAAGCGCTGGCCGTCGCCCGGGATGAGCCGCGATTCGCCCCCCGCGGCCACTGCCTGTGTACCAGAATTCGGTCCGCGGGGTTCCCGATAGACACTCGCCACCACCCGCCGGCTCCAGGAGCGCTCCGCTGGCCAGACGCATATAAATCGACAGTGCCCGGCTGCCCACAAGGACCGCGCGGGCGTGCGTCTGGCCACGCTTATGCCCGATCCCCGCCACGGGTGCGCGGGTTCGAGGACCCGCTAGTCGGCGCTGGGGCGATACAGCGCAGCCCACGCTGCCGCCCCGAAGGAAAGGACGGGAGTAAAGCCGCAGAGGAGCCCCGGTGGCGGTGAGACGTGCTCGCTGGGGACTAGGAAAAGGGGCAGGGTGTGTGTGAGTGGCTTACTGCGCGGGGCGGCTGGCTGGCCTGCACTTGGCCCCGGCTGCACCAGCACGCGTCCCGGCGCATCAGTTCGCACCAGAGCTGGGACGTCTGACGCCTCACTTCGAAAGGAATTGCGGGGGATGGAGAGAGTCCTCGAGGGTAGGGAAATATGGAGCTGGGGAAGCGTCTGAAAGCATCCGGGATAGGATGAGGGTACGAGGGGTCTAGCTTCTGGACCAAAAGCAGGGGGATATCCCGCTATATAACTCCCTGAGAGGATGAGTGTGGCAAAGTTGGCGTCTTTGTCCCGAGCTAAGTGGCAGGACAAGAGGACCCAGTCTTGAGGCTGGACCAGGGTGTTTTACAGGCGGACATGTAGGAGAATTTCTGTCACAGAAGGTTAAAGTGCGTATTCAGCATTGGAACTATGAGCTGCCAGGGGAGCTTAGGTGCGGGAGCGACACAGCCTATGGAGGGTGTCCAAGGAAAGACTGGAGTGGCACTCACTGCATGCCGGTTGTAACCGTGGTGTGCTGTCAATAGGAATGGATCATTGATCCCCAGGATCTTTTTCCAACTAAATCCCACTTCTTCATTCGGTGATGTCTGTCATTCTTGGAGCAGAGCACCATGGCCCCAGCACTGCGAGGGTGGACTTTCACTGTTCCTACCCTATTCTCCACAGGAAACGGCGTTTGGCAGCAGTTGACTATATGTTTTTCCAAAAACACATAGAAATGTTTCACTTGGCATTTTATATCGCTTTTCTCTTTTCCGGGTAGCCGGTCACTGTGCCATGAGGTGAAAGTGAAGTTTGCAGTGCAAAGCTTAGAGAAACTCTTTTCCTCTCTTACAATTGGTTGGTACCCATCTGTAATAAAGTATTTGCATTTTGAGATTCCTATTGCGTTTTACAGGGGAAAGCTCAAAGGCAATCTAGAGGACCAGTTCGGAAGAAGAGGAAAGTTGTTGCCAAAAAGTGCGTCCCTGCACAGCAGTTTTTTTTCTGCAGATTTGTGGCTGATTGGTGTGGATTGATTTGTAAACACAACATCTACACACCTAGCGCGGGATAGAAGGATTTTACTAAGATGTCTTAATCTTCCTTTCCCCCACATGTGAAAGTCGTTACAAAGTTACTACATTGTGCTCTTCCCTTTGGTATCTAGAGTGAATTCAAGGTCATTTTTTTAAAGTTTCCCTCTCAGCGACTGTGAGTCTAGATTAATTTTTGTTTTTTCTCCTGACGTTCCATGTATATGCCGATGGAAGCTGGAAATTTGAAGGAAAAAAGCCAAACTATGATGAGGCCATTCACAATCCCGAAGTGCTGCCAAATATGATAAGCCAAAGCTTTATTCGCTGATGATTTGAATAACGAAGGTCGTACTTTCATGTAGGAAGAATAGCAAAAAGATTCCAAAGAATGTTGTGATTTTAAAATCTGTACATAGGAAAGCTTTTGTTTTAAAAGCTTTGGATCCAGATTTTCAGTGGAGGAAGAATTATAGACAGTTCGGCTAAGCAGCTGCCAGGGCAGGAATCCTCAAAATAATAAGATGATCAGCAAAACCAAAACGAATGTCTGGAAAATTAAAGGTAATTTTATGGCTGTGTGAACACAATCACCATTTTCCAATTCAATTTCATGTCAACACATACAAAAGTGAAATTGAAATTAATATGTTGAGTAGAATAGATGATTTGTGGCGTGATGTGATTTGTGTGTGGAAAAGGGTGAGGTGTCAAATGGAGACTTTTGGATGATGAAAAGGGCAAAAAGGTTAAAGAATGTATGGGCACAGAGTTGATAATCCTCTTCTCAATGGACATATGCAACTATAATCCAGTCAGATTAAATGATCCAGTAGCTCAGATGCATGTGAAATATATTATATAATGTGAACCCGCGGTCTTCAGTGTTAGATCCAAAAACGGAATAACATTTTCTCGCAGTCTGGATACCAGGTGTGTTTTGTTTGAAACTAAAGTTGGTTTTGTGCCTTAGATGGTTTAAAGCCAAAAAAATGAGGAACTTTACTGATGTCTATAATCCTGGCTTCATGTATGAAGCCAAAAAGAATCTACACGCAATACTGAATTAGAGAAATAAATATGGATCGAACTCCGTTGTATATTTTCAAGCTTACCCAGTTTGTTAATCTAGTGCACAGACACGCCACATGCAGCTTGCTTAAGCTCCTAACGCTGTTGGCTGGAATTCCAATCTACGTATGGAGGAGGTTTAGCTGCAGACCTTCCCTCAGCCTAATGGCGTTGTCACCTTCTCTCGGCACCTTCAAATCGCTCTGTACGCACGTTCAGCGGCAGGGTGGATAATGGTGATGGCTACTTTTTGAGAAATGGGTTTCAGTCTTCGGATGGAAACAGAAGGTCCAATGCATA
This sequence comes from Certhia americana, assembly GCA_018697195.1. Taxonomy (NCBI): domain Eukaryota; kingdom Metazoa; phylum Chordata; class Aves; order Passeriformes; family Certhiidae; genus Certhia; species Certhia americana. The sequence goes on along the minus strand of CM031861.1, from coordinate 1,864,170 downwards.
TATAAATGTTGCTATATGAGAAGGAGGCACTGTAAAGAGCAGGGTATTTATTCTAGTGGCCCAAAAGTGGGTGGCTTGATCAAGGAGGGAACGATGCATTCCAGACTACCCTAGCAAGGAAATGGCCCGCACCCATGGTCATACTGCAACACCTTCTGTTATGGGCAGCACGCGCGGGGAATGGCGTACACAGAGCCTCGATCGGGGATACCAGCTGCGTTTATGAGGTGCCTCCAAAGATCATTGAAATACGGCCTGAATGTTATTTAACGCCAATTGCTATGCCCGTAGTGCATGTCATCCATTAAGCTGGGACTAGACCATGGGTGAGTCAGACTAAATTAATCTAGAGTAAAAAACTGTGGGAATAACCAGATATAGTGCTCATAAGGCTTCTGCACTGCACACAATACACATGGAATGATAAAGTCAAAATGCCAGGCTTTGCAAAGTACAAACTATTTCTAGTCCTATTACTTTGTAAAACAAGGCAGTTTCCTTCTTTTTCTTCCTCCTGGGCATGTACCCAGGATATACATCCAAGTGCGGAGCACCATGAGCTCCAGCTTTTTTACTTAAAAAATATGAGTGTGAGGGCTCTTTTGCAGTCAGCAAGAGGTTGGGCTCCTGTCCGGTGTCAATTGTGTGAGATGAAAACTTGGGATGGTCTGGAAAGAGCCTCACATACATCAGCTGACAGCAAAGTAATCAAACAGAGACCAGGTTAAGTATCTCTCTTTCCTCTTTCGCCTCAAAAATACCACCCGGCTGAATTCGACAAAGGCGGTTAAAACAGGGAGGAGTGGGGGATTAAAAAACAAATAAAAAAGAAGAGAAAAAAACAAAAAAAGAGCAGTTTCTTCGTCACATGTGATATTAGATCTCCAGGTGTTTATCCAGCTCCGCAAGCAGCAGCTATTCTGCCAGCCGGGGCGGTTGGGTTGGGCTGTGTGGGTCGGGCGGAGCTGCCCTTGCCCCCTACGTGGTCGGAGGAGCCGCAGCCGCTGGGACACCGGCGGGCAGCACCCGCGCAGCCAGCCCCTCGATCGCCGCCGCTCCTGCCTTCAGAGGGCTCACGCTTCGTTCGTGCCGAAAATTTACTTTTGTGAGCCTCAGTGGTATGCTCCACGCTAGCGCATAACACCTCTGCTGAAAAAATTAGAACTAGCCCAGGATAGCCTATACGCTTGGCAGGTGGTCTTTAACCTTCCGGGCGGGTTGAGGTACATTATTACTCTTGGAGATTGATCAGGGATTAGATCTTGAAGCAGCAAGTGCCATTTTGAACTATTTTGCGGCATTTCGTATACTGAAACGAAGAGATGCTAGAGAGCGGATTTTGCCCAGACCGCATAGTTATCCTTTTGTCAGTAGACGAGGACCTGGACCATTCTTGTTGCCCCAAAAAAAAAAAAGGTTCCAGAGGTTGCTTAGCAGAGGAGACACTTTGCTTGAGGGAGAAGGGACTGAGAGGGAGAGTCTGGAAGGTGGCCTGTGGAAGAAGAGGGACTGGTGGTAATTAATGGGTATGCCCCGTATATCAATCGATAAGTTGCTAGGACAGTCAAGTGTGCTTGGGCGATGGAAGCCCAGGATTCTAACAAACCCCGACACAGTCCTAACATTCACCATTTTATTTCTGTAATGTGGATTACATAGATTCTATGCTTGGACAGGAGGTGTAATATCAAATGGGGATTGGTGCTCTGAAACTGAAGAGAGGGCTTTTGACATGGGACTTAGGGAGAAAAGTATCTCAAAGCATTGGGACATTGGGAGGGATTTTCTAAAAGACCAGATTGAACTTACACAATTTTGGGGAATCATTACCATGTCTAAGACCATAGTGTTTTTCAAAATTTAGCTGTACTCCTGCCACCGAAACTCATATATGTCACACTCAAGTACAAACCGCTGAACTCGGAAAAAGGCTTTCAGCTTTGGTTGTTCAGCTTCAGTGTGTGCAATTTGCCTTTCAGACTTATTGGCACACGCTGTCTTTGTTATAGGACGGTCCCCCTCGGGCCGGGCCCGGCCTCCGCCCGCAGCCCTCCACGTCGTGGTGGTCCGCGCGCGGGGTCGGCTGAGGCCGGGTGGGTGTGCCGGCCGCCGGCGGTGCCGCCACGGCCTCAGGGGGCGGCAGGAACAGAAAGCGCTGCGCGCCCGGAGAGCCGCGATCGCCCCCGCGGCCCCGCCGGTCCCGGTCGCGGTCCCGCTCGCCACCGCCTCCCGCCGCTCCCGGCGCGCTCCGCGGCCCCGCATAAATCAGTGCGGCGCCCACAATGCACCGCGCGGGGCGGCGCGGCCGCTCCTGCCCCGCTCCCCGTCGCCGGGGCCGCGGGTTCGAGACCCGCTCGGCGCTGGGAGCGATACCGCCGCCCACGCTGCCCGCCCCGAAGGAAAGGACGGGAAAGCCGCAGAGGAGCCCCGGGGCAGGAGACGTGCTCGCTGGGGACTAGGAACAGGGCAGGGCTGGAGTGGCCCCTGCGCGGGGCGGGCTGGCTGCGCCTCGCACGGCCCCGGCTGCCCCAGCCCGCGCCCGGCGCCTCAGCGAGCCCAGAGCTGGGACCTGCTCTGAGCGCCTCAATTCGAAAGGAATTGAGGGGCTGGAGAGAGTCCAGAGGAGGGAATGGAGCTGGGGAAGGGTCTGAAGCACCAGGATAGGCTGAGGGTACCGAGGGGCTCAGCCTGGACAAAAGCAGGGGACATTATCCCGCTATACAACTCCCTGAGAGGAGGCTGTGGCCAAGTTGGTCTCTTTTCCCGGACAAGTGGCAGGACAAGAGGACACAGTCTTGAGCTGCCAGGGGATGTTTAAGGAGGACATTAGGAAGAATTTCTTCACAGAAAGGGCGATCAGACATTGGAATGAGCTGCCCGGGGAGGTGCTGGAGTCACCATCCCTGGAGGTGTCCAAGGAAAGACTGGACGTGGCACTCACTGCCATGGCCTGGTTGACACCGTGGTGTTCTGTCATAGACTGGACTCATTGACCCCAGAGATCTTTTCCAACCTAATCCATTCTTCATTCTGTTATTCTGCCATTCTGTGGAGCAGAGCCACCAGGTCCCCAGCACTGCGAGGGGTGACTTCACTGTCCTACCCTATTCTCCACAGGAAACTCGGTTTGGCAGCATTGACTATTATTTTTCCAAAACACCATAGAAATGTTTTTCCACTTGCATTTCTATAGCTTTTACTCTTTTCCGGGAGCCTTCACTGTGCCCATGAGTTGAAAGTTGAAGTTTGCAGGCAAAGCTTAGAAAACTCTTTCCTCTCTTCACATTTGTGTTACCATCCTGAATAAAGTATTTGCATTTTGGAACCTATTGCTGCTTTTACAGTGGAAAGCTCAAAAAGGCATCAAGGACCAGTTAGGCAGACAGAGGCAAGTTGTGCCAAAAAGTGGCAGTCCCTGCACAGAAGGTTCTGCAGATTTGTGGCTGGATTGTGTGGATTAATTTGTAAACACAACATCTCCACACCTAGAGCCGGATAGAAAGGATCACTAATGAGTCAATCTTCCTTTCCCCACATATGAAATTCTTTACAAGTTTACTACATTGTGCTCTTTCCCTTTGGTATCTAGAGTGAATTCAAGTTACATTTTTTTAAGCTTTCCCTCTGCAGCTGTGAGGTCTAGATTACTTTTCTTTTTTCCTCCTGAAGTTTCTAATGTAATCCCTGGAAGCTGGAACTTTGAAGAAAAAGCCAAATATGATGAGGCACATTCAAGTCACGAGTTCTGCCAAATATTGATAAGCACAGCTTTAACGCTGAATATCTGAATAACTAAGGTCTGACTTTTCAATGTAGGAAGAATAGCAAAAAGATTCCAAAATGAATTGTTGTGAATTAACCTGTACATAGGTAAATGCTTTTGTTTACAAGCTTTGATCCAGATTTTCAGTGGAGGAAGAAGTCTTCAGGCTAAGCAGCTGCCAGGGCAGCATCCTCAAAATAACCTGATCCAGCAAAACCAAAACAAGTCTGGAAAATAAAGTGTAATTTATGGCTGTGTGAACAAACACCATTCCACTTCAATTCATCACACATAAAAATTGAAAATTAATAATGTTAGTAGAAAGACTGATTTGGCCTGATTTGATTTGTGTTTAAAATGTGAGTCAAATGGAGACTTTGTGGATGAAAGGGCAAAAGGTTAAAGACTGTAATGGGCACAGAGTTGATAATCTCTCTCAAACTGGACACTGCAATATATCCAGTCAGATTAACTGATCTCAGAGCCAGGTCATGTGGAATAAATTAATAAGTGAACCTCGGTATTCATGTAGATCCTAAAACACGGAATAACATTTTCTCTCAGTCTGGGATACCTTGGAATGCATGTTTTTCTTTTGAAACTAAGTTTTGTTTTGTCCTTAGACGGTTAAAGCCAAAAAATGAGGACTTGTACCATGCTATAATCCTGCTTCATTATGAAAGCAAAGAATCTACCACGCAATCCTGAATAGAGAATAAATATGGATGAACTCCGTGTATTAATTTTCACTTCACCCAGTTTGTTAATTAGGCACAGACACGCACATGCAGCTTGCTCAGCTCCTCACTGCTGTGGCTGGATTTCCCATCTAAGAGGCAGGAGGTTTTAGCTGCAGACCCTCCTCAGCCTCAAGGAGTTGTCACCTTCCTCTCTGTCACCTTCAAATCGCTCTGTACGCAAGTTTCAGCGGAGGGTGGAAAGTGGTTAGGCACTTTCTTGAGAAATGGGTTTCAGCTTCGGATGGGAACAGAGTTCCCATAGCATATAAATGTCTGCTATATGAGAAGGAGGCACTGTAAAGAGCCAGGTATTTATTCGTGCCCAAAAGGGTGGCTTGCTCCAGGAGGGAACCTGCATCCAGAATACCCTAGCTAAGGAATATGCCTCCCACATGGCATACTGCAAACACCTTCTGTAGGCAGCACGCTCTGGGAATGCCACACAGAGCCCAGATCGTGGATACAGCTGAGTTTCTGAGGTGCCCCAAAAATATTTGAAAGGCCTGACTTTAAAGCCAATTGCTACTCCCGTGTGCAGTCCACCAAAGCTGGGACTAGACCAGTGGGGAAGGTCAGGACTTAAAATTCTAGAGAAAAAAAGTGAATAACCAGATATTTGCATAATGCTCTGCACTGCACAAAATACACATGGAATGATAAAGTCAAAACTGCCAGGCTTTGCAAATACCAAAATATTTCTCAGTCCTATTTACTTTGTAACACAAGGCAGTTTCCTTCTTTTTCTTCCTCCTGGGCATGTAACCCAGGATATACCATCCGACATTGAGGAGCACCAGCAGCTCAGATCTTTTTAATTAAATGAGTGTGATGTCTCTTTTGTAAGTTCAGCAAGAGGTCTGGCTCCCTGTCCATGTCATTTCGTGAGATGTAACACTTGTGGATGTGTCTGGAAAGAGCCTCACATACATCAGCTGACAGCAAAGTAATCAATCCAGAGACCCAGGTTAAATCTCTCTCTCCTCTTTGCGCCTCAAAAAACCACACGCTGAAATTCGAACAAAGGCTGTTAAAAACAGGGAGGAGGGGGAGGATAAAAAAAAAAAAAAAAAAAAAAAAAAAAAAGAGGTTTCCTTTCCTGTCACATGATAAATTAGATCCCAGTGTTTATCCAAGCTCAGCAAAGCAGCCAGCTCTTCCTGCCAGCCGGTGCTCGGGGCGAGCTGTGGGGTCGGGCCGGAGCTGCCCTGCCCGTGCTCTCGGAGGAGCCGCAGCCGCTGTCCCCGGCCGGGCAGCCCAGCGCAGCTCCCCAGCCCCTCGCTCGCCGCTTTCCCTGCCCTCTGAGGGCTTCACGCTTCGTTCGTGCCGAAATTTCCTTTGTGAGCCTCAGAGTCTCCCCACGCTAGCGCAAAACCTCTGCTGAAAATAGCCCAAGATCGCCTATACGCAGGGGTTTCTTTCCCCCTCCCGGGTCGGGCTGATGGTGCCTTATTTACTCCTTGTCCTTTACAGATGACTTAATGACTTAGCAGCAAAGTGCATTTTGAACACATTTTGGGCATTTCGTATACCGAAACGAATAGATGCAAGAGCAGGATTTTTGCCAGCAGCACTGATTATCCTTTTGTCAGTAGACAGACGTGACCTGGACCATTCTGTTGCCACAAAAAAAAAAAATGTCTCCAGAGGTTGCTAGACAGAGGAGACACTTTGCCTGAGGGAGAAGGAATGAGAGGGAAGAGGCTGGAAGGTGGCCTGTGGAGAAGAGGACACTGGTAATTAATGGTTATGCCCATGTATAAAGATAAGTGCAGCAGTAAATGTGTCAGCCCTCGGGCGATGGAAGCCATGACTTCTACAAACCCCGACACAGTCCTTAACATCAACATTTTATTTCTGTAATGTGGATCTACATAGATCTATGCTGGATTCAGGCAGGTGTAAATCAAATGGGGATTGGCTGCTCTGAAACTGAAGAGGGCTTTTGACCTGGACTTAGGGAGAAAAGTCTCTACAAAGCATGGAGACATGGAGAGGATTCTTAAAAGACCAGATGAACTTACACAATTTATTTTAGTGGGAATCATACCTATGTCAAGACCATAAGTGTTTTTCAAATTTAGCTGTTACTCCTGCCACCAAAACCACATATTCACACTCAAGTACAAACCTGCTGAACTCGAAAAGGCTTTCAGCTTAGTTTCAGCTTCAGTTGTGCAATTTGCAGTTCAGAATTATTGCACACGCTGTCTTTTTTATATGGATTTACAGCGGCAGAAATCCCCTTGAGCTAGAAAGAATTACTAAAGCCAAGTATCATTCATTTCAATCAGAAATGAAATACACCCCTAATATCCGATTCAAACATAGGACATTCCCTCAGTGTAGACTGATTTCAGCACATCTTCAGATAGTTTATAGCTATAATGAAAGATATCAAGCTGAAAGCGCATTCAGTTGCAAGTTCAGGGCAATAGAGTTGCATGTGATTTAGTAAAGCATTTTTAAAAAGATGATATTTTTTGGAAGGGCCATATTCATTTGTCGTAGCTGTGAGTAATATTGGAAGAAGAAACTGAAGGATTCAGGAGCAGCTGTGATAATGCAACTCCTGCCTAACTAGAGCAGGTCTGGATACATTCCACCTGGCTGACCACCTACAGCATGAACCCATTTACCCTGGGTTGCCTCTGTAATCAGTAGGGTGAGAGAGCCACTCCATGGGAGGAGTGATTCAGACCTTTGGTGTGGTCCATGAATCACCTGCTCCTGGTGCCTGGTGCCTGGTGCCTGTCTGTTCCCATTGGCTCCAGAGGGAGCCCAGGGCAGCTGGACTCCTGCCGTGGGAGCTGTGCTCGGATGTCTAAAGCAGCGTGAGGTGAATCTGGATGTTGGATACGTGTGGGATCAGCACAGCTTGTTGCTGTAGGAAAGCAAGGGAAATGTGATTGTCCACGGAAATGAGCAGGGCTGTTCCTGGCCTCGTTGCTGTGGATTTAGCAGCCCCCGGTTTGTCTGTCTCAGTAATTTTAACTGGTCTGCAATTCAATTACTGCATTTGCAAGACTGGAGCCTAGAACTTCGGAGCCATGGCAGCCTCTCAAGGTAGAGAATCATAGAAACACAGAATGGTTTGGGTCAGAAAAGACCTTAAAGATGATCCAGTTCCAACCCCCTGCCATGGGCAGGGACATCTTCCACTATCCCAAGCTGCTCCAAGCCCTGTCCAGCCTGGTCTTGAACACCTACAGGGGTGGGGAGTTCATAACCTCTCTGGGCAACCCATGCCAGTGCCTTATCACCCTCTCACCAAAGAATTTATTTCTTGTATCTAATGCAAACCCACCTTCCTCCAGCTTAAGGCCATTCCCCCTTGTCACTCCATTCCCCTGCCCAAAGTCCCTCTCCATCTCCCTTGTAGCTCTTTTAGGCACTGCAAGGGGCTCTAAGGTGTCCCCAGATCCTTTTCTTCCCTAGGATGAGCAGTCCCAACTCCTTCAGCCTGTCTTCATTCCCAGAGAAAAGAACTATGTTGTTTTTTTCCCAAACCCCCTGTATACACACAGATTGCTCCCAGAGTGAAGTCTACAGACATTGAGCCCTTCCCTTCCCTTCCCTTCCCTTCCCTTCCCTTCCCTTCCCTTCCCTTCCCTTCCCTTCCCATCCCTTCCCTTCCCAAACCTTCCCTTCCCAAACCTTCCC